>VTON01000131.1:0-340975 GCA_009617725.1 Hydropsyche tenuis
TTGATGTTTCAGTTTTTCGATTCCGATATTTCGGGGAAAGAGTTTAGTTTCGGTAAGAAATAAATTTGAAGTGAATACATCAATTTCCAACGGTGATCGGAAGAGCCTAGTTCTGCGGTAGGGATACGATGCGGCTAGGGTTGCCAACAACGTTCCCTCTAAGCTGCGCGCGTGCGCGGCCGCGCAGCAGTTTTGAAAGTCCCGCGCAGTGATCACAAGCTGACGCGCACTCCAAAAATCACCAGACCGAACATTTGATTTTAAATATATGATTTTGTTATTTTTCTTTCCAAATTTATGTTCAATTTTTTGTGACGTGCCAAGTCTACTTACTATCTGTTATGGGGTATAGGGAAAGTTGAGAGTGAGTCGTTCGAACCAAACTTTTATTACCCCATTCCATAGAATTTAGGATTTAAAGATTTGATAAAGAGATTTTTAAATTTTCGATACTGATGTTACATCGTTTAGACCTCTTAATGATATCAAGATATCAAGATATTCTGCACTAAATGCTCTAATAAGAAATTATGATGTGTCAATAAATTACTGCGCAGAACAAGTTAAGGAATTAAATGACTCCATAAATAAATACTGTTTAGAATATCTTAAAGATTCAAAATCGAGTAGCATACTCGTATACTTCATAACGTATTCGGGAAAATGGCAAAGTTAAATAAAATTTTGCAAAGTAGTAATTTAACATCGATGGAAGCCCATCAATCTGCAAAGGCCAAAATCAATAAAATAAGAACACAATATTTAGGCGAAGTAGTCTCTTGGAGTGTGGAGGTTCAGAACATTTTAAATCATAATAGTATAGATACACCCGCAATTCTTCAATTCATTCAATTACTTTGCGATCACTTGGATGATAGATTTCCCGATGAAAATATAAAAGATTGGAATTTTTCGAACCTTATGGTGATGAAACATAATTTAAATATAGACCACGGGAAAGATAATATAAAACAATTATACATAAAATATAATAAAAAATTATAATGAAAATTATTTAGGCCAAGCGTTAGAAAAATATATACTCGTAGATTTTTAATTTTTAATAATTGAAAAATGCAACGTTGGCTGTATAGAAATACTCAATGATTTAATTATGTATGCCCTAAAAGATGAAAATTTCAAGCAACTTTCGGTTCTGTAAGATATTTGTGGAACATTTCAAGCTTCAAGTGCGGACTGTGATCGTGGACTTATTTTAATGAACGCTATCAAATCTAAAACAAATATTGAACATTTAGATAATTTAATGAGAATTAAATCTTATATACTGCAAGAAAAAAAGATTGACTTACAATTAGATGATTGACTTACAAGTATATAAGATATGTATCAATTGCAAAGAATGACGTGAAAAAACATAAAATTATAAAAATAAAATGATAAATTAGATTTATATTTTTTTGAAAAAATAAAATAAAAATTAATGAAACTTGATTTTGTTGTTTTTATTATTTTGAAATACGTATAGAATTTTATTTTTTATCTATGTAAACTGTTTATATATTATTTTACTGCTCAAAAATTATTAATTTTTTTTTCGCGCTCGCGCATTTGGTCTGCTCAGCCTTTTAATTTTCCGCGCAGAGGCGCAGAGACCTCTTCGTCTTAGAGGGAACGTTGGTTGCCAACAGGTCTTTTTTTTAACATAATGCTTTTGTTCTCTCTCTTTTTCAAGCTTTTTATTAGCTTGCTCTGACGCACACCGTTGTTTATTTGCAATATACCTAGAATGTCCTCTTTTTCCAATTTCAAGAATTTCCTCTTTTTCAAATCCAATTTTGACAATAATTTTATGCAGTTTTGGTACTCTCGGACTTTCGGTGTTGAATAAATGATTACTACCCCCTCTCATGAATTTCCATACACATATATTTAGTGAATTTTGCTGAACCTAGAATAAATGATTTTAAAAAAAAAAATTTTAAATTTTTCTTTTTTTTACCATAAGAGTTGGCAACCCTAGATGCGGCGAATAAAAAAAACACAGTAAAAATAAGAGCAATACGTTTAATCATAAATAATGTACATACATCTTACAATTAGGATAAGTTAAAGATAAATTTGGGCAACGGACGAAGCGATGGAACCTGCAAAGAAAGATGAAGATATAGGAAGTGAAGATATAGGAGGTGAAGATGTAGAAAAGGTGCAGCATAGTTACCGGAGCGATCACCGCGCGGAGACGGCTTCCTTCCTGGCCGCGTCCTGCAGCAGGTGGGTGTCCACCTCGTCGGCCGGCAGCTGCACGTACCTGACGACCGAGCCGCGGATGAAGCAATTGCGCACGGCCGCCATGTGGGGGCAGGCGGCGGCGCCTCCGCCCCCAGCGCCCCCCAGCGCCCCCCACACCCGCCACGTTGATGTCCGTCAGCTTGATGTTCAGGTACTGGTCGACCGAGTGCAGCGTGCCGCAGATGCTCAGCTCGTTCTTCAGCTCGACCACCACGTCCTTGCCCACCAGCGACTTGAAGAACGAAAAAAACAGCATGGCTTCGTATCTACGAACGTTTGAATTTGACAGCCGGCCTTGCCGATCGAAACCGTTGCTTAAACCTAAAGATCGGCGGCCAGAAGCTAACTCACACGAAGCAAGCACACATCCTTCGAAAATTTTCAAATTAAACTGAAAAACGTTTAACACGAAACTGAAAGCACCAAAATGCGTTTTTGTGTTAAAAGAATTTCACGTTACACGTAATAGTATACGGCCGTAATATAATATTTTGTCAGTACCAAAGTATGTGTTTGGAAATTACGACACGTGAACGAAAAAAGGTTCGCCACCAATGATCAGGGCTGTAAAAAGGATTTTGAGAGTTTACGTAAATGATTTTATCAAAATGATAATAATGATATTACAGTGGAAATCGCTTAACGGGAGAAATCCTGTTAACAAGAAATATTACTTATATTATTTCTTTTAACACAAAAACGCATTTTGTTGCTTTCAGTTTCGTGTTAAACGTTTTTCACTTTAATTTGAAAATTTGAAAATTTTCGAAAGCATGTGAGCTTGCTTCGTGTGAGCATCGCTAGGTGTCCTTACGCGTTTTTCGTCTGTCAATGTTGGCGCTCCCGAAAATCCCTATTGACAGATGTCATCTGTCAGTGGCCAGGTATTTGAAGATGTTGATGTCCTCTAGACTAGACTAGACTTCCAGTAAGCTCAACAAAAGCATTCCCGACACATTTATGGACAATCCGAATCTTATACAAGAGATATCTAACCGATTGCACAGCATCGGCCATGAGACAAACATCGTCTCACAATCAGTACCGGTACTTGGGGCACCTCTCCTCTAGCCCTGAAACGGGATACGTAGAAAACACCGCCATCCGGATTCTTGCGGCACAAAAAATAGAACATTCCCTTTGACTCCGGTAAGGTGACCGTTTGTACTGGATTTACTAGGACAGTACTGTTTTTCAGGTCACCTGTCCTGGTAAGTCACGAGATGTAACCAGTACACTTTCTTTTAACACAGATTTAAAGTGAAAGTTGACATTCAGTCGTTTAAGCAAACATTTTCATATACAAGCGTGGAAAAATTTAAAACTGCTCGAGGAAGAAATAATATTAAAATCTGTTATTTTCAAAGAAAGAGTGGCGAAATTGTATGACTCCTGTGTCGAATATTTAGATGAACGGAAAGGATATTCTTAAAAGCTTTGAGACTATTCTCGAAGACATATCTCTGTACCCGCTATTAGGTGAAAACAAATTTAAAAAAATGATTCCAAAGTCAATTCAATAATCCTTGTTTCATTAAAAATTAATATGAATTTTCCTCCTTTTCAGGTCTTTGTGTACGTACCCTTGCTGAATTTGAATTTAAATTGAATTTCCTAAACGTGTCATAAAATACACCCTAAAAGCTGTTTGCTTGTGATCAGTGCGTCGTCCGTTGCCACGTTACAATGGTGACACCTTGGGGTAGCTTCTTTCTTTATCCTTTTGAGATAAGCGCCGAAGCAACCCTGTCCACTCGGTAGCTGTGTGACGTGGTAGTTTAGGTGGCCATGCTTTCTTTTGCACCAAGGCGGTATGTTACCGATGAGGCGGTACGTCCTCCCCCATTCTTGGATTTGTCCCATCGGCGTTGCCACTTTTTCACTACTGCATCTCTCGCCTCTTTCTTCTTCTCACCACGGTACCTCGCATCGCGTTCGGCGGCCAGCAAGTCCACGGGAGATGTCGCTGCAATTACCAGAGTCGCGTCTCCTGACACCGTGCGGTAAGCTGCTATCACGTGTAGTGCGCTTCTTCTTTGCACCCTGGCCATTTTCTGCCGGTAGGATTTCACTTTTAAAATATGGCTCGCCCATACGAGCGCGCCGTACAAGAGGGTTGCATGCACCACTCCCGACAGCAGCTTACGCCTACTAGTCTTCGGCCCGCCAATGTTTGGCATCAACCTGGTGAGCTATTCCGAGGTTACCGCTGCTCTGGCCGACGCCTTTTCAATGTGGACATTGAACCGAAATCTCCGGTCTAGCCATATTCCTAGGTATCGCAGCGCATTTAAGAAGGGCACCGCAACTCCTTCCAGTCTTAGCTGAGGCAGCTGCGGATTTCTTCGCCTCGTGAAGGATACGGCCTCGGTTTTGTGGACAGCTAGCTCTAATCCGACCAGGCGCAACCACCTCCCCACCCGGCTGAGAGCTTCGTTGCTCCTCCTCTGCAGTTCTCTGTAAGTAAGTGGGGTCTTCGAGGTATGGGTCGGCCAAGCGGCCGCGTAATTTTTGGCGCACGATTTTATATGGGAGTCCCTGTCGACTAGCATGCACAGTTCACTCCAGCACTGCTCTTTCCTTTGTCTGATTGCATTTCGAAAAGCTCTCCTCGCGTTCTTGTACTCGTATATGAGTATATGAGTATATTCAATAAAATTTATAAATATGTTAGAACCCAATTTATAATATTGTTAGAACCCAATCCGAGTTACAAGAAAATAATGAAAATATTGCACATTATTCACCCGATAAGAGTCTAAAAAACTCTTGCCATTTTCGTTCGATCGCTACAGGATTGACATTGATTCGTTTGTTGATTTACTGCATCGTTTCGAAGATGCTCGTCAATGCCACAATCGCAAGCCAGGCTTCATATGTTCCAACAGAATGTTGACAAAGAAACACTCGTTAGTTAATCGACAAATACTACTACTGTCAAAAATCCATTGTGGTGTTGTTGTTTTTCCGAAGAGTAAAAGGACTGCATACTTCAGCGATCGTGGTATCTTCTTCTCGCATCGCGTAAATAATTGTTTCCATTCGGCGAACGTAAAACTACATACGCGATAAACGTCAAAAGTTACATTTGCCAGGCAACGCGAACGCATAATATGCGTACGTGCAGTGGTTCCAAATTTTTTTTTTCTGGGCAGGCCCAAGATTGCCAACTTTTCTAAAGGTCTCTTTGTGAACCTTTACCTGAAATCTTTTCATTTAAAAAAAAATCGCAGATTGCGTGTTAGCGTCAATGTGTGTCACAGTCACTGTACGCTAGTGTCGGTGTGCGCCAGCGTCGTATTCACTAGCATTGGTGAGCAAGTGTCATTTACGCAAACGTCTGATCACCGATTTATCTCTATGAGACGCATAAAAATTAAAAATTTTCAAAGTTCAAAGGTATATAAAATAAAATAGACTACTAGGTATAATCAATTAATTTTATTTGCTTGTGGAAACAGAGAAAAGTGCTAAAGTTGATTCATTTTTGTTTGCATCCGGCATTTGTAAAATTTCGATACTATCTTCGTTCGATGAATCTTTTTCTAATACGATAGAGTCAGTTTCTTTGGGAATATCATACTCTTGAACATTTTTGTCTTTTGAAATGTTTTTCGGTATTTGAGGTAGCGGAAATGTTCCTAAATTTAAAATTTCTAAGTATATTACATATTTAAAATCACATATTAATCGATAAATTAAATTAAATATACCAATAACGCCTTGCAGCTTATAATTCGTTTCGTTTTTTGCCGATTTATCTTTGACGGTAGATTTATTTGATTTGTTTTTATTTTGACTTTTTGCAATAGTCCACAACGGTGGGGCCAAACTGTTAGTATCCCTATTGATTGGTTCTAGCAATCCTTTTCTCGCTCTAAAACTAGCTCCCACTAAAAAAGGATTATTTATATCCTTAATGTAATTCGGATCTTCCTTATATGAATAATCGTTCTGAATTTCTTCAGCAAATATTGCAGAACCGTTTGAGGACTGTTGTATTTCATTTCTATCAACAATAATGTTATGATCTTTATCAACGTTTGTTTTATTTGGGACGAACCGATTTTCTAAACTGTCTGATTCGTTATTAGTACAATTTTCTAAAGTAGCACTTTCTGTGCTGTGCTGAGTCGAGACAGATAGTTTTGGTCCTACATTGTTAATTGTCAATGATTCTGGAATATTTCCACTTATGTGGCTAACAGTACTGCCGTTAAAATCGGCTTAGAATTATAACTCGGGCTTAACATATGCAGAGCTGGCGCAGATGGCATATAATGATGCACACTGCCTAACAGTTCTTCAGTTCTTCTGAAACATTACACAGTTCCTTTGAATTTAAGTATATTTAATTTTTCTCAAAATGCATTATTATTATTATATTTACCTAGTCAAAGGTATGATGACTGATTGAGGAATACCCAAATTGTGATTTGCTGAAGTATAAATATTATGACTGAAATGATCCACTGTAGAGTTTCCAGCAACTATGCCAGCTATTTCCATCACACCGATTTGTGTAGTACGAACATGATACGGAAAATTTTTGTTTGCAAAAACTGGTAGAGTTAACAACTGGAAATAAAATAAAAAACATACATTACGATAGTAGAATTTCATTTTCAATTTTCTTTTGCTGTAGAAGACTAACCAAAAATGTAATGTGCCCGCAAAATGTGATGAACATTAGTACTGCTATAACTACACTTTCTCTGACCCATTTATCAATGTAATTATTAGCCGTCAAAATAAATAATGGACCAGCATAAAACCACATAGTTCCACACAATGAAAATGGATAGTAAAAAACACCCTAGAATTTAGTGTTATTTGTTATTTGAGAAAATAGGTTTTATTCGATTCATTATTTGCACTCACCTTTTCTGGATATTTTTTAATTGTAAATACTATAGCATATATAAACATAAACCAAGCACAAATCCTCAATACTATCAAACCGTACCCTGCTGGACTCTCGTATAAATATAATACTTCTCCAGGATCAAATTCCTTAAATATGTATTGAGTAAATAATATTTCATTGATCAATAATTTAAGAAATATCAAGATTGCATTATTTTTTTTCAACTTGAAACAAGTACATACTTGCGCTTGATAAATAAACAAAGCCATGAACGTGATGAAATAACAACATATGAAAACGGTTAATTTCACTGTATATCCGACTTTCAATCTTGCTCTGGTTATTGTATATCCTTTTGCCATCAGTATCAATAATAGTAAATATGAAATTTCAGATAATCCACATATCAATTGACCTAATTTTATTTCAAAATATAATATTATATGCGTGAAGATGTTGATGAAAAATAAATTAACATTGTAAAACTGACCAAAAACTTTTGTACTGCTTGAACCTTTCCCATTTATTGCATATTTTACATATGCCAAGCTTTGTAATATAATTCCAGATTCTTGAAGAGCAACTGATACTACAAATAACTTATAGGTAGAATGTAACATTTGTCTTGTTTTCAATTCAACGCTGCACATTACTATTGCGAAAATTATGAATGTATATGCAAAACAGAAAGCCATCAATATAGGAAGAACATCTATAAGATTTTGTAAAATTATTACAAATATTATATTATTATATACTTAAGTATATTAATATTTCATTATATCACATAAATAACTACGGTTTTATAAGTTGACAGATTCATTTTCACCTAATGAAATTAGTAAGTACTAAACGTGTAATATAATATTTTAAATAGTGAGTGATCTGAATAAGTCTTACAAAATTCATCTGCAGAAAAATGCTCATGCCAATAATCTCCCGGCGGCCCATTTGTCATTAAAAATTTATACTTGAGGTCCAGCCCCTAAATTGAATATCAAATTTATCAGAAAGCAAGTAAAAAAAATATGTACTTACAATTAGTAAAATAAAATTATAACTCACTTTATTTTCACCACAATTACTTATAGCGATGAACCACCATCGTTCTCGCACTGATCGAAACCGTCTCATATTATGACAGACAACAATAAATTTTGTTTTCTTGTAAAAAAACGAGTCTGTCCCTGTAGATCTAGGAGGATCAGGATTGAATTTTTTTGTTTGTCCCCTTCTATACTTATTAGAAGCACTACGTTTTTTTATTGTTGAATGATTTTTCTGTGAAAAAAATAAATTTCAGAATTTTTTTCATTACAATTCAAAAAATGATAATAATAACTTATAATTGTAACCTCTTCTATTGGATCAAACAATTCTTCTACATCTTTCAAGTTTGTGATTATGTCTGTATCATTAGCGTTGCCATTTTCTCGAGGTAGAAATAGATTTTCATGAAAATTTTCTAATATTTCAAAGTCGTCTTCATTGTTGCTTAAATTTTTTGTTGAATTTTCCATCAGCAAATCTCCGTCTGTTGTTGATTTAAAAATTTCACTTGGTGTTGTTATTAAAAACTGATCATAATATCTCGGATCTTCAGTACTGACATTTTTATCATAATTGGTTTGATTATTTTTACTCGATTTAGTGTTTGGACGTTTGGTAGTATTTTTGGATTTGTTTGGATTAGATGTAGAGCTAATATTAATAAAACATTAAGTAAATAGAAATATTTTACTATTAAATCATTTATTTTATATTGATTTCTACCTAATATTTGGAAAATCTTGTTCTATCGGTTTCATAACGCAACCAGAAAAATCATTTTCTGGATACCAATGAGACAAAGAAACTATTTGATTCTGTCCTGCTCTATTCAAGACGGCTTCTCTCTCCACGCAAGTCTAAACATCAATTAGTATTTATTTTAAATATTATAGTAAAAATACACTTGTTGTGGATCAATTGATTATTATGATAACCAAACGTTCAAAAATTAAGATTGGCACTCATAATATTAATGTATTGTTTATTACTTATATCAAAGAAAAAAATGTACAAACATACATATTTTAATTAAAATCCACAGATTACACGTTTGTGGTGCATATTTTACCTTGTTACTATGATAAACACTCGGCCACTGGCTTTCATCATCGTAGTATAGAAGTAAATTTGGTATTCCTATATCCCGGCTAAACTCTATTTGGTATTCAAATTGACCTTCATAAGAAAGAAAACAAAATCTCGCAAGGAAGGCCCAATTCTAAAAAATAAATTATTGAACTGGTACAATTCTATTCAATCTGATTGTAGGTCATATTTTTATACTGCTTACTTTTGTCGTTTGTAAGTGCCCTTCTACCCATTTTGTATAAACTGTTCGAAATGAACATGATATCAAAACAAATATGTATAATAACATCACTGTCAAATGCACATTCATATTTTAGTACTTTTATTCATTCTATTATTATTCGGAGAATAAGAGTATTTTAATTTGCTGTATTCAAGAAAATTTATGCTCCAATATGAAAAAAAAATCTAGTTCTTGTTCATGTGTTCAATAAAATTGAACAGAAATCACTTGTTTAATTTTTTCTGAAGAAACGTGAAAAAATAAACAACTACTAGTCACAGAATGCTATCGATGCATCTATAAAATATAGACGTTGCCGTGGGTACTAAGATACAACAAACAAAAAAATGAAGAATGATACAGAATAAAGTAAAATTGACCAAATATTTTCATCGTCAAAATATAAGTTGAGAAATATTTTTTGGATCTTTTGTAATAAAATAACTTTTTTTTCAATATATTTATTTCGATTATAATAAAAAAAATGGAACAAAAAATATTATAGGTATAATCTCTGAAAATTACAAATATTCAACATATGCATGAATATTAAGAAAAATCAAAAATAGTAACTCATATACAAAGAGTTTTTCAAATACATATACATACATATTGGACCCTAATCCGATTTTTTACTTTTTGTAAATCTAGAGTAAAAACTCAAAGGAAGTTTATTCAGTAATAAAACAAAAACTGACAATTCTTGTACTCATGTAAATTATAAGCAGTGTACAAAATGTCTTTACAGCCTCTATTTTTTTGTAAACATATACGCATACATTTTATTAAAATTTATTTTGTCTACATATACACTTCGCAATAAACGCATAATTTTTACATTAATGCACAAACATACATACATATATTTTTGGCGACGCTTTGCTTTGACGGCACATGTTCACCTATTGTTGTTATTGTCTAAAAAAAGAAAACTCATCATGGCAATTTAAAAAGTACGATAGTTTATTTAGGATCACAATCAGTTGAAACGAGTTTGTCGCCAGTATATTTTATAATAATGAATTTGATAATACTTAAAAGTATTATATAAAAAATAGAAATATTGTAAAAATATGTTATATTCAAAATTAAACAATCTCTCTTTTCCAAATAAATCTTTTTTGCTTTGCAAACATAAATGGAACGATATAACAGTGATAAGTAAAGAATATAATATAATAGTGGGAATATATTGTTTCTTATATAAAGGTTACACAAATGAAATATATGTGAAAATACACAATTCTCTTTATTCATTGACATTCTTGAAGAGCAACTATTGATCTTCTAAAGAGTTCTTGTTGTGCTCGTGCATGTTTGATTTCCAATTCGGCCAATTCCACCAGACTGAAAGTTATCAAAAATAAGTATTATACATATGTATATATAATATTGCAAAATAAGTCAAATAAAAAATGAAAACACACCTTTTTTTGAAAGCATGAACCCTTCTAGCTTGGAAATCAACTAGTTCTTCTCTTCCACGGGCTGACATTGCTTCAAACCGAGCGCAAGCATTAGATTGTGCTTGTTCAGCCTTTAATGAGTGAAATAAAAATATGTTATAATACACAACGTACAATCAGAAAAATTTACAAAACTTAAACTACTATAATATAATACATGCCAAAAAATAATTACTGACATTTTCAATAAATATTGAAATCATTGTAAATTACCTCTTGTACTTCCAAAGGCTAATGAAAAGCATGATTTGAAATAGTTTTTTTTGTGAAAATTACATCAATAAATATTAGTAATTTTAATAAAAATTAAAAATTCTACTTACAGCATGAACATCTTTATTTTTGGTACGAGCCTTTTCCAAGCTTCTATTGGCAGCTTCATATGCTTGAAGACATCTTTTGAACAAAAAAAATTAGTTTGATTAATATTTGTTTTTATGCAAAATATTATAAATTCTGAAGTCATTACCTCAATCTTCGAACTAGAAGGCACTTGGCAGCGTGTGAATCTCTCTGATAATAACGAAATGTATCAGCTAATTTTAAATCCTGATCTGTTGCAACTCTACCTTCAATTTTCTGTAAAAATAAATTATTTGAAAAATCCGAAAAGAACAGAACATCTACCTAATGACTAAATCTAAATCAATTACCCGGCATTTTTCAAAAGTTTCTGAGACTTTGGTCAAAAACCTCTCCATGGGTGGTTGCTCAAGAGTGGCCAAATGTAAAATGCAGCTAGAGAGTTTAATATACGAATCTGCCACTTCTGCGAACAGTAAAAATATAAAAAACGGAACTGTATATAATACTGTACAGATAATCAGAAAAAATAACAACAATATTTTAACCTTTATGCTTGCTGGTCATTTTATCGGCCCTTTGCGTGGCTTCCTTCAAATTATTGTGATATTCTGAAAGGAATGTCATCTCTTGTTCGAAAAAGTCATTCACGTCTCTAACAGTGGCACTCAGATATATTTCATCGGTCGTGTTGCCCAAAGATTTCACCTTAACAAATCGATACATTTTACAAGTGCAAAGTCATTTGAAACTGAACAGTCAGCGTAAACATACGAGCCCTCCGAGAATGTCTAACTTCCTCCGCGGTTTGGCACACAAATCTTGATCATATTCCAAAAACACCCTCAAATGTGAATCGTTACGAAAAACGGGATGAGCAGCGAGCCGCGTCAAAAACACTTCGTGCATAGCCACAGTCTTTTTGAACGTTGCTAAATATTCACTATAATTGACAAATTTTATAAGCTCGACGTGAATATTTCATATTTCATTATAAATAAAACGTGAATGTTATTTTTTTACTCCTCGAGTTCTTCCTTCATTTTGAGAAATTCTCCCCTCGTGAGGGCGCCTTCGCCTTCGCCAAGTCTTTGCAATTTTTCTCGGCTGGCATCAAAATCGGGACGTGGCGGTGCTGGTGGTATCTAAAACGATACTTCACGAATCATTGTATGAACTTAATTATTTTATTTCAAAACATAATTAAAAAATAACAATAAATCCAGCATATTGTTCGTTCTCTTCAAATCTATCGTGAAGCCATATGAATTCTTCGTGTTGCCTCACAACGAAAAAATCAGATTTTTGAAACTCTGGAAGAGATGTGCGTGTATGAACAGTGAATTTCACCTTATCTTTTTCACTTAATGCATCCGATATATCAACCTAAAATTCACAAATAACTAGTACACGTGTAAACTGATTTGTTTCATTTGAAAAAAAATATATACCAATAAACTATTGTCAGTCAAGGAAACAATTTCACTCTTGCAACCTTTATTCGAAACTCGGGTATCACTAGCTTGATTTGTATTAACATTCGTATGAGAAGCACTTTCGTCTATGGTTTCCTGAAAGAAAGTAAATTTTGAAGATCAGTCAAAGCGTATCTCTTAAATCTTTCTTTCTTTTTCAAGCTTTTTATTATTTGTTTCAAAGTAGATAATACGTCAAAAAAAATAATGATTAAAAATATATTTGTATTTAACGAAGGTCTCATTTCTCGTTCAGTTTCGTTTAAACAGTTGTTACTATTATTACTGTTTCATTGAATGAAGACAAATATGTATATGTGTACAGTGAGAAATGGTTAATGCAATTAAACATTTTTCATTTTAAGAATAAAAAATAAACGTACTTGTAATGGTATACTTATAAATCGTATTATGTTTAGAGAGAACGGAAAATTTGAAATTGGAAAGAAAAGTGCACAAACAAAATACAATCTAGGTAATTGTATGTTATCGTGTTGATATGAGTGAGTCAAATTCGAACAATGAAAATATAGAAAAAAGAAAGTGAAGTAACCATTTCGAGGATATTCGAGAGGCCAAGATGAGCACTGACACTTTTCTGCACTGTACTGTACTGTATTAATACAGAATAATAGAGAAGCCGATTAGAAAACTAGACGCTGACACTGCACACGTCAAATACCAACTCTGATAACGACTATTTCGGCAGCCATTGTCGCGCTTCGAATTGCAACAATACACATTATTATAAACATTCAACGAGAAACAACTACTAAAACATCTCTAAGTCACCACAACTTTTGATCGTTTAAAATACGATTACTGTATTTTATTTATAAATTTAAAATAAACAAAACAATGGCGGAGTTAGAAGTTGTTACAGTTGCGCAAGCAAAACGTCAAACGTTGTGTTTGATTTTGACGTTTCTTCGTACGATTTTCGAATAAAAATTGTTATAATTTGTTGAAATATCATAAAATGGATGATTACAGAAAAAATAAAAGTGACTGTGAGTATTGCACGAATTCGATATGTATAATATGTATTATATAAATTCGTTATTACGACGATGAACGTATTTTTTAGCCGACTTCGAAGTGACCGGAGTGTCGAGAAGTGGTCGAGTTCGAAAGAAAAGCTCCAAATTGATGGATTTCGAATCTCCAGACGATATCGATTCTAAACCTCGAAAAATTCCCTTGCCCAGACAAGCAATCACTCCGCAAACGAGTCATAGGAATTACATTCACGATCCCGATCCCGACTCGGACGTCGATGTTCAAAACGATACTAAAAGTGAAGCTGAAGAGATGGAAGGTGGAAGCAGTGATTCTGACTATTACGATCCAACTTTGGATAATCAAGACAGGTACTTTTATGTTTTAAGTAATGTTCGTCGATCGTTATTTAAATACATTTGTCATTTTATTGTATAAGTTTTTTTTTTCGTCTTTCACAGTATGGATTCAATGGATTCAGATGACAATGTGCTCTCTGATATAGAAAACAATTTTAACTCGTCCAGTGAACAAATAAATAAACATCCTTCTCGTCCCGGGAATTCTCTTTATTTGATGGAAAGATCTAATAAACGGAAACCAATAACTGATATCAGAGATAACAATAAATTTAAAATGCAACGCACAGACGGAGGTAAGGGCCGGATATTTTTTCCATCAACAACTAATTTTAGTAAAAATAGTAACTGCAAAATTTATTCTGACATTTTCTTCAGTTCGGCCTAGATCTAACTCGAGAAACCGACATCCGAGCGGGAAAGGCTCTTCCATAAGTAATTCTGTGAGTGTATTCATATTATTCATAGCCCCTTGAAAAAAGTGTAATATAATATAAATTACAATATTGAAACATTTTGCAGCTTACGAGTGCTTTAGGAGGTAGCTTGCAGAGTAGCGCAACAGGGATGTATGTGGAAGTGGGTGCTCACCTTCGCTTGCTAGGCGAAAGCCTTGCCATAATTGGAGAACGACTTAAAGAACACGAAGTGAGTTTCTTTCACATAAAAAAATATATTTCGATCAATTGTTAAATGTGAAAAATATCATCTTTTCAGGGACAGATAGCAGTTTCTGGTTCAGTTTCAGTACTGTTAGATACTCTTTTGTGTTCTTTAGCGCCGTTAATATGTCTGACTGCTCATTTACCATCGATCTCACCGCCGTTGACGCTACTTCACGATACTTTGGATAATATAGCCTATATAATGCCAGGATTGTAAATGAATAAATCAATATTGTGATTGTTCGAAATATCTTCAGAGAAGTCTAGGTTCCCGTCACATCTTGTTCGTGCATTGCGCAAAATGCAAACCTCTCTAGTGGATTTCCTTATCCTGGATCATTATGTTCTTATGACTTGAAAACTATATATATATATCTATTATTTCTATTGATTGTATTTTAATAAAAGCTACAAAGTCTATCTATACTTTCTTTTATAAATAATCAAATCTCATCACAAAATGTCAATAGTAGGTAAGTATGTATATGTATGTTATTATTTAAAGATATGCTTTTTTGATAAATCTTTTGAATTAAAAATCGTTAATCAGCTGAAAAAAAAATAACAATTTATGATTAAGAAAATATTTATTGACAATGACAACATTTATATTGCAAAGCGGAAAATGATATAAGCTTTTTCATTTTATGAATAAATTTGAATCGTTCTGTTAAAAAAAAAAATGTAAGTACAAGATAAGACTTAGAACACTATGGCAATTATAGATTTGACAGATCGTCGGCTCTGCATGCAGCATACAGCATGTTGAAGTTGACGAGAGGATGGCGGTTATTGTGGTCGACGAGGAACTTCAGCAGCTTCGAGGAAGAAGCGGCTAGACGAGCTGAAAAAGATAAAGCGGGAAACGCGACCATTTTCGAAAAGATCGCTCGCAAAGAGGTGCCCGCTAAAATTGTATTCGAGGATTCGGAATGCGTGGCTTTCGAAGATGTCGCTCCTCAAGCCCCGGTGCACTTGCTCGTCATTCCTAAACGAAAGATTTCCATGTTGGACGACTGTCAGTCCAGTGACGGCAAGGTAAACATTGTTTATTGTTATACAATTGAGTATATTTTGTCAGTGTGTTTATGTTTGTTGGTACATCTTATACATATGCATATACCTATCCCTCGATTTACACGGTAGATAGGTTCCTGAGTAAAACGTGTAAATCAAAATTGTATATTTTTTAATGTAAAATCGTGTAAATCGAAAAGCACACAAAAACGCATAATTTGGTTGTTTTTTTAAGCTTTTTATTAACTTAGGTTAGGTTAGGTTAATTTTAGTCCGAAATCCTAATTTTCGAAGTCCTAATTTTAATAAGCAATTTATAAAATGTTTAATATCATGGTCGACACATCGTTTTGAGGTTACACTTGAAACGTCAAACTATGACGTAATGACAAACGTGCGGGTACGCACCTCGTTGTTTACCTAACTATTTTAGTTAGGTAGTGTTAGATTTCAATGTTAAAATTATTAATGTTATTATTATTGATTATTTTCAACATTTTTTTTAAACCGTGTAAAAGCGAAAACGTGTAAAACAAGTATGTACATGTATCGATCATCACAATTAAATCCAATATGTAGTACTAATTCTCATTGATAGTCCCAGAATGTATTAATTACAATTAATTGTGTTCGTACGATGTTTACAGATTTTGGCTCATCTGTTGTTGACTGCAAAAACGTTAGGCAAACAAACGTCTCCGGCTGGCTACAGAATAGTTATAAACAATGGGAAAGACGGCGCTCAGAGCGTCTACCACCTTCACATACACGTATTGGGCGGTAGGCAAATGAAATGGCCCCCCGGCTAACGATAAACACGCGTAATATATGTAATATATTTTTTGTAAAATATACACTGTTTAGAAATAAAATTCCTTCAGTTACTTATTGTGGTTTGCTTATTGATCGTGTTCGATTTCTACATACTTGAATACATATTTGGTTTCATGTGAAAAATCGACAGCCACGAAAATAGGAAAAAGTCGTGCATAGCTCGCAACTGCCAAACGTTGCGTCAAAGTTGTCGCTCGTGGCATTTAGAGGTTAAGCATGAAGATGGATATTAAGTTTAATTGTCCCGGTGTTTGTTCTCGTTGCAGCCTTAGAATAAACAACTGCCGCGAGCCACGAATATACAGTTCTGTTATGTCAAATTACCAATATTTTTTTTAATGCATATGTGTATTTTGACAACTGTTTCACTTTTTGATTTCGTGTAGAAGAAGAATCTTCTGACGAGCCCAATTCCAAAATACCTAAAGTCAGCGTTTGCATTTGCTGTTTGGGATTGTTGCAACCTGAATTTTGGCCAGCTATGTTGACCGAAGTTAGAAATACGTTGAACAAGAATAGGTAAAATTCATTTTCATTTATTACCAGGTTGTGAAATTATATTATAATTTTTTTTTATTTCATTGTCAGTTATGATAGTGATACTTTCGTATGCGGTCTTTCGTTTCCTGCTAGTATTTTAATCAGGGAACATTCTGTCGAATTGTATATGACAGAAAAAGAGCAAGATTACAAAAGTGGTAAGCTTTTTATTATACTTAAATAGATACATGTGTCATATTGTTTCGTGTATTATTTTTTCCCAAAAATTCAAATCGAAGGTAGCTTAGTACCGTTGAAACAAGCATGGAAATGGTCATTCGGTGATGTTATGTCTTCGAGCATTTCAAAATCTTTGGACTCTGGAGCAATATCTCAGTTTCTCATAACACTTCACACAAAATACAAAGATGATACTTTGGTACACAATTTTAATTGAAACGAGGTTACGTATATATATTTCTATGTAACGTCCAAATAAAAATAATGTTTTTTTCAGGAGCTTGAACCATTGAAAGAAATGTGTCCACAAGTGTTTATAGAAAGACTGAAATCTCACAAAAAATACAGAGGAGAAGATTATTCAAGAGTAAGCATAGAAAATATGTTATCTAAAGTCGATGCAACCACTTTTAAAAGTTACTTTGAATGCCCTCCGAGTGAACCGAGCGAAGAAATAAAATGCACATTTGTAGAATGCACTCATAACCCAATATATTTAGGGGGAAGGTGAAATCTTCTGTTTGTCTTTTGTTCAAATGTGGAGTCTTTACTTCAATTAAAATTGACTACATTTTCAGATATATAAAATTTTCAAGAGAATTAAGCCAAACACCTTGGATAGTTGACGGCAAAAGAATAATGGAAGGTTCGATTCAAGAAATCATATTTCAACCGATTGCTGAATTTTACAAGTAAATAAAACCCTCGATGCATAATAATTCAACAGCTAACAGCCACATAACTGCCTTTTTTATTTACCAAATTAAAGCATAGAACAAAGCTGTATAGAAAATCGCTTGAAATTTATCTCATCTGGGCGAGAAGATGTGGATGTAAGATGCTTGGGAGAAGGAAGACCGTTTGTTGTTGAAATTAGTAATCCTAACACGACACGATTCACCATACAGCAATTAAAAAATCTGGCCGATTCAATGAGCATTGATTCAAAACTCGTAAGGGTTAACAGTTTGCAGTTAATAACAAGGTATGTATAATATTTTCTCTGCATCCATTATCCTCATATCTAATCAATATATCAATGTTAGGAACGACTTACATTTGCTGAAATTAGGCGAGGAAACGAAAACTAAAACATATGAAGCCCTCTGTGTGAAATTAAAAGATGAAATTAGTGAAATATCGTCGACGGTCGACCAAAATGATTTTGACACAATAAACTCGTTTAGCAATACTTCTGATAAATCAGGAATAGCAATATCCCAGAAGACACCATTAAGAGTTTTGCACAGAAGGCCATTGTTGATCAGAAGTCGCATTGTGCACAACATGAAAGCTTTTCCAATTAAAGGTAAGTACATACATATATTATACAAAAATGGGTCATTACCTACTTCATTCAATATATAATAATTTCTTTTTTTTTTTTAGGTAAACTAGACATGTTTACACTAGAACTCACTACACAAGCTGGCACATATATTAAAGAATTTGTCCATGGTGATTTTGGGAGAACAACACCTAATTTGGCACATATATTAGGATGTAAAGTAGATATTTTGGCATTAGACGTCAAATCAGTAAACCTTCAGTGGCCTTCAATTGTAAATTGACTTTTTTTATGAATTTAATAAAATTGATCAAAACATACACAAAAGTTTTATTAATTATAAATCACTTTAAAAAAAATAGATTTATTAATAACGCAAGTAAATACAGATAATCAGTAGTATACAAACATGGAATGCTGAAGCCATAATAAAATAACAATCTTAAATCTACAATTTTCCATATACAAGGTCAATACACAACAAAAAAAAAAAAATGAACCAACGTTTTTAAGGCACTTGACGTATTTGTAATAATGGTTCTCTGAAAATACACTGGTTTCATTGAGCTGCTGCGTTTCGGCTGACATAAAACATAGTTTGAGCCATCGAGCAAGATGCTCGCTTTAATTAGTTAATTAAGTATTTCAACTAGAATTGAATTTTATCATACAGAAATGTAATTATTAATCGGTTGGAACCCTTTATGTACATATCACAAATTTTCTCACAATCTTTTTCAACTAGATTTACACACGTAAAATATCCTAATGGACATAACAATCGCGTTACTTTAACCTAAATATCATATATAATGAAATTTTCATAGAGTTGATATATGTATATCATGATCTACCACCAAAATTCTATAAATGTTTTAAAAATTAACTTAATCATTCGACCCATATTTCAAAAGCAATAATCAAAATGTTATATCATCTCATAAGAAAAGGATATCTCCTACATTCAATATTATTTTTAATGAGTAATATGCTTGCATTTAGTTTAAATTACTTATAGCACGAGTTATATTTGAAAATAGGTATAAATAAATCGTAAATATATATATGTATATAAAATAAACTACTACTAGTATAAGTGATATTTGAGATCAAGTTAATAATTGAGTTATAACTATGACATATAATAGTTTAACTTAAGTTAGGTGATTTAGTATATTATAGTTTCTTAAATTTTACCGATTCATTTGATACAATTTAATTTTACATTTTCTTAAAAGTTAATAGTGAAAAAATATGATTCATCTTATTTTAAAAGTGCAACAGCGACCAAGCACGTATTAGAAAAGTTCAAGTGTCAATTAAAATTTGCTTTTTTTTCTCCTTTTCGTTAATATACAAAAAGGAAAAATTAAATACTATATTTAAATCATTAATATACTAACAACATATAAACTCATAATATTTTCAACTAATACATAGCAATTTGTGTGGTATACAATATTAAGATTTTTGTTTTTAACATACATAATTAAAAAAAATCAAAGCTACCACAAAACATTTATTTGAAATATACACAATACTCATGTCTTAATAAATACAAATTATATTGAAATAAAATAGGAAACTACACCATGATAAACTGGGTCAAAAAAGCCAAAAGCGAGATGACAATCGACATTTCAATCAACTAATACTCAAAGTAAAAAAAAACAGTTAACCAACAGATCAAAGGTTGACCACTGTTTTGTAACGTAACTGGTTTCTTCTTTTTTTTGAATTAATATTTGAGATGTAACACAGATTTCAACATGATTCGTTTCATTTTGTATACTTAAATGCACCAAAATAACACAGATTTGTCAATTCCTTAGATAACATTTAAAAATTCATGTTACTATTTGACCTGCCAAATTTATTAGATCTTGTTTGACGCCTTGCAAATAGGTTCGACGATGCTTTTTGATTATTAGAACTAGGTAAAGTTTGCTTAGGGGAGAGTCGACCGCATGTTGATCGAGTTTTTGCTTTCAACGTTTTTTTAGCAGTGATATCGTTGTTGTTGTTGTTGTTGTTATTAAAATTACAGGGAACACCGTGTAATTTTTTTATAAATCTGTAAAAATAAAACAATCACACATTGAATAAACGTAATTTTTTACTAAACACAAAAAGAAAATCCTGCACTGTACCTTCTCGTTTGTTCTTGTTCCTTTGTAACGAGTTCCAATTGTTTATTAGCAATTTCTAATTTCAGTTTAGCAGCTTCAAGTTCTCTTCGCAAATCAGCGTTGCTCTTTTTTTCGCTTTTGCAAAAAAGCGTGTGGCTGAGAATTTGTGCTGCAGACGGTCGTTTTGTCGGATCTGGATCGATCATGCTCTAAAATTGAAAATATTTATGAGAAATTAAGCAAAAACGTGCTAACCAACCGAACTAATCTAATCTAACTTGGCATACCTTAATTAAAAGATTTAAATCGGTACTGCAACTAGGTAAATTGGCAATTTTTCCATTTCTAATATCCTGCCATTCTTGCCCATTTTTAGGTAAGGGTCCTCCTCCTCCAGCTTCATAAACTGTCAAACCTAAAAAAAGTTTGCATCATGAATCATCAACATTTAGACGATGATCATCATATTATAATAACAAATTAAGAATTGTCGGCATGAAGTATACCTAACGCAAATATATCAGCTTTAGTTAGATTCGAAAGATTTTCTTGTAAAACTTCTTTCGATAAATATCTGCAATCGCCTTCTTCAAGTTGAGGCGACGTGACAAACGTAACATGTCCAAGATCTCCTATACAAACAAAACATAAACGACGTTACGTATGACAAACGAAAAACCAACAAGAGTAGAAAAAAATCACTGACCTATTTTATAAACTACGTCGCTCAATTGTGATGTTTGATCATCGTGCTCGTCGAAGCCATCGTCTGCAGAGTCATGATGATTTTCTAAATCGTCCTCGTCGAGAGTATCGGTCGAATCGTGGGATACGAATATGTTACCGGGTTTGATGTCCATGTGAACTAACGACATTGAGTGAATGTATCTGAACGAAAGAACAAAGAAACATTTAGTTGCGACGTCAAGGCAAAAAATACAAAAGCATATCTTTTTTTTTTTTACTTGAGTCCGTTAGCGACGTGAGATAATAAAACTAATAATTGTGGTTCAGTAAGAGGTCCTTTGGTTAGTACATCTTGAAGGGAACCTCCGTCACAATATTCATTCTGAATTATCATGCGATGATCCTCCGTCCAGGCCGAATAATATCTGTTGAAAATATTGATATAAAAATATACGCTTTCACGTTCCGTAGTTAGATTTATATATTTATATTATATTACCTGACAACATTTTGATGTTTACCCAAAACTGCATGAGCGTGAACTTCGTTGATGGCCATTTTTTCACTTTGACTGCCAGTGACGGGGTGAAGAGACTTTTTCAACGCGTAAACACAACCGTCCAGTTTATTCATGCAACGGTGAACGCTGCCGAAAGATCCGCAGCCCAGCAGTTCCATCTCTACGAATTCTTCGCGGTATCTCTGAACGTTAGATTCCTAGATAGTCGGGAAAAATTATTAATCGTGGACAAACGCGACGCACAAAAACGAAACGAGATCAAAATACGAACCCTCAACTTTTTGGTGGGTTGTTCCGAAACATCCGAGTCCGTAGACATGTCCAGAGGAGAGGAAAAGTTCATCGAATCGTCTTTCGACGGGACAACCAACGTTTTCGATATCGTCCTTTTCTTTTTATTTTGGAGGATGGCTAAAAATTGTCGAAAAACAAACTCGGTCAAAGTTCTATTTGTGTTGAATGATAAAAGACGGTCGGATGGTTTACCTTTAGGAGTGAAAGGGTTGACGTTGACCTCTTGCCAAATAGACGATTTGTGCAGATCGGAAATGGAGCCTCCGTCTTCGAGACTGATCCACGAAGAGTCGTTCGCGGATAAGTCTTGAAGGGAGCGATCCCCCGCCGACAGTTTGATCTGACTGCCGTACAGAAATCTGGGCGGCTGTAGACGAGATCGGCCTTTGCTGGGTGTGGGAGTGATGCACTTGTTCAATATCGTTTTGGGCGTAGCCGGACAGTCGTTCAATCTACATAACGATAATGGTGTTAACGAAGATGATAATAATAATAATATGTAATTAACATTTATTTATTAAAAAAAATACATATATAATACATAATACTAGAATATAAATACAAAAATACCACCATGACAGGTTTCCCCAAAGCACCAAGGTGGTTAAAAAAAAAGAATAATAAAAAGCTTGAAAAAAAGAAATACAAAATATAAGAAAAATGTATAAATATTCATATAAAACAAAAAATTAAAATAAAAATAAGGGGAAAATTATCCCACACATTCACGCATACAATCACTCACCCAAAAGGTCCAAATTGCACCTGACAAACACATTCAAATCATTCACACGAATCTGGAACAAGTCAAGACGCTCAACAAGCACATTAAACATCCGAATAGCCCTACAGACGAGTCCCTGAAAGCAGACGTCCTAGCCCAGACAGGCAAAAAAAAGTTGATGAGCACAAAGACCCATCCTACAAACCAGCGCCCACAACAAAAACTGTGACAAAATGAGAGGGTTGTCAAAAAAGCCCCTCAGCACCCCGAAAAAGTATCTCGAAATGAAGATAACTCTCCAAGAAGCCAAGGACTCAAAAGAAATGGAGTAGGGAACAAATAAGGGAAGTATCCAAATTCCAACCTAAACAAGAACCTGAGAAATCTACTCTGGACTCTTTCAAGCAAATGAGAGTATTTATTTAACCACCCCAGGATTCCACACAATAGCCCCAAATTTAAGAATGCTACGCACTAACGAACAATAGAGCAACCTCAAAACACCCGGACTGCGCAGGTAACGAGCATTACGCAACATAAAACCAAGCACTCTAGTCGCTCTACGACAAACACCCTCAATGTGTCTACAGAATCTAAGATCATGGGTAAACAAGATACCCAGATCCAAAGTTGAATCAACTCTACTAAGAGGATTCCCAGGATGATGATGATGATGATGACGATGATGATGACGATGATGACGATGATGACGATGATGATGACGATGATGACGATGATGATGATGATAATGATGATAATGACGATGATGATGATGATGATTAACGTACCTGAGGGCGCGCACCCTCTTGTAGGGCGGGCTGGGCGGAGCGTCGAACAGTCTTCTGGAGGCGTAATTGGGGTTGGGGTTGGGGTTGTGGTTGTGGTTGTGGTTGTGGATGTGGTTGTGGTTGTGGATGTGGAGGGAAGTGGATGCGGAAGTGCGTTGAGCTTCGTCGTCGTCGCTGTCCGCGTCCATGTCTAGGTCGTCCGCGCCGAAGTCGAGCCTCTGAACGATCGTCGGCACTCGCCGTCGCCACTTGTCATCGCTCGCCATTCGTCAACGCCAACGGTTTCGTCGAACCGGTGTTGCCAGCTCGCCTCTTGTTTTCTCGCCGATACTTGTGTCCGTTTCCACTTTTTCTCGGCGTTCGTTGTCTACTTTTTCGTTTTAGCGCACGGGAAGCGTTCTTCGCGAGTTCGGACGCGTTTCGCGTCGAAATTGCGCCGAGTTGAGATCGGTTCGCGTGGCATTTTTCCCGCTGACCACCCTCCCGTTTCGCGGTCACAGACGTCAATGTGTTGACCCGGTCGAATGAATTTTTTTAAACGTGCATTCATAAAAAATGATTGTGTACATTTGAAATGTGTGCATTTGAAAAAATATCTGTACCTTAAAATATTATAAATAAACGTGGGTGGCCAGAAGCTACCTAACTCACACGAAGCAAACGTACACGAAGTAAACTCACAGGAAGCAACTCACACAAAGCGAGCTCACACGAAGCAACCTCACAAGATTTCGAAAATTTTCAAATTTTCAAATTAAAGTGAAAAACGTTTAACACAAAACATACTGACAAAATATTATGGACATATACTATTACGTCTAACTTGAAATTCTTTTAAAACAAAAACGCATTTGGTGCTTTCAGTTTCATGTTAAACTTTTTTCACTTTAATTTAAAAATTTGAAAATTTTCGAAATCATGTGAGCTTGCTTCCTGTGAGTTTACTTCGTGTGAGTTAGCTTCTGGCTACCGCCGAATATTGGTACCCTAATTTGACTAGGTTGGCAGTTGTCATAATCTATTGGCTGCAGTGGTTTACCAGTTCTGACGTTTCGCGAATCGAGCGGTAAACTGGCGCCGAATGAAAGTGCACTTTGACCCGTTTCTTAATTGGTTTTCGTAATAATCAATCGATCATTATCATTTTGGTCATTATGCCTGTCGTCTGATAATCGCATAGTCAGTCTGTGAAAGAAATCGACTTTGCGTTCAGTATGCATACGCAATAAGTAAATAATAATTTGACAATGTCACAAGTAACGAGTTTTATACTCGTGTCGACCGCTGTAGTCGCAGGGATAGTTGGTGCCGTTTCGCTTTATTTGATCAACGACATCAGAAACAGTCGACATTCCCATAGGACAAGTGAGTTTGATTTCTCTTCATGTTGCTTTTTTCCTTAACTATCCATCCTAGTCATATAATACATCCTAGCATCTAATTATACATATCAAAACATTATATTTATTCAGTGTTAGATGGAACTCCCATCCAAATATATAATTCTTGCTTTGTGAAAACGTAATAACAACGATTGTATACTCGCCTATGCCATTGTGGCATAATAATACATATTTATTTTCAAAACTTGTTTGAATGAAAAAAAAAAAAAACAGTGTAAAAAGAGTTTTGGATATATTTAGTTAGTATTCATAGATTGTGCAAACACTAAAAGTGCTTTGGACAAAACGATATTGAGAACATATTATTGATTTGATTTGATTCAAATTTCAGGAGAAGGCGAACAAAATTTGAGATCGCAATTGACTACTCTTCAAGAAGAATTGGAAAGATTACGAGAAGAACAAAGAAAAAAGTATTTTGGAATACATTTTTTTACATTTTAGATTTCGTCAATATTATTACATTAATATTTTTTCAGTCAAGAAAAAAATAGAGAAAAGCGCAAAAAACGTAGAGGTCCTCGCAGTGTAGTGTCTCTGAGTAGTGAACTAGATTTTAAATCGGTCGCTGAAACAGAATTTGACAGTTCGAGTGAAGAGTATTTTGATTTTTCCACTGACGCTGGTGATGATGATGAAGACGATATAACATTAACTGAAGATGTTCCACAAAATAATGGGGAAATCAAAACAAGAAAAGATCCATTCATTAAGGTTAGAGTTATTTTTGAGATTTTTTATTGATTAATTCATCTTATATATTAATATTGTATACTGTTTCATTCATTAGTCGTTGGAAGAAATAGATGTTCTCTTATTCGATGGTGCCGATGAAGATATGAAAAGCGCATATGAAATTTTGATAACCCTGTACAACAGTAGAGATATATTGTCCGATTCAAACTATGCTGAAGTTTTGTGGAGGCTTTCTAAATATTGTCAGCGAATGGCTAATACTTTTAAAAAAAATAAAGATAATGACAGAAGGAAAGATATTATTTATGAAGGTAACTTTGAGTCAAAATTTTCATACTAAACAGTTTTCAAATGCAATTAATTTATTACATTTAATGATCCAATCTAACTTCTTAGGTATAGATTATGGTGAAAAAGCAATTTCGTTGGATCCAGAAAATTACAATACTCATAAATGGTATGCAATTCTTGTTGGAATGAGAAATGAGTTTCAAGGTGAGTTTCAATTAATACATTTATTTGTGCGTTACGATATACTTGTGTTTCAATATTTATCAATATTTTTTTGTAAATTGTCACACTGCTTTAAATATTTTAGGTACATCCGATAAAATTAAAGATGGTCAAATCTTTTATGAACATACTAACATTGCATTAAAATTGAATCCATTGGATGGCAGCTTGTACCATTTACGAGGTCGTTTTATCGTTGAGGTAATATTTCCACTATGTTTAAATAATAATGTTTCCATGATAATGTTATTTATTTTCGATTTCTATCTTTTATCAGATTGCTAGTTTATCATGGTTCGAGAAAAAAGCAGCTTCTGCATTATTTGGAGAATTACCTCCAGTGACTTATGACGATGCAATATCGGATTTCAGAAAAGCGGAAGAGTTACACGAAGTACCTTGGAAAGAAAACAAGTACGCTCATTTTTTGTTTTCATCTTATCATATATTGCGTTTGTAGTCAAGATTTATAAATTTTATTTTAGGTTAATGTTAGCCGAGTGCTATATCGCCAAGGGCATGTATGAAGACGGTGTAACATGGTTGAAAAACTGTAGTAACATTCCAAATAGAACTTCAGACGTGAGTGTGTTTTAACAATGTTGATTTTGTACTTTTATTTTGCCCGATAATAATTTTTAATTTATTCCCGCAGGATGAGGTCGTTTCAATAAAATTAGAAGAATTGTTGAAAAAATACAGTTCATATGCTAAGTCGTAATATTGTCGGTGCAATCAAATTAGTATCTGTTAGTAAGAGAATATACGATTGCATTGATGACAGTCATGGAATTAGTGGTTCTAGAAACTGATTTTTTTTTGTATTTAATTAATGTAATAGTTTTGCAGAATTAAATTTGTAAAGGTTGTGTTTGTAATATAATATATTATATGTTGATTTATTGCATTTTATGCTCTGTCTCTAAACATTTCCTAATTACAAACATTATACATTATTTTTATAAACGATATTTAATTTAATTTAACTGTAAAAAAATTGCTACATGACTATGTTATCAATTTTTATATTATAAAAGTACAATTTTGTATATATTTTTATTTACACTTTTTCAATAATCCAAGCAATTTTTATAAGCTTAACTGGCTGATTTAGCTGTTATTTTCATTAAATATAGAAAATTTGTTTTGCATGAAGTACAGATAGTTCTCGACTTACTGCTGAAAAAAATTATATTAATATTTTTCAAAAATTACTTACTAAATCCCGAGCTACCCTCATCTACAGCTAATACGTTTCGGAAAAAATATATGGAATCATTCGAAATAATGTATTAGAAACAGAAATTTTAATATAAATAAAATTGATTAATTTTTTTTGTACGAATCTGACTCACGAATGAGATTCAGGGTCTCGTCTCCGTCGTCTGTCGAGGAATACCTGTAGTATTACTATTTTCGACTTAAAAGTTAGGACGTGCATTATATTATGAACGTGATCACATTACCGATGTATTATATAAATATAGATCAGTTAAACCGAATGTTAATAAATTGTTGAAGATTACAATAGTGTGTTTTTTTTCCTTTTTATACATGTATTCCTAAATATGAGAAAAACTCAAGGCATTTGAATCCCATCATCGGGCGTAAAATGTGAAACACTTCGAGAGAAAAAATCTAATCGTAAGTACATATAGTAAGATCATGCCGAACAATACTGACAATGAGTGACGTCACGAGGACTTTCGACATGTCGTTTTCGCCAAAGCAGTCGTATCGCGTAGGAGTGCAGTTAAAGATAATAGGTGATTATTATTGTAGAAGATCTCGAACGATTTTACTTGGAACTTTGAGAATTGAGACGAGTCGTTTTGACCCACCGTACCGATTGATTTTAAATTTGGCGCGCGTGACGTCAGCGCTGACGTCAGGGCCGTTCCCGTTGGGACGAGTCGTGCTTATGTCAATAGTATGGCTATCTTTTGCGTTCGCTCGCGTTTATCGCTCGTTCGAAAGAGATATACTGCGCGCCCGACTTTTAACCCTGCGCCGACTGAACGTATCTAGATATCGTGACAAATCATTCGTTTCCTCAGTTCGCACTAGCAATTTAACGTCAAATTTCGATTACCGTCAATAATTTGTCCCATTACCGGTTATTTACCGGTGAATAAAAAAAATAAACGTATATAGATTAAATGATTAAAGTATGACTGTATGTGGCTACTTTTACTAAAAAACAGTATCCTTGATTAAAACCTAAACACCTAAACATTTTCAATAAATTATATGTAGATAAATAATATCATATGTTTATATGAAAGGTCGTTTTTATGAATATAAGTGGCGTCATTATGGTTTTGTGCACCTTAGTAGTAATAATTTATTCTAGTTTTAGCACCGAAACTCACATTATAAGTATATGATGTAAATCGAAGTATTTTTGGAAAAAGTTAGTTCTCGTCAATTTCTTATATAAATATTTGTTTTTTTTTTTTTAAAACAATAAGACAAACGAAAATACTTTGATTTTAGTTCACAACACCTGATATTTCGTAAAATACTTCGAATTCAGCTGACGACACCTGATTTTTCCGAAAATACTTCGATTTTAGTTGATGATACCTGAGTCGATATCGAATATAGAATATTTAATGAAAGTATTTATTTTGAATTTTCACGATTTGAATTATATTGGAAAAATAATTATTTTAAATAGTCTTGCCGACCATATTCCATAAAGCACTGACCGAAAATTAATTATTTACCGATTATTTATTTTATTAGTACTGACCGTTTATTTCAACTTGATTAATTTTTAACTGATCATTTTAGATAGGGTTCGATTTAACTGTACATTAAAAATAAATCACTTGTGCATTAGAAAAATATACGATGTGCATTATTTGTGGTGCAATAAAGAATCTCGTATTGAGCGTAATTTTATTCATAGTGTGCAATAGAAAAAAAAAATTGTGCAGTATAATGTAAGCATTAAAAAAAATAAAATGTGCAACAGAATGAATAGTTTGTACATTAAAGTGACAGTAGGTGGCAACGTCGCCTTTCTCTATAGGCAATACAATACAACTGTCAACTGTCAAAGTGTCAATGTTCACATTTGTTTACGTATGAACACAACGACAGAACGTTATACATTTTAACAAATTGGTCCATTTTTGAATCAATGTCGATTTTGTTTGTTACGAATAGATTCTATTATAAAAGTTGTGAATAATAGTAGTGCGGTTCGTATTTTTTGTCCTGATCACATTTGCTACGTTGCCGTCGTTTACTTACGTTCATTTGAATGCACGTTTATTTATTTTAAGGTGCAGATATTTTTTCGAACGCACACATTTTAATGCTCATGTTAAATGCACATTCGTTTTATTCAATGCTCAGGTTTGGTGCACAATAAATTTTTACGAATGCACGTGAAAATTGTTCCCATAAAAAACGACATCGTCGCGACGGAACGGTCGTCGAAGGGTTCGCCGGTTTGTTTGACAGCGCCGTCGAGTGTCGGCGAGCGTAGTGTGCACTAAACGCGAGCGTAGTGCGGTGGCCGTGCTTGTCGAGCGGCAGGGATCGCTTCGCTGAACGGCGACGGAGCCCCTCGGCGTAGGGCGCCGCCCCCGATGTCGCCGCCGGCGGGAGGGGGCGCGCCGCCCCCGCCCCTCGACCGCCTCGTGCGCGTCGGCTACTACCAGCTGCACAACACCATCGGCAAGGGCAACTTCGCCCTCGTCAAGCTGGCCACGCACGTCGTCACCAAAACACAGGTGCGTCCTCATTCCACTTCTCCATCGCACCTCTCTGCTCTCTGCTCTCTGCATCTGCATCTGCATCTGCATCTGCTCTGTGCGATACCTACTCCACGCACTTTCTCTTCTCTAATCGCCCACACCCGCGTCCCACCGATCGACCGATCCACCGATCCACCGATCCACCGATCCACCGATCCACCGATCCACCGATCCACCGATCTACCATAGGTTAGGTCCCTCAAACGTCACTTTCGATCTCTTCTCTTCTCTTCTCTAATCGCCCACACCCGCGTCCCACCGATCCACCGTAGGTTAGGTCCTTCAAACGTCACTTTCGATCTCTTCTCTTCTCTTCTCTTTTCTTCTCTTCTCGATTGGGTAGTCGAACGTTAAGTGGATCGATGGAACTCTTCGTCTCTCCCCCGGGTGAACTGTCGGATCTGTCACCTTGCAGTCTTGTCGAAATTATTTTCTTTCACGGTACGCTCAGAGAATCCGATCTTAAATCATCCCCGATCCTCCCGTTTAGAACGGTCGACCGATTTTGTCTTCCGTCTAGGAATATGCTATAAGACATTGGCTTTCCGTTCCATAACTCGAATCATTTTGAAACATTGCCTTCAGGCTCTATTATGTTATTGAAAACTTGCAATTATTCCAATTATCCAGGACAGTTTTTGTTACGTTGACGATTTATCTGAAAATGTTTTGAAACTATTAGAAAAATTGCCTTTAATTTTGACAAATCGACGCCCCGGGAGATTCACGTCCGATGAAAGATTTCATCGTCAAAATAACAATGTATTCGACCGTGAGGCAAACGTTTCGGTGACGTTTGTTTGCATACTTGTCAATGTTGCTTTTCTTCATCGACAAGTATACTCGCTTCGGAAGAAATCTGAAATTGAAACAATTCAATTAATAATCTACTTTTCACTCTTTTCTTATACACTGTTTTATTTGATATTTATATATAGGTATACAGAACTGTCGTTCGATGGTGAAATTTGAATTATAATCGATTTTGCAATAGCAATGACGTTTTTTATATTAATCTCTACCCTTCTGTTTTATAAAACATGCATATGCATATGCGTGTTTCTCGTTTGGTTTTTACTTTAATTCTAAAAAATGTATTGATGTTGTAATTTGATTGTTCAAAATGCAATCGGATTATTTTTCAATTGCCTGATCAAAATGCACTTTTGTGACCTCGAGTGAAATATCGTTGCCTGGTAAAGTTTAACTCGATGCACTGTTTGTACACCAGTTTTGTAAAACCAGTATTTGCGGACTTTCCAATCGTTTGTTTTCTTCGGGCGTTTTTCTGCTATATTATATTGTAGTATGTGAAATGTACCAGTTTTCCTCTGACAATTCGAATTTCAATATTCCTGCGAGGATTTCTGGCCTTTATTTTATTTTTGAGCTTTAACTATTTCCACTTTGGGAATTATTATGACTACAGTAAGTGAATGTGAATACTAAAAACAATTTCAAGATATTTTTAATTTGTTTTCAAGTGTATGAATACTAAAATTTCTTTAATTACATTTTTTTAACCAAAGCTCATATGAGTTTTTTTTCTTAAATATTCCATGTTCTATGTCTCTTGTTTTGTATTTATTTAAAAACAAAAAAACATGAAGTTATAGTATGTCCAGTGCAGTGTTTTCCAATGTGGGGCAATTTGATTATTTTGGGGGAAATGCTCAAATCCTTAATATTTGTAACCTTTTTTTTCCTCTTAAAAATGCATTTTTGAAAATATTTTTTTATGTTAAACCCTGACTTTCCAAAAAAAAAGATAGCTACACTGTTATATTTGTATAAAATAATGTTTCAGACAAATAAAAAGCTTGAAAAATGAGAAATTTTACTGCCTAATTAAGTGTGAGGTGACTGATTAACTGTACTTCATCATTTGGATGAAATTCCTAGTTAATTTTTTTTCAGAATTTGTTAGATGACTTTAAAATTTTTGTGGTGGGGGGGGGGGTATGCAAATTTCTGAAGCGTTGGGAAACACTAGTGTAGTGATTATTAAAATTTCAATTCTATTCAACTAAATTATTATTGCAGTTAGATTTTTTTTTTTTCATTGAGATTTCGTGAAATTTAAATTCGAGACGTTACATATAAAAATTCACTTTTTTTTTCACTTCAATTTAACAACGTCTAAATTATCTTGAGATTGAAAATTTTTAAAGATGGCTTACAATTATTATTGTTTCAGTTTCTGAAAAAAGCCAAATAAACAAAAAAAAATTATCTTGTGGTATCATTTGATCGAAAATCAGGAACGAGTAAGTCATTCCCTCAGAGTATTCACTATTCAATTCCATTTATTGTTATTTATTTATTGTTTTTATATAGACGAAGCTTTCAGTCTTATGAAACATGCAAAAACAGGTACCAATTCCAAAAGAAAACGATTCATCAACGCGACAAAATATGACCGATTCGCGACAAAATAAACGAATGCACGACCCTGGGATATTTTGCACGGCAAATCATGTTATTGCCCGACAAAAAAGATATTTTACATACTGTAGAAATACAGGGAAACAACGTTTTTACTTTTTTGAAGGGATCAACAAAAAACGTTATTAGAGTCAAATTGGAGTTAAAAATTTAACGGAAAAACGTGAATTTCGGGCACGTATAATCACTGTACACCTTATCCTCTTTTTACATGGTTCCGAAATAACACGGTTCAAGGAATATAAACCGATTACTTTTTTTACACGAATTTTTCACTTTAACACTATAAAAATAATAAAGATATGTATTATTATGCCACAATGGTAAGATTCGATGCAGGCTAATATATTGATATAATTATATGTATGTAATTATAGTCTTTAAATAAAAAAAATTTCGATGTTTTTTGATGATTTTTCACGCCGAAAATTTTTCACATTGCACATTTTTTATAAAGTACATTTGGATAGAAGTTCTATCCAAATATAGTGATGGAACCTATCTCCATTTTTTGTATGGTCATCATACATTTTTTTTGCACGGTTTTCTCTGGAACGTATCCCCCGTGTAAAATGAGGATCCTACAAATAGTATCAGAAACAACTTTTCACTAGAAAAAGTAAAGAAACATAGTGATTATTGCAACATTTTAGCTTATCATTGCAAAAAATTTTGACACAGCGGGCCTTAAAATTTCCTTCGCACTTTTTTGACAGCTCAGATTCACAATCAGTTCCACAGTCAAAACGCACAAACATACAGACGTTCCAACTAAAAATTCACGAGAGCTTTTCTTTTCTAATCAAAAGGCACCTCCAGTACAAAACATTTGACGTAAAATAAAATTATTTTATCGCGCCAATAATATTACCTCCGAAAAATCGCAAAGCCCAACAAATCTTCATACAAAAAATAACCAAAGAAAACGTGGGCAACGAACGACATGATTCCTTCGGGACATCCAGTCCCATTGAGAAGTCGCACGGAGGGGGCTCGAGTAGGAAAGGGGGCGCGCGAGCGTAGATCGTGTGGCGTGGGGGGCAGAGGCGCAGGGGGCGCATATCGATCGGTGCGTGGCGGGCGCCCATTCATGTGTCGGGTGCGACACCCCTTGAATGGGGGGCACAATGGCCGGCGGGCCCCCATTCATGGGGATGCGCGCCCGCGCCTTCGCCCCTCCCGCTCGAAAGGGGGGCCCGAGGGTGCGTAGCAAGTGGCGTGTCTCGGCTTGCATTGGGCTTGCAATTTGCCGTCGAATTTCGATTGCCGGTTGACGGGCGTTGGTCTCTAGGGCTTGCAATGCCGGTTTACCGGTTAAACGACCAAAATGTGTTACCGGTAATTACCGGTTAGTTGAAAAATACCGGTAATTGCCGGAAACGGTTTTATTGCGAATTAAGGGTATGGACATATTATTGTAGAAAAAAAATTTGAAAGGGTGCTTTTGGGTGTGGGAGGCGCCATTATGGTTTTGTGAAACTGGGGGGGGTAGTAATTATTTATTTTAGTTTCAGCACCGAAAGTTACATTATTTGTAACATATGATGGATTTTCATACCCCTCCCCCCCATGGATAATTCACGTCGTCTTGAGTTTCTTGTGAGGTTAACGCATCGGTTCTATCAATCAAATGTGTTAAGTAATATTTGGCATAGCTGATAAACCATTTTGACCAAGTATTTCCTTAAAAGTCACCATCTCCTTATCGCCAAGTATAGATAATGAAAATGACGAATTTTTCGATGGTATTAAAATTGGTCAATATTCGGAAGAGGACAGGGATAAGAAGGGTTGATGAGATATTTAATGAAATGATTTGTGAATAAGATATGATATTCTCTAGAAAACAATTAAGCATGAAAATATTTGCGAATACAGGTTTTGCAAAATTTGCTTCTGGAATTATTTCCGGATTTCCATCGGCTTGATGTATCAGTGACTGTCACTTTCATATGTGTTTGGTTATTGTGATTTATTTAATGAAAAGTAAATATTTTCGTCGTTGTGGAATATATTTCAGGTATGAACACGCAGGAAAGAATCTGCAAGTAGTTTTTCAATAATGTTGAATACTTCAATAAAGCATTTTATGGTCAATATAATCAGATTTTAAAATCTGTTGTGTAGTGTAGGTAAAAAGTTAAGTAGTTAATTCAGCAATTGAATTTCAACAGTCGGATAAAAAAATTCGCTTTATTATGCTTTCGCTGTGTTAAGTTTGACCGATTAAATAGCTAAAATACAAAGAGAAGAACACCCATTTGCGAATTTCGAGATATTTGGGACGAGGCCATGACAATCGTCATCTGTGAGATGAATTTAATTAGTTGAACGATTCAACCGCGATTTTCGGATTTTTTCAATTTATTTTCAACGGCTGACGCCGAGGAGCAGTTTTTTTTAAATACTGATATTTTATCGATGGCGAAACATCGTCAGATTTGATTTAGCTTACGATTGGTTGGCATTTTTTTAAAATGCATTCAAATTCTGCACTAAAGTGCAAGATTACAATTTTCTAATGATGCATTTCCTGCTACGCAATCTAGGTCAAGATAGAAATGTTGAAAATTAGTGATGTTCATTTTTAATGTAATTAGTGATGTATTTTCCAGGAAATTACTCGTTTCTAATGAAAATTTGATATTGTTTATAAAATTTCTTCTTATAGTCTTGACGATTTCAACGATTCAGCTACGAAAACGGGGCAAATGTAATAATAAATTATTAACTGTAAAATTCGAAAAATAACGTGCGTTTCCTAGCGTATATTCTTCGTATGAAATTATAAGTAAGTAATCACAATAATCATTTCCACGAATCGCCTCGCGTAATAGAATATCGTATCAGTTCTGTCGATATTGACTAATTTATTATCGAAGCATTTTAAAAAGTTCAATATTGATTAGACCATAATTGTGCAGAATAATTGAAGCAATTCGAATCATCATAAACAAAAAGTCAACGAAAAGTTTGCATATTGTACCGATATTGTGATTCAACTCTTGTCACGCATCTATTAAATTTTGATCGATCGATTCGTTTTTCTTCGTTCGAATTTAATTTCGTTAAAACGCATTTCCACAATTTAACCGTTGTGATATATGTATGTACAATAATATAAGATTTTTCCACAAGAGTTGATGCGTTTGTTGCTTTTCAGCCATGGAACGCCACTCGGCTACTGCGTCACGTCCCTGACCTTATGTTGTTTCTTTTAGTCAATAGCAATCTTGTATGGCAAATTTTTGTGTCTCGAAAAATTTATGATAATTCTTTGCATTTTCAACTGGCTTACCTACCGATTTGCGTCATCTGTTTATCTTCGCATCCCCGATGCCGTTTTCCTTTTTTTTTGTGAAACTTCTTTGTCGTGATTGATTTCGCCTTTTTAGATTTTCGTTCGTCGTTTGATTGACGAAAATTTTGCGGTGCGGTCATTAATTATCGTTTGGCAAACGAACGGCAACAACAATGGCGACAGATGTTTTTTTTTGCGGTCGTCGTGCGGCACGTGTGTGGTCGCCTTTGTGGATTTTCGCATTTTTATTATTATTATTATTATGAGTTATGAATCCCTATCCCTATCCTATCCCTTACCCTATCCCTCGATTTACACGGTACTTTTTTTTACACGTTTTCGCTTTTACACGGTTTAAAAAAAAATGGAAAATAAAAATAAATGTTGAAAATAATCAATAATAATAACATTAATAATTTTAACATTGAATTCTATCACTAACTAAAATAGAAGAGCCACTGTTAGTTAAACAACGAGGTGCGTACCCGCACGTTTGTCATTACGTCGTAGTTTGACGTTTCAAGTGTAACCTCAAAACGGTATGTCGACCATATTAAACATTTTTATAAATTGCCTATTAAAATTAGGATTTCGGACTAAAATTAACCTAACCTAACCTAAGTTAATAAAAATCTTGAAAAAACAACCAAATTATGCGTTTTTTGTGTACTTTTCCATTTACACGATTTTACATTAAAAAATATAAAATTTTGATTTACACGTTTTTCTCAGGAACCTATCTACCGTGTAAATCGAGGGATAGGTACACACTTATGCACAAGGTATGCACTTTCTTTCGATCTAATGTGCAAACGGTCAAAAGTTGAAAATTTGTTAAATGAATGTAAAATTATGTGTTACTACAGTTGGAATTGAGTGAGCTATTGTAATATTTCGAATTTTTTTTTTTTGTTAGGAAATACGAAATTAGGGTTGCCAATCGTCCTTTATTGGTAAGGACAGTCCTTTAAAGTAGCTTCCTATTCTTGTCCTTAATTGAATTTTGGAAAAAAATGACAATTTTCCTTTATTTTGGAAATTTGGAATTAAAAATTTCTTAAATGATAACATTTAAACAATTGGCAGCACAAATACATATATACCTAGTCTTGCCATAAGTTCTTTTACAAATGCATTTTGTCGTAAAAAAAAAACTGATGCTGTTATCAACTTTAAAACAACTTTATTTGATGATAAAATACAATACAATGAAGAATTAAAATATTTCATTTGAAATGTCCACCCTTATTTTTTATACAATTCTTTAATCTCTCCCGCCACGCATCTATCGCCGCACGAACGACTTCCATGGGAATTTCTTCCATAACTTTTATAAGGGCGTTTTTTAGAGACTTTATTGAGGTGTGTCTATTACTACAGGCCTTCTCCTCCAAATACGACCATAGTTTGTAGTCCAATGGATTTAAATCTGAGCTTCCAGAAGGCCATTCTGCTGTGCTTATGAAGGCTGGAACGTGCGCCGCTAGCCAATTTTTGAATAAATTATTTTTGAATAATTTATTACTTTTAATAATTTATAATTTTTTAATAAATTATCTTTGAGAGGCTTCACCGCTTTTTCTAAAACACCTTCTTGGTAAACTTTGGCGGAAGTTTTTAGCCCTTTTTGGCAAAAATAGAGCTTTGCTACTCCTTTATAGGAGACACCCCACCAAACCATCACTGATGAAGGACGATGTCCTCGTTGCACCCTTTCTGCAAACTGAGAAGCTTCTCGAGCACTCCTGGGTTATACACGATCATTTGGGCGGTTAAATTTTTCTTTGATAGTAAAAATTTTTTCATTAGAAAAAAAAATTTGTATCCTCCAGCTGCGTGTTGGCGAAGGAGCTCTTTACATTTTATGAGCCTATTTTTTTTGAGAGATGGCGTAAGGAAATGGCCGGTATATCTTTTGAAAGCCCCAAGACCCAGGTCAGTTTTGATAAGTCTTGACATTGATCTTTGTGATACGTTCATTTCTCGAGCCATGATTTTTTGTTTGCGGAGAAGATTTCTGCGACAGGCAACAACTGGTTCCTTAAAGGAACAATGATGCACTCCAATTCATGGAATGCAAAAAAAAAAATTCCGAAAATTTGCGTTGACACAAAGCGAGAGCAAACATTTGTAATAGAACTTATGGCAAGACTAGGTATAATAATTAAAAAATAATTTACAAATAATTATATACCAATCCATTAGACATGATAAAAGTTTATTCACTTAACCATTCCTTTTCATAAAAGCAAATTTTACGGCACTACTTTTTTCTAACTTTAATATTTCATTTGTAGGAGAAGTAAGTTTGGAACAAATCCGCCACTGGAGAGTTGACAACCCTGTTTCACAACGAAATATACATTTGCTCGAAATTATGCAAAAGACGTAAATCCGCATTATTTGAAATTCCGTTCGAACATTACAAAGATTGGCCGTGGAAATGTGCGTTTAGACATTTTCCCGCTCTGAATGAATTTGACAGTTCGCACGACATTTTTCCTCCATCTCGACGAAATCTCTGTAGATTTATCTCGGATATGATGTTTTTGCGGGGTCACGTAACAGTTAGATAGCTGTACATCAAACGCAGAAGTAGAATTTCTTTTCGGTAAAACGAACCGACAATAAATGTTATTTGTTAAATTTTCCCTTGTTATCGTACGTGAGTTTCTCTCGGGGCTGGCGATTATCACGGCTTTCGTTTGCCAGATATGTTACGTGTATGCGTTTTATGCGAATTGAACGAGTGCGTTTGTGTGGAAATTTATTTTTCAGAAAATTGCATCGCATTGCATCGGGATGTTCGTTGCTCTGCTCTTAAGGCGCTCGACGCTTTTCGAACAATGGCTCGTAAATTCAATGACTTTCGATTTTTCGCGTGTGCGTGGTACCGAGTGTCGAATTTGCGAAGTACTTTAATATGTGTTTTTATCGATGTGCAAAATTGTTATTTCGTGTTTAAATTGGTTTATTGATTATTTCATGTTTTGATTGGCTTATTCATTATTTCATGTTTATGTTGGTAATATTGTTTTGATATTATGATCATCATCGTATATTATATATGAACTATGTTGTAACCTTGTAACATGCACAAGGTCTTTCCGGTATATCATTAAAATTGATAAAGGGAGGAGTTCGAATACCAAAAACTACCCCTTCCAAATCATTTACTCGTCGCTCTACTTCGGTAACTCCAATTCGAAAATATTCAATATAATATAATATTTCAATACGCACCGTTTTCTACGGTCCTTCTGGAAAAACATCGATACGATATAATACTTTATCCTCGACGAAAATGTACATAAAATACGAAAAAGCAACAATTCGATTTCCGATATCGAACCTTCCGGGAACAAAAAGAAAAAATACATACATATAATACAATATGAACGAGACAAGAAAGCATGAATGGGAGGACACAAGTTTTCGATGAACTGGGGGTTTTGAAAAATTGATGTAACGTCTCCTCGTCCACGTTTCCAGGACACCGACGAGGGGATGAGGGAGCAGTCACGTTGGCCGACACGGGTTTCACCCTTCGTCCCACTCGTATTTTCCTGGCGGGATTAATGCGTGAACATTTTCAACGCCCCCGCCCCCGCCCCTGCCCCTGCCCCGGTTACGGCTCGATCCAGCTCAATCTGAAAGCTGGGATCGGTTTCTCTTTGCTAACATACATATATGTATCGTAATTGTTGTTGAACAAATGAGATTTTTATCTCTAATTATTGTATAGTTGGATGTCATATAATGTATTGTTCTTTTGTCGTCCGTAAATATAATTTTTTGATACTTAAAATCATTGTATGTTTCGGACAAATATTATCGTTATCATGTCGTGTTCGAAGGAGAAGGCTTTGTTCTTATTTTTCCCAACTCGCTTAGAGTTTAACCTTTTGTGACTGAACGTCGCCGCTGGTGCGACATTGCTTGTTTGGCGTACCGGTCGTATGTCGCACTATATGCGACAACATTTTAATTTCTTATATTAACCTTGAATTACGTTCAATTTATTAATTTTTTTTCGTTTATAACATAATATAAATCCTATACATTATTTTTCATAGCACATAACTCATTAAATCTATTTGATTCTTATAGTAATTAATTAATTTGTATTAAAAGAAAATCGTATCTGATTTTTGATCAAGTATTAATTTTCATAGTGACTCTTTCATAACCATCATTTCGAAATAGCCGCCACTAAAATACGATTTGAATCCCGATAATTATATTTTGATAAATAAAACTTCGAAAAAGTTCGCTAGTAGCTTTTGTAGGTGATTTTAAAATAGTAAGTTTTTAATTAATATACTCAAATTAAAATTAAAAATTATCACTACTTTTACAATTTAAATGATTTTTTTTTTAAATAATGAGATAAGATCTAATACTCGCTGAATAAATTTTTTGAAAAGGTCGACATACGTTTTTTTTTTTCATTTTAAACTCGCGAATATTAAATCCGAACAACGCCTAAAATCAACGGAAGCAATACAAACTTGAAAATAAATTCGGCCGCAAAAGGTTAAATATTAAAAATCAATCTTTTTTGCCAAATGGTTTCAGTTTAATTTCTATGATCGTTTCGTTCAACGAGACTAATTGCAAATCATCGATGGTGATATTGCTTTTCTGATTTTTCTTTACAATGAGATATCTCTAGTATTAGTATCTTGATTTTGTACAACGATCCGAAAAATCAGCATAATTCGTCGTACAAAACTATTATATTCATTATCTAATCTGATGGAAGTTTATGGATTGAACAAACCGCATTCCGACACCAGAGTCCAGATAAAAAGAAAACGTTCCGATCCGAATCTTTATCAAGAAGTAAAAAAAAGTTAGTAATCATGATTTCGAAGAAAGTCATCACCGATCACCGACGCACTTCCGAAGAGACCTTGTTTCGCGAACTCGACATGCGTCCTATCGAAAACAACCTTCTCTCGCTGTCGTGCGAAGAAGTATAAAATAAATTAGCATTGTTAAGCGGCGCGTTTCGCAATCGATGTCGAAAAAAATACCATACGCAAAAACCACACACAAACAAGAAAAGAAGTGACGACGCGGATAGGAAGGAGCGCGGTGTCGGAGGTCGTCGCTAAAACGAGATCGCGTTTTCGAAAAAAGCGGTAAAATTCCAATGTTTGCGTTAGATATGTATGTATAATATATATGAAAGTACAAAACAAACGATTCGCGTTTCGTAATCCGGCGTGCGCATCGGTAATTGCGGTCGTTAAGCATCGCCGCGAAAACATCCGATAGCGACATTGCTAACTATTCGACTAATATTTTCAGGGGCCTAAATTGAAATTGTTTGTCCCACGTGTCTAATATAAAAAAAATCATATTGTTGTAGTTAGAAATATCGTTCGGTTTGTGGAGTTTTTGCTTTTCCGTTGAAAAAAGTTGAAATAAATCCGACTGACTCCTTTTTATAGTCTGTTGTATTTCGTTGGTGTATTCATAGTATTATCCGATTTTTTTAATTGTAAATATGTTTTTTGAAAAAAAAATTAAATAAGGCACTTTCAAAATTAGATCGATCTTATAATTATAAAAAAAGTTTGGGGGAGCCATTTTGTAGGAATCATCTAGTATAGGTGCAACATTTAACTTCTTCTGTCAAATATAACAGTTGATGTACCTTAGGATAATGGCGGCGAACCTTTTTTCGTTCACAGACTAAAATTTCCAAATATTTTTTACTACCAAAGAAATTGTGATGCCTTCCACAAATATACCTATCCCTCGATTTACACGGTACTTGTTTTATACGTTTTCGCTTTTACACGGTTTAAAAAAAAAATAAATGTTGAAAATAATCAATAATAATAACATTATTAATTTTAACATTGAATTCTATCACTAACTAAAATAGAAGAGCCACTGTTAGTTAAACAACGAGGTGCGTACCCGCACGTTTGTCATTACGTCGTAGTTTGACGTTTCAAGTGTAACCTCAAAACGATATGTTGACCATGATATTAAAATTTTTTATAAATTGCTTATTAAAATTAGGATTTCGGACTAAAATTAACCTAACCTAACCCAAGTTAATAAAAAACTTGAAAAAACAACCAAATTATGCGTTTTTTGTGTACTTTTCCATTTACACGATTTTACGTTAAAAAATATAAAATTTTGATTTACACGTTTTTCTCAGGAACTTATCTACCGTGTAAATCGAGGAATAGGTGTACATATATCATAAGACACGCCAACTTTTATATTGGTCAGAAGACGTTAAATGATGCACCCACACTAGATAGCACCTATACACCATCAGATATTGTTAAATTTCATAGACAACGCAAGATTCATTGTTTCGTTACACAAACGTAGCGTAACAAATTCACATTCGGATCGAAACATATGCGTTTTCAGAGCTACGAAAGTGCACGGAAACGGCTGATGGTTGTGGTTCATGTCGCCTTTAACATTTTCGATGTGGTGTTGCAGTGAGGGTGGGGGCGAGGGCAGGGGCGAATCCTTGGCCCCCGGGCGGTGCAAGTGCAGTTGCAGTTGCACGAGGGCGGAGGCTCTCGCAAAGGTTATAGGGCACGTAGGCGACCTTTGTGCATCTCCGGCAATGTCCGGGGTTCGCTAAATGATCGATTTTCAGCTGCTGAATAGTCACGTGTGTGTGAGTGAGGGTTTCATGGTTGTATATCGAATTTGCTGTTGGAGTACTCTGCAACATTTCGAACGAGCTGAATTTTGTGGTATCGCGCAATTTAATTCTCCGTGTTTCTTATGCTGTTTTTTTTTTAATTTGTGTCAATTATTAAAATACTCGATGTTCCTTGCAGAATGTTGTTAATCGATTAATCATGTTATTTTCGATGAGGAATGTACAATTTTCATTTGAATATGTGTATGTTTTTTCGAACGAACATTTAATTAATTTATCCACTTTAATTAGGGTGACGATATTTCCCAGGACCCAAAACGGGACGCTCCCCAAAAAAATGCCCCCCCCTGTACAAAAAAAAAATGATGCACATTCAAAAATTTTCCCTCAATTAATATCGCTAAGGAAGTACACTACCGATGAAATTTATATTCCCACCCATATTTTTTCAAATATCATACATTTATTAACGAATTTATTAAACAAATTAACTTTTTAACAATAGATAATATCATTTTAAATATATTTAGAGAAATAACCACGATCAGAAGTAACAGAAAATATTTTTTTCTAATAAGAATAGAACTATAGAAAAATCCATCTTTTATTTTCATGCCATATTTTTCGTTTCAGCGAAAAACAGTGAATTTTTTTAATTACACGATATTAGTAGTGAAAAAATAATGCGTTTTTCGGTTTTAAAAAATACAGGCTATCTTCAAATGACATTTTTGAAAATACTACCTATAGTTATTCCGGTTGAATTTTTAAGCGATTCTTTAAAAAATCGAAAAAATCTAGCAATAATACAAATCAAAACATACAAATCTACTTCTATTAAATTATTGAGAAAAAATATCCAAGGAACACACATTAAAAAATACAATTTTGATAAATATTAAAAAAATTCAATTATCTTATGTCCATCAAAATATGTGAACCGGAAAAACGGGACAAATCAAACTATTTTATGAAAACGACGGGACGAACGCAAGACGCGACGAAAACGGGACTGTCCCGGCGAAAACGGGACGTATGGTCACCCTAACTATAATACACATGTAGTTGCAATGAGAAATTTTCGAATGTGATATTATCGAGAAAATCTTTTCATTGAAAAAATGTAAATTTTCGTTGAAACGTCTTCGATTCGAACGCGGCATAACCTTCGCGAGCAAAAGTAATTATAACGTACACGATAACTGGACGACTTTTCTCATGACGACAGCTAGATTATATATGTATTTTTTCGAAGTCGACTTCTCGTCAGATCGAACGGGAAGAAAATGTGTTTTTCCTAATTGTTACGAGAGCGTTACGCAACATCTCCTTTTTGCGTGTCGTTTAGTGACCTCGTGTCCTGGAACAAACAGAAAAAAAAATGTGACGAAACCATGGTCGTGTTCGGGGCACGTGCCGTTGTTGTTTGTGTTGGCACGTTTAGCTAGGGGTAGGGCAACACCCGGGGGTGAAATCCACCCAGGGGTGAAATCCACCCAGGGGTTGAAATCCCGTCTGCCTCCGCTCCCTGAAAGTTGTGTAACCGTCACCTGTTTCCACCCATTGGACAGGTGTTGATGGACAAACAATTTTCCTGTCGCATCGGCTTTTTGTTTTTCATTCTGTTCTGTTCTGATGCTGGTGTGGTATGAAAAATGCAAATTTGTTTTGTCAACTGAAGAAAGAAGATTGTTTTCTTGAAAATGAATGTACATAGCTCGTTAACACTGTTCTCTGTCCAAATATGTAGTATTATTTTTTCGAAGATTGTTTCCAAAGTGTGCCACGGAATGATTTTTTCTTTTCTTGTTTCAGGTAGCAATAAAAATAATAGATAAGACTTGTCTGGATGAAGAAAATTTGAAAAAGACCTTCCGTGAAATTGCCATAATGAAGCGGTTACGACATCCACATATTATTAGATTATACCAGGTGATGGAGACAGAAAAAATTATCTATCTCGTTACTGAATATGCACCTAACGGAGAAATTTTCGGTAATTGATAACATCAATTTTTTTTATTATGTTGTCAAAGTAATATTTTCATAGATGTAATTTTTTCAGACCATTTAGTATCGAGGGGCAGAATGTCTGAATCTGAAGCGGCTCGCGTTTTTCGGCAAATGATCGCTGCTGTTGGTTATTGCCATTCACATAATGTTGTACATAGAGATCTCAAAGCAGAAAATTTACTTTTGGACGCTAGTATGAATATTAAGGTAAACTGTTAATATTATTATTTTTCAAATGCACATAACACATTTTATAAATGTTTTTATTTTTTCAGTTGGCTGATTTTGGGTTTAGTAATGAGTATAATTCTGGAGAACTTATGTCTACTTGGTGTGGAAGTCCTCCATATGCTGCACCAGAATTATTCGAGGGTAGGAAATATGATGGACCCAAGGCTGATATATGGGTATTTGTTAAATAAATTTTTGCAAGTTAATTAAATATTTAATTATCAAATAAAATCAAATATTGGTATCGTTGCAGTCATTGGGAGTTGTATTATATGTATTAGTATGTGGAGCTTTGCCGTTTGACGGAAATACATTACAAGATCTCAGAAATGTTGTAATTCAGGGGAAATTTCGCATTCCTTACTTCATGTCTCAAGGTGCTTATTTCAAGCTTTTTTTTTATGATTCAAATAATTAATATTCAATTGACACACACATAATTTTTTTATTGTTTGAATTTCAGAATGTGAACAGCTAATAAGACATATGCTGGTAGTCGATGCGGAAAAACGGCTATCATTAAAGCAAATTATTAAGCACAAATGGATGGTATCACATTCGAGTTTCAATCGTAATACTCAAGACAAATCTATACCAGAAAACAACGGATTAACGGATGTCACCCACTGTTGTTGTGGAATGGCAGTGAATTGCTTAAAACGTTTAGAGTTGTCGGAAAGCATTGTTAACTCTGGTAGTGAATTTGAAAGTGTTCTATGTCAGTGCTGTACAAAATTGTGTGATGCGAGTGCCGTGTCTAGTGCCAATAGTGAGTTAAACAGAACTGTTATCAAGCATATGCTTAACCTGCCTGGATTGACATTAGATATGATAAAACAGGTAATTGTTTTTTTCTTTTTAATATTTACTAAATCCTCTTTTTATACGGGGGATACGTTCCAGAGACTACGTGTAAATAAAAAACCGTGTAAAAAAATGATAGTGACCATACAAAAATTGGAGATAGGTTCCATCACTATATTTATATAGAACTTTCATCCAAATGTATGTACATACTTTATAAAAAATGTGTAATGTGAAAAATTTTCACCATGTAAAATCATCAAAAAACATTGAAAATTTTTATTTAATAACTATAATTACATACATATAATTATATTAGTATACTAGCCTGCATCGAATCTTACCATTGTGGGGCATAATAATACATATTTTTATTATTTTTATACTTTGTTAAATGAAAAATCCATGTAAAAAAAATAATCTGTTCTTCTTCCTTGAACAACCATGTAAAAAGAGGATTGGGTGTACACACATATTTATAACTTTTTTATATACACTATACTATGTAGCATTAATTGTATTACATTTCAAAATTGTATGTGTACAAATTAGTTACTAATGCTATCTCTCTCTCTCCTGCATTTCATTGTAGTTTATTTATATTTCTATAATGTTCATTCGAGTAATGTGAAACGGACTGCTGATATTGTTTAACTGAACTTTTTCCCTATTTAATTGTTTATTTTTTTGGCAAACAAAATTTAATAATTAATTACCATATAAAATCATAGTGATAATTTATTTTTTTATAATATTAGATTTGATAGGGAAATGGGTTTTAAATGTTTTATTACTGTTTTACAGTCTGTTCTCGGTACTCGTTTTGATCATATATCGGCGATCTACAATTTATTGGTGGAAAAGCTTAGTAAACGAGGTGATGGATCCCGAAAACAATGTCAACTTAATATTCAAGAAAATCAAACCGATGAAATTCAAAAAGTATATTTTAATTTTGTATATAAAATTAATATTTTCTATATCAAAGCATGATCTGCGTTTTTGATTTTTTTTTAAATTATTACAAAAACAATTGTTAAATTTTAGCCAGCTACAATTTCTAGTACTGCTACGCAAATGTCATCAATAGCTCTTGACACTGACAATCAAGTGAATGATCCTTCGATCAATCGAGATGTCAATCCATCATTAGAAGAAGATCACTCATCATTATCTGATTCAATTACAAATATTGAATCGAAAGATGTTGGTTCTCCTTTCGTTTCTATGCCTGCAATACCGATGTCTGAATATTTAGCAGACCCTGAATCTCAAAATTTAGAAAAAGTATATACATTTTTTTTTCAGTATAAAAAGCTATAAGGCTTTGTGTATTATTGTTATTTTTTAATTTGCAGTTCGGAGAAATGGAACTTGATTCTCAACCTGCATCAAATACAATTCATCAGAATAAACAAATGGGCCTTTTGACACCTGGTGATTTAGCTTCTCATTTAACGGATAATCCACATGCTACAGCTAGACGTCACACTGTAGGTCCGGGAGATTCTAAACATACCCAGGTACATTATTTGATTTATAAAAATCATATATAAAATGTAGATATTGAAAAAAATTGACTTATTATGTTTATAAAGGCTCTAGAAAGTCATTATTTGCTCGCTCCACCCCTGCCTCATTCTATTATGACTAACGTGTCAGCTTCAACTGGAATGCCATTCTTGATTGATTCAAATCAACCAGATATTTCGATAAATGGGGGTAGTGACAAAGTGAGTAAACTGGTTCGAATGTGTTTTTCATTTATGTTTTATACGTATTTTTAATGTATTTTTTTTGTAGCAAAATACATATAATGGTGCTAGACGTAATCCTCGCTCTGGCAATTATCATTCACTTTTGCCAGATATTAATTTGCCTTTAAATTTGCCACCTGTTCAACATCAACCACCACACAGTTTTAGCGTAAAGGATCATCATCTTTTGAAACCACCTCCAGTAATGGGCCAAGGTAATATATTACTAAGCTGATATTACATTTGTATGATACATTTTCAATATATCAATGCTAAATTCATTTATATCACTATAAAGTCAGTGCATTTGGCCGACGAGCGTCTGATGGGGGTGCAAATTTGCATATGAGTTATCAACAAGGATCACCAACACCTCCTTCTGGAACAGAAGATGGTGTATATTCGACAAACAATGTAAGTTTTTTTTTACCATTTAGTAAATTATTATTTTTTCACAATAAACGATTGTTAATTAATTATTATATTTCACAAAAAGGGCTCTGTTGCATCTCCTGTAAACGGATCTGTAGGATCGGATAATGTTGGAACAAACGTAACATCTGAAGGCACTACTAATGTCAATGATGATTCCCAAAATGTTGACGCTTATAATACTAACCTGAATAGGTATTTTAATATATTTGATTGTAAAAATGTTCGTCAAAAAAAATTACACAAATTTTTTTCAATAGATATATGCTTAATCGTGGGATCAATAAAAGACACACAATGGCTACTCCAGAAGATGTTCATAATACTGTTGTGCTATCTCATTCGCATAGTCCATCTCCAAATTCAATGGTATTATTACTTTTAGTTTAAATCTAATTTAATATTATGATTGAATTGTACTGATATTTAAAAAAATGTATATTCAGCAATCGGGCAATAGTCAATCGAGTTCATCAAACAGAACAAGACGCACTGGACTGCATACTGTGACTCAAAGACCACCAGGTAATTAAAATTTACTTTTATTTCGGAAATATATGCAGGTTTCAATTTAAATTTTTTTATTTTATCTTATTTAGTATTTTGAAATTGTAAATGTTTTGTGTAACACATTCTAGTTATGCAAGTAATATTGTTGTGCTTGATAATGATGCATGTAAGTTATTATTTTTTTGATGTCGTATTTGAACCAATAAACTTATTTCAGTTTTTCAAGATAATACGTTTTATCACCCGATGACATTTCTTGAAAAATTAAGAATGTTTATATTTGGTTTATATGAAATTTAAAGCTGATATATTGTGCACATAAGCAATGAACCAGATATAAATTTTAAATAAAACTGAAATGGTTGTAATGAATAGGTTCAAAATATTCAAAGCACTCACTGTTTTACGCAGCATATGTTGCAACTACAATAATATTTTTAATAAGCATGAATTTTTAAATGTTGATTTTTAACATTGTTCAAATTATTATACTATATATAGGTGCATTTTATGCTTTATATGATAATCAAATTTTGAGTCTATTTTTCCATACTATGTAACCATATTCGGGGATCATTTTAACACTTCATTGAAAAATAAGTCAAAATCAGCATGTATGAAATCAAAGTTATGTGTTATTTATAAATGTTTAAAAATATTGTTCAGTTATGCATGTGTTTATTTGTATAAAAATATAATTTTATCATTATGTACATATGTCAAACAGTTATAAGTCCTGAATTGGTAATGGAAGTAGAAGCTAGAATGAAGAGAAACTATTTGCCGCCGTCGATGCAGCCCAAGCAGCAACCACAAACACAAATGATAAATCAATATCAGAACACTTCTCAAATTCCTATGCAACAATTACAAAACAATTTTCAGCAATTACAATTTGTAAATCAATCACCAATGCTTCAATATCAACAAAATAACACTCAAAACAACCAAAGCAATAATGGCTTGCTGTCTTTTCCAAACACCAACGCAATGAGTGTTAATAATACTATGTTAAATGCTAACAATGTTGGTGTGGCCAACTCGTTGCCTTCTGTGCCTGCTGGAAATGTTCAAAGTCAACCGCAAAGGAAATATTCAAGTCACGGACCACATAGATGCAAACTGCAAACTTTGGCGACCGTTCAAGAACTCGGTAAGTCGATATATTTTTTTACATTCAGTATAGTTCTATTCATAAATAAATAATTTACCATTTTGTATTCCGATATTTATTTCGAGTGGTAAATAAATCTTGTACATTTGATTTTATATTAAACAATTCAATTGTATTTAGTCTACATACATATGTTAAAGTTATTATTCAGCACTAACCTTGGTGCCACTGTTTCCTTAACAATTTTTTTTTGACATTGTTTATGGATTTTTTTAAAATAATGTTTCATCGCTTAAATCAAGTCTTAATCTTTGTTTATTTTTTCTTAACATGATTATCACTGGATTAGAATGAAGAGCAAAGTTTGTAAGTACGTTTAGTTATAATATTTGAGTGTAAAAGAAAAAGGTAAGGCCTGACCTCTGTACTTTGTGTATTTTTGTGAATCATAGCTAGTTTTTATTTTGATAGCGTGTTGTCTGCATGTTGTGTTTCTTTTTGTATCGATTAACATTAAAGGTGCAACTTTTACATTTGGAAAATGGCAGTACTTTAATGTGTGGAAAATTTATTGTTGATAGCTCGGGAACATAGTGAGCGATATTCACCAGTGAGGAGATGTTCTGATTCTCAATGCTCTGCTATCCGAAACTGTGAAGACTCTTCTATGAATCAAGATTCTTCAGCGTCTGATATTAGTATGCGTAGTGTACGACAAGAATATCAGTTACTTCAGGTATTTCTACTTCTTTGTCTTTATCAAATTTGTGTTCATTTTCTTTAGCATGATTTTTCTTAGCGTGGAATTGAAAAACGACAAGCCCAAGTTACATCATCCCCACCACTTCTTGATGCCACCAACCAGCCTGGATTGCAATACTTTCCAATTGGTGCTTCCAGTTCGATGCCAAGTATGATTTTTTTTGTTGTTGTTACTTTTCTGCTATTGAAAAATTCTTATAAATTTATTTTTCTTTCTTAATAGGTTCTCCAATTCATCAAAATTATCAAAACTTTAATCAAGTACAATTGCAACCGATATATCAAAGACTATCATCTGCACCTGAACCTACTGATCAGAGTAATCTTTTTGCTGCTATTCAGTCATCTTCTGCAATCGATCTCTCAATTTTGCAACCAGAATTAACCCAAAAAATTGTTAGGGCTATAGAACAATTATTAAAAGACTCTCAAATAACTCCAGAATTGGCAAATCATATTGTCCAAACTGGTCATCTACCACAAGAATTTTTACAAAAGTTAGGGTTGAGTCCTCAGATTATAGTTGATAATTTAAAATTCAATCCACAAACTCCTTACCATAGTCATAATGTATCACCAGTACATACAGCTCATGCTAAAAATCAATTATATTCTCATGCAAATTATAATAACCAGTCCTCTAACAGCGGACTCAATATTTTCAGTGGGCAAGCATCCCCTATTAATTTGATGAATTCTAGTGCCAGTAATTCTCCATTAAATATGTCTAGTCATAGTTCTCTTGCTTCTATGAACTCGGGAACTTCATTGTATGGAATTTCTACTCCAAATCAAACGCTCAGTGCAAATGTGTCTCCGTTACATTCAGCCAATCGAATGATGAGTTCCCCGTTGCATCAAATCACTCAAGGTATTAGCTTTTTAAACACGACTGGCACTCCAAATGTTATGAGTGGGTCTATTACAAAAGGTACCCCACAACCACAGAATTTGCCGTTGGATTTAAGAAGTTCTGCTACTTTGAACATTCAACAAACATCTTCAGGAACAGAGAGCCAAAATTTGGATGTTAATATGGATACTGCTTTACCGCTTTATGGACTCAATACTCAACATGATTGGCCAAGTCAACAATTTCCTTCACAAACAAATCAACCGTTCAATGTGTCTTCTAGTCAGTATCTTCCGCTTGTGCACCCTCAAGTTCATATGGTATCAGGGACCGGTAATCATAGATCACTAAACAATTCTCCTATATCAAATCCTGGTTCTCCGGGGTTGGATATGATACAAGAAGAAATAGTTGGGAGTAGCAATGCTCAGAACATTGTTAATATTGCAACTGAACAGATATCGACTGAGAATTTATTTCAAACTCATTCACAAACACAGTTTTTGAATAATCTCTCTGGTGAAGGAAGTCTTTTGCCTCAAATTATTTTACCTCGAAATGTAAATGTAATGGCAATGCAATTCCCTCAAAACCAATTTTCCTTGAATCAGAATTTTTTGATTCCTTCGAATCACCCTCAAATCAGTGTGACAGATTGTTTAGGTTCAGAGATTACATTAGTAGCCTCTTCTTCAGAAGATAGTATGGATTCATTAGAAAATAATCCAAAATATTCTCAGTTCAGAATGCCTCAATTCATAATTTCAGAACCTTCCGAATTTGACGATAGACCATCCATTATGAAGGGAATCGGGAGAAAAATCAGCCAAGAAAATGATGTCACAAACAAATCTGGAAATGGATCTTCTCCTCAGATTGTTGCTATTAGTAGTGTCAATGATACCGGTCAAACTGATTCGGATAAATCAAATTTTTGCACCACAGTTACTAAACCAGACAATTCAACTGATAATGTCTGTGATAAAACAGTTAATCCATTTCAAAATTTCGGTAGTAATATAAACTCTGACATCATTTCTCCCGATGGTGATAGAAATAATCAATTATTTCTAGTACAAAATCCAACTGATGATGCTAATTTTGCTCGACGTGGTAGCGATAAATCTTTAGGATTTAGTGACGATTCATTGAGTAATGACTCAAATCATTCTGCAAATGTTTCACCAAATTGTGAACAGAATATTACCTCAATTTATTCCAATATTGTTTCGATTAGTTCCGGGTTTAGTGAAAATAGAGGCAGTTTTTCTGAACATAGAGAGAGTTTTTCAGAGAGAGCCGGTAGTGAGTACAGAGGCTCATTTTCAGATAGAGGCAGTTTTTCAGAAAGAGGTGATTATGGGAGAACCAGTTTTTCAGAGAAAAGTGATTTGGGAGCAAGAAGTAGCTTCTCTGAAAAAGGTGAAACGCCTCGATCAAGTTTTTCTGCACAGGGTGTGGGGTTTTCAGCAGTCATCGGTGAGAATGACGAATTTCAGCCTTATATGAGTAGGGATAGTAGTAGAACGGGATTGTGTGCGCTAGAGAAATGTGAAGAAGAAGACTCTTTGTACATGCAAGGAGACATAGATAAATTACAAAAATCTACACTAGATTTGAGGATAAGTGACACAACTGAGAATTTCAGGCTATTAGAAACTGAAGTTATACCTACAGATTTAACAGCCTTCAGTCTTCAAAAACCTAATGACTATTATGAAATAGCACTGTCCAATGTTTGTTCGAAATTAGATCTTAATCATATTCTAGAATTGCTAAAAGAAGCTATAAGCATGAGAGTTCCTCCCCAAAATATTTTCGTTTTGAATAATCCTGATTATTCAAACATACCTACGTCTGAAAATTCAGACGATCCCCTAGAAAATAAGTCAAATGTTAATAATACAATGAAATTTCATGGGCAAGTTCCGGATGCGTTAAATTTAAATCTTGAATATTCCGGAGGGATACAGATAGAATTGGTGGTTTGTGAAATGAAGGACAACAAGGGTCTCAAAATGAGAAGAATATCGGGTGATCAGTTTGAATATGGCAAATTGTGTCAACAGCTGATCAGTAGTTTGACTGCATAGATGTTAATTTTTTTAGACTTTTTTTTCAATGAAGATGTGATTTTTTTATGCACCATTCCAAAATTAGATAGTCGAATGAAAAACAATTAGTAGTAATTCATTCATATATAATTTGTATATACTTATTATACATTATTTGTATTATATCTTGCTTGTAATCGTTAAACATACTGCACTTGATTCTGTCTACAAATCTATTTTGTACTGTTTTGTTTTGTATGGCAACTTACGAGTGAGTTAGCGTGTATAGTTTTTAATATCTTGCAACAGTTAAGAGATTTTTAACAGGTTCTAATCGCTTATCAAAACTTCATTGTGAGACTAGGTTTAATTTTTATATTCAATTCAGTGAAACTATAATATTATTTTGAGATTGTATGCTAAATCGAGAATGGCACACCAATAATTTTATTATTACACATTGTAACAGAACATATCGTAAGATAAAAATCCTATTAATTTTTACATGAATTATTTATCGATAGGTTACTTTTGTCTAATCAATTTTGTACGTAAATTGCCAATTGTTTTTTGACAAAAGTTCATTCAAAAATTATTCATTGTAGTCAGTTATGTACCAAATTTTTATCATTTCGAACTAAAGATTCAGTTATTATATTTTAGAATTTTTCCATTGAAACCAAAGTGACTTTTTATTATGTATATTGAATTATATATATTTGATATATGTATATTCGATTACGTTTAGCGATAAAATTATTTAAAACAAATTTCAAGTGTGTTTTGTGCAATATTGATTTGGTGCTTTATTAATGATTTGTTAATAATGTTCTTTTATGTGCCAAAGTTTAAATTGTTGATACATTCAAAATGTAACATTCGTTTTAACGGCATATGAAATGGACCCAATCTAAATGATTTTCATTATATATCATTTAATGGTTAGTTTTAATTTTTATATGGACCTAATTTTGTCCATATCTGCATTATCATTTTTGTTATATATATTTTTGAGCAGAGCGCGTAAAATATACTATAATAAATTATATTTGTAGGATTTTTCATATTTTGAAAAGCGTTCAATGATTTTTATCATTATATATATGAAAGATTGAATGTGAGGAGATATCAATGAATTTATATGAAATTTTTTCCTAGAAATCGACAAGACATATAGTCAAATTAGCTTTTCAGTCAAATTTGCATCAAAATTTTCCCATAATAATGTCCTTTTTCAAGGTATGTATTTGTGTATTTTTATACCAGTGCCTAACTTGGAGAGGCTTTCTAATGATATTAAGTAATGGAAATTTTCTTAAAACTAGTTTTTACTAAAAACCAATATTTGTGTAATAAAAACAAAATAATTATCATAAACTTTTTATTATATGAATATTTAAATTTTTCTTTTCTGGGTTCGAATCTATCAAATCATATTGATGTCGGCATGTTTTATAATATTATAGTGCATTTTTAAAAGATCTATAATTTGTTGATTTTATTTTAATTAGAATTTATATGAAAATAATGTTTTGTGTGTATTGAAAAGGAAGTAAATGCAACGATAACGTTAGGAAATTGTGGTTTTATAAGACAACATGTAAAACACTCGTTTTAACAGTATTATTGCATATCGACTTCTTTTTCGATGTCCCACAATATTTGTTTAATTCGAAAGACTGTGAAACATGTCTGCAAGAATACTGTGGTGTGGTGCACGTACGTTGCTGTGAATCTGTATAATGTCCATAAACCTAAATTTGGATTATATCCTAAAAATAATTATTAACTCTATAATTCATATATACTTTAATTATTAATTATTTAATGAAGACTGCTGTGATTTGTATAAAATAACATTATCTCTATATGAATTTATAATTGATTATCTTTATATGTAATACATGGCGCACATATGTAATACATATACATATGTATATATATTTACTGTAATTATTTCTGACTATTATAATATAAAATAATATAAAGCAAATATATCTATATGTAAATTTGAAATTAAATAAATATTGAAATTTATTAATGTTCTTATGTGTACATTATTTAAAGCTGCTATTTAATGCATTGGGTTCTACTGATAGCCAAAGCGATCAATTGGATGACATGATTTTAAATACTCACTCTTTTTGAGGGTTATCTTATCACTAGCGATGAGGGAAATTGTCCAAACTTTTGATGATATCGGAATTGTTTGTCCAAAAGTCCAAAAGGACTGAAATTCGTTCGGTCAAAGGCAGATCGTCCTCGGAACAAGATGTGAATGTAAACAATTTTTTTTTGTTTTTAATATTAGAAGAGAATCTTGTTCTTTATTTATTTTTAATTCATAGGTTGATTTGTTAAATAATTTTCTATTTTTTACTCCTAAACGATATGCTGTCGACAGGGACGTCATTTCAGATTTCTCCAAGGGGGGGGCAGGCCAAAAATTATTCGACACTTTTCGAAATTATTCGAATCCCAAAAATGTTTTCCCTAAAAAAAAAGGTCAACGCTTTTGAAAATTATTCGACACTTCTCAAAACTCCCAAAATTGTAGGGTGGGTAACTGCCTCCCATGCTCCACCCCCCAAATTACGTCCCTGACTGTCGATAAGAGATTTGCGTCTAATTTGTTTGTGTAAGTTCAATTTTAAATAATAAAAGCCACAAAAACCATCAATTCGGTTTTTGAGGAAGATATCACAAATCAAGAGTGTTTGCAAACGGTTTATAAAATTTCATTCAGGGAATTTCAATCTCGAAAATGAGCCCCATGGTTTCCTCAATCTTTTTCAACGATAAAAATTTAAGGGAAATTGTTTAAAATAATCCACAAAAAAATGTTCGGAGACTATCAGCAGACTTCAAAGTTAGCCCTATAATCATTTCAATACATCTCACTAACGTAAGGATGGTGAAAAAATATTGTTTCATGACAACGCAAGGCCTTATCTCTTTAATAACGGATTCAAAATTAATGTAATTAAAAATTCAAAACATAAGAAACCCTGCTTAGTCTGCAATCGATCTGCAATCTGCAAATTTTTACCAAACCAAAAGGCCTTTGATGACTTCGTAGCCTCCGAAAATAGAGGATTTTATAAATACGGAAAATATTCGTTACTAAATTGTTGGCAGAAGACTCTTGGTGTATATTGATCCTATTTTGATAAATAAATTTTGAAAATTAAAAAAAGTTAGAGCGTTTTATTTGTTACAAAAAAAAATCGGGCATTTCAAAAGTGACAACTAAATATTATATAAGCTGTACGTAATAAGATGCTTCTTCAGTCATTTATTTACATGTTTAATCAGTTGCTTGAAAAAGTAATTACTCACAAAGGTCATACACAAGATGTCACTGGACGGTTATTTTTTAACTATCTGTTACTTAGAATAGTGCAATAAATAGATATTTATAGATTATTTTTCAGCGCAGAAGGTTGCAGCAAATATGTTTATAAACAATTTTAACTTGTGAAAAAATGATAACATACATATGTATATGATTGTTCAGAAAATTATTTATCATTTGTAATAGAAATTAAATATGAGTACATATATGAGCATAGAAAAAATTATGCGTAGGTACATATTTGAAAAATAAATAAACTTTTGAATTGGATTTATTTTTTTAATCAATGAACTTCATTCTAATATTTAGGTTAAGTTAGTATAGAAAATTTGGTTATAAACCCAACTATTCCACCGGAAGAGAAAAACGCTTAAAATTGAGGTGTGTCTAATTGCAAGGGGAGTCTAATTAGGGTCTAATTACAATTAGATAAAAAGAGGCCCTTTCCATTCCCACTTTCCCAATTTCACTATTTCATTCGAATATTTGAAGTTTAAAAACTAGTACTATTTAAAAAAAAAATCAATGCATTATTATAATAGAAATACTTTCTTACGTATATAATTAGCGCCGCAGTTGAATTTTTTTGTTCGTTTTTTATTCATGTAAATATAATATAATTGAAAACAGAATAAATTACAATACATACATAGTTATTAGTTTTTAAGGATTTTAGAATTTGATCTTGAAAATTCGAATGTGTAATATAATACATGGTTGTATATATATGTATTATATTATAATCAAAGCTTACGGCCTCCAGATCCAGACCATCGATCGATCGATATTTATATCGATCGTTTATTTTTATAAAGTTATTTTCATATAACAATATATCGATCGATCTCGTCTGAAGGTCCCTTGCAATTGATTTGGAGACCCTAAACTCGAGCGTGCCCAGCTTTACAGGTAAATACGTCAAAAATCTCCAGAACTACTACTATTGACCCATGGCACGTGGGTAAGCAATCATTCAGAGAATGCCGAACGATAAGTGGTGACTGGCGAGGTGGACACACTTGTCGGACGACAGTTCTCTAGCGGCTACTGGGGCGACCGCTGCTCTCGACGAACATCAGGTGGACACTTTCAGACTTATATCATTCGATTGTTTCAGGATATCATGTCATAAGCCTGTTGTATGTGTGTGCTTTTATTTCGGTCCAAGATTATTTCTTCGAATCGGTGTTTTTGGGTAGTTCACAAATTTTATTTTTAGTATGAAAATTCTTCGTTTAAAACTTTTGTATTTCGTTTTCATTTGGAAAAAAAGTAAGTCTTAAAAAATGTGTATAAACATTGCTTCTTTTATAGGTTGTCATAATAATCGAATATGTTTTGAATACATATTTTAAAATAATCAAATACAGGATTCGATTCGTGTACCAAAACTATAGTTTGAAATCGTGACCGTTAACGTTGAGGTTTATCAATCGATGTTTGCAAATAGGTACGTGTGTTGATACAGTTTGAGTTAAAAATATTATTCGAATACATATATTCAGGTATTATGATTAATTTTTTTTTTCAAACACGCAATATTTGCGTATTTTAAATGTTTTTTTTTGCGAAAATTTACGTCGCGCGTTTTTATTCTGATCATGCGTCATCGAAGTTTTCAAATACATGAACTGAACTGAAAAAAAGTAATAAATTACGGATAAGTGAATCATGTCCTAAAATAACGACATAATTTAAGTTGTCTCCGCCAAATTAGGTATCAATTGGTGGTTAAATTGACCAGGTTAAATAGGATGACATTTATATTAAAAAAAATGCAAAGTTGCCCCATTTTTCATAGTAGAATGCATTAATTCAACTGCATTTTAACTTTTTAAAGATTTAAATTATATTTATGTCTTTTATACGTCAGATTAAATCGAATCGAAGTATCATTCATGTATTTAAAAAAAAATAATTGACATATTTTTATAACACCATCCAATTCATTACAATAATTGACTAAGATTTCATTATCAGTTTGACATAAAAAAAGCGTTGTTTATAATATGGAAGTATATTTTTTTAGAACGATAGGGTTTTTATAAACAAATCGAGTGTATAGTGCGCTTAACGAAGTTGAAAATGTTGCAAATATCAACAAGAGATTTAAGAAACATTCGCGACCGGTTTCATACATTTCGCAACAGAATGCATTCGAGTGCATATCAGGTAAGTGTACTCGTATACCGGATTATTAGTTCTAAATTCGCTTTTAAATAAATAAATATCATATTATTCATGTTGGGGAAATGGAAAATGAGAAATATCGCCAAAGATTTTTCAACGATTTATTTGTTGTTTGACCTTTGATTTTAGCATTTTTAGGGTCAAAATGATAAATATTATATTCTTTGACAAAGTCTCTCAAAAATCAATAGTGTATATCTTTTGCTTTAAGAATTGTTGCACATAAATAATAATAATAATAATAATAATAATAATAATAATAATAATAATAATAATAATAATAATAATAATAATAATAATAATAATAATAATAATAATGATGCTTTTTTTAGTTCATATTTTCGAAAATTCATCTTCATTGCGTAACTTTTATTTTCAATATGAGATTTTGAGTGATTATAATATTTTTTTCATGAGGTTTTTCATAAAAATTTTAATAAATATAACAACTACTAAATTTGATATTCATATGAACAAAAATGTTTTTAAAATAATGATAAAAATTGTTTTTCTGAAATTATTATTTTTATTTTCTCTCGAAGAGCACAAAAATATAAAATGTTTCTATATTTTTTTCTATTTATCTATTCAGAAAATAAAAGGTTAATATTATTTTTGCATCGGAAATATGTGTGAAGATTCAATCGTATAAAATGAGTTATTAGTACCATCTATAATATAAATATTTTAATGATAATTTTGTTGTTTTGGATATGAAATCGATAAATATTTTTAAAATTGTCATTATAATACAATAATCCGTCACTATATTATTACAGTGACGGAAAGTATTATTGAGCATTAGATAATTAAAACAGATAAATCAAAGGCCACGAATCGATTTTTTTAAATTTCACATAAAAGGTCAATATATTCACTTGAACGTGCACTATGAAGCGTATTATTTAATAGGATTTTGAAGTGAATAAGGAAAAATGGAATTTTTTATTTTAGTTGCAAAAATGTGAACAGCATACAAATCCGGTGAAATTAAAAATAATCTTATGATGTGAAATATTAAAAACGAACTTAAGTAAGGATAGTTCGATGACCGATTGGGAAAAAATACGCGTTCGAAATGAAATAAAAATTTCAAATATGGAATTATTTTTAGTTGTCGAAATACACCTGTTTTCATAAAAAAACTACCACTCTAAGACACTGCGTTCAAACCGTATTTTTTCCCATTTTTTGTACAAATTCTGTTCATTTTTTTTTTTTCGCTGAATGCTATTTTCATTGCGAAACATGTGACTAAGTTTCGTCCCTTTTCAAAAAAATTATTAAAGCTTTTGTTAGTTTCGTTTTGTCTTCAAATGAACATGCCTAACGATAAACAAATTGCGACAAAGGCGAAAATTGTGGCTTTGTTGAAAAGGCAAGTGTACAGAGAAATATCTCGAAAAAGGCTTTGCTCATAGTTCGATTATAATTTTTTTACGGAAATACCGGGAAAAGCGTCCGGGATGATCGTCAAATAACGAGAATTTTTGAGATCCGACCGTTTCAATTCAAAGAGAAGTTTGCTTCTACAACTGGAAGCCAAATTTGACAACTACTCTACACAGAAGGCTCATAGAGCAAGGATACATCTCGCGGCGCTCGGCGAAAAAGCCACTTTTGACCCCGAAAATGAAGAAACGCGACTGCAATGGGCCAAAGAACACCGAAATTGGACTTCGAATGACTGGAATTATCTTTTCAGATGAGTCGAAGTTCAATGTTTTCAACAAGGAAGTGCGGTCTGTGCGTCGGAAGATTGAAAAAATCATAGTCAAATTTTCCCCATCTGTCATGGTATGGGGATGCATGACAGGGTATGGATTGGGGTCAGTTATTTTTTGTAGATGGTTCAGTCAATGCATTAAAATATAAAAATCATACTAGAACAAGTTCTTTATTTGACGCAACATAGAATCTTTCAGGACGATTCTGCACCATGCCATCGAGCCCACACGGTAAGAAAAATAATCTTTCTTTTTACTTCAAAATTGATTTAAACAATAACTAATATCATATTTTAATTACAGATCGATAAATACAAAGAAGAATTGGGAATGACTTCTTTAAAATGGCCTGGTAATAGCCCAGATTTAAATCCCATTGAGCATCTCTGGGCCATTTTAAAGAAAAAAAGTTCAAAAAGTTCAAGCCGTCCAACGTTAAAGATTTAAAAAAAAAATATATTCTGGATGTTTGGAGAAAAGAAATCGATATAAATATAATTTTTATATAATAGTATGCCACAAAAGAATTTTAGAAGTTATTAGAAATAATGGTGGAGTTACTAGATATTAAATATCATTTAAAATTTATTAAATTGTTTTATTTATTAAATCCTATTGAAATCAAAAAAAAAATGATGAAACATTCAGAAAGAGCAAAAAAAAAAAATAGCTAACATCTCCTATGAATTTAAGTATCCATTCAAACATGTGTTCTCAGAGTGCTGCAGTGTAATTCGACACCGTCTTCTTTTTTTTTTTTTTGATGACCGAAATGTTTCCGTATCTCATTTTAGTGTTAAATGGATGAATGGATTTTCATAAAATTGTATTTTCATGGTAAATTATGGTCGGTATAGAGTTATTTAGTCGAAAATGAAGAGTGGTAGTTTTTTTATGAAAACAGGTGTATGTATAATTCGATATCATAAAAATGAAATGTCCTTCGTATAAGGTTTATGGTTCTATTCTGAAAATCGTAAACTTTTTTTTAAATTATTGTATCGGGAAGTGTTCATTTGAAAAATATAATAGATTCAAGTGATCTACATAAAATAAATCACTTTTTTTTTAAATATCATTCGTTATAAATGTCAACATTACACACAACTCCAATTTTTTATTACAACATATAAAATTTGTAAAAACATCCGCTGCGATTAAATCATTCCAAATATGCGAAGCGCTTAAGTTTTTGAATTAGTTTATTTTTTTGATAGCATCCCATGATCTTAAAGTCACCGCACGCCACTGGTATATATATGTAATTTTTCGATAATTTATAGGTAAACCGGTAATTGGTTAAAAAAAACCAGATTACCGGTAAATAAAAATTACAGTAAATTTGACCTCCGTAATGATTAGTATGTAAATGAAAAATTTGCATCCGAAAAATGAAAGATGATAGATATTCGGAAATAGCGAACAGTAACAAGTTTAGTCAGTTGAATGCACTTTCAGCCGATTCCATACATTACGATTGCACGCATATCTAATGTCGATGTCGAGGCGTTGAACCACGTGCACCTGCACAAGCACAATCACCACACGAGCAAGGTCGGCTCGCTCTCGATTTGGAAAATCTTTCGAAACTTTTCCGATTGCGTGTCCCGAGGAAAAACTCTCAAAGACGAGCTTGTGGAAAAATATGCGATGCATATCGCAAAAGGGGAGTTTTACAATTTTAACGCCAAAAACGTAACGCAACGCAACGCTTGTGTTACGCGTGGTTTGCGAAGTTGTTTATTTCACGTACGATGCAAAACAGTTTTGCGCTCTGTTGTTGTTTTACAAATCTAAGCGCTTTAATTATTATAAATTTGAACTCATTTTTCATTGCCTTCGTTTCCACCTATTGAACCCTTGGTCATGATGATAACAATCAGAGCAAAAAAAAAAAATCGTGACCATTGACACTTCCGAAATCATGAAAAGGAAAGGGTGTGGAAATTAAGATAATGAAAAGGAAGAAGTTCAAATTTTAGTGAAGATGTAATATCAACAAAGCACCATCCCACTATATCGCACTGCTCGCATACGATGAAAAACTGTTTTGCATCATACGTGAACTAAGCAATTTCACAAATGACGTTTAACATTTGAACTTTCAGTGCGCATGCGTGTGGCTTAAAAATAATACAAAAATTCATATTACATTGTTGCTATTTGCAATACCTATTTGATATTTGATTCGAATACTAAAAAAAATTATATAAATACCTATAGTATCGAACACGTCAAGATAGAAAAATGACGATTTTTTTAATGTTTCAAAAACATATGTAATACACATGCAAGTAAATCAAACGACAATAATTTTATATTATTTAAAAAATATATATGTCAATTTGATCGATGATTTCTTTAAAGTCATGACTAGATATTTTCATTCAATTTTTTTCATTTGCAAATATATTGTATAATAGTAACAAATACGTCATATCTGCGTTTTCGCTGTTTATTAATGTCATGAAAAATCGCAAGTTCATCAATGTTTAATTATAAAGTTTGTTTACTTTCATTATTATTTATATACCTATTATATACAAAATTGTTATAATTTGACAATTTTTTCGAACGACTAGATTACTACTCGATATATTATTTAAAATATAATATTATCGCTCAATTCATTTTTATTTATAAGATAAATTGTAAATGTGACGATGTTGTAAGTACTCCAATAAACTATCACCCCATTCAAGATGTAATTTACTTGTGTAAAATTGGGGTAACAGAAACAAATTACGATAACATAACGACTTCGAATGTTTACGAAACACTTCTAACAAACATGTAACGATCGCATTACATCTGATTGTGAGGTATTATTACTTAAAACGGTTTAAGTCTAACTTATAATTCGTAAACTATTGAAAATAGTTTTAAATCGAACTTTTGAAATCAGTGGCATATAATAATATAATATATCGAAAAATTGTAATAATGACAATAACGAAGCCTCATTCGGAGCATTGTTGACGCATTAATTAATGGCAATGGATGGATGCTAGTTTTATATTCACGGACAATGCAACTGTGCCTAATTTGCGGTGCATCAGACGTGCAATGATTATCTGATTACCATTTTTCTTTCACGACCTGAGTGAAGACGATGACGGATTCTCGAAGGCCCTTCACACAGATAGTCGTTGCGGTTTCGGTTTAATTTTTCGACGATCCGTGAATGATTAGTTATTATGTATCTCTTTCATGGGGATCGTCATCGTAAATATTATATTATATATTTAAATTGCTGTTTATGCAGTCAGGGCTGGATTTATCTATAATATAAGCTCACCAGGCTAGGACCTCCAAATTCAGGCAATACAACGATCGATCTGGAGATTCCAAGCTTTAATACTATATACTACCTATATATAACACGCATTCGAATTTTGAAGATCAAACTTTTTTTCAACTCATCATCGTTTTCCACCGGCAAAACTATTTTCGAGGAATTTGAATGCTAGGAATCATCCTTTAACAGGTCAAAGGTCTTGATTATTTATTGTCCGTGTCATTTATCGTTTATCTTTAGTGATGGTTGTATTCGACAAGGCCAAATTGTTGGTTCTTCTTGAAAATATTATTTGGAAATCTGATTTTAGATAATTACGTATTTATTGTAATATAATTTTATATTTGTTCATTTGTTAGGCTTCATCTATAAAATAGTCGATGAATGCGGATATTATTGTATTATATTTCAGCAATGGAATATTTTATTTGCCGTCAAATCTATTCAAATTGATTGTTTTCATTATTTTAAGTTATTTTACTATTTGTTATGATAAATTTAATACATCACGAATTGCTGATGATTTTAAAATAATCAATTTAAATGACCCTAATTAAAATGTTCTACTAGAATCACGTTTGATTGCGATATTTCATTTTTTTTAATGGGACAAAATTCGATAAATGTCTTGTTCGTTTACAAATTGAATGTTATCTTAATATTATTTAGCTTGTTTGTATAGTTTGAATTAACTCAAGTCAAAATAGATTGAAATTTATTGTTTGTTGCACAAACTTTTTTTAGAATCAATTGAAATATGTATAAATTCTGTGTTTGTTTTTAAAATTAGCAAAAAGTTACAGGAAAATTGTTGAAAAATAAAACCTGTTAAAGATTTTATTTGCGACAAACTTTTTTTTCTACAAGGAAATTTTGGTTCAAAAAGTTTGTTTTGAAAAATTTCCAGTGGAAAATATTATTAGGTGACTATAAAAGTTTGTGCGATTTTTTTTAATTGAACGAAAAATTTTTAATTTCATTTTTTTTTAACTTTAGAAAAATATCTTGATATTTATAATTAAAAAAAAATACAGTCAAACTTATGATATTGACTGAGCAAAATAAAACTGCACCATTGTTGAACCATGAAAAATATAATAGGCAAAAATTCTAAAATATTAAATTTATCATTTTGATAAATATTTTTTAGTTTGTCATTTCATTTTTGTTTAATTTTAATTGAAAAAAAGCACATTTTTTTAAGTCACCTAATATGCATGTATGTTTTTTGTTGTGTATGAAAAGCATGAATGTTACTCATCGCTAAATATAACCGAATACTGTTTATAATGCTACATTGGATTGGTTTGATTTTAGTATAGCCATTGAAGTCACAAGTCGAAGAACAAAATTATTTGACATCGACTAATTTAAATTTTTCTTCACAGTGGTTGATGAAGGCTTCAAATTTACACAATGGACAAGAAAGATAAGCCTAGCAAGATCCATGATCCGATGCTAGGAAATTGTGAGGATTCTAAAGAAAATGCGGATAAAAGTTTGTCTGACGACAAGCTTTCGTCAAAGGATTTTTATGAAGATCGCCGTTTTTCTGACGCTGAAACCAATCCACAAATAACAGAAGGGACCTTTTATACGTTTCAGTTAGAAGACAGTTTAGATTTGAGTAATGTTAATTTAGAAATGGAAAAATTGAAGGATAAAAATGAAAATGAAGTTGATCCAATGTTGGATAATGTTAAAAACGATAGTGCATTAGTTAAAGTTCTAGTCAAAGAAGCTTCAGAGGATAAAAGGAAATCTTGTTGTTCTTGTTGTGGTGAGTAAATTTTAATTTAAATATGTCCTAGTTTTGTATGAAGATTATGAAAATTATTTCATGATTTGTTTTATTATAGTGAAAACGTATTGTTTTACGGTAGTGTAAATTGAAACGCTCTTTTACGACAGTGATAGTTTTTCTCATTGTTAGTTTGCAATTATTAAATTCTTGACAGGAAATATAATCGTACTATAAAAAAAAATGTTTTGGAATCACCATATATTTATATATGTATGTATATTAACTTCGCAATAACGAAATTTATGTTGTCGTATTTTTTTATTTTTATGATACATTTTATCGTTTAAATAACAAAAATAAAACTAATAAGTCACCAATAAAGATGATATGAAGGCTTCATAATAAATATCAAAAGCTACCATGTATACATCAATTAAAATATCATATAATTACAGAGTTATTTGAGAATTAGTATGTAAAAGTGTCGTTCGAAACAATCGATCATCTCTTTTTTTCATGAAGCTTTCCCACGAATCTTATTGTTAATAATATCGTATAGCGTGGTTATTATTAAAACATACCTTGAATTGAGATAATATAATAAATAAAACTTTCGATCATGAATCGAACGGAAAAATATCAACAAGTTAAATCAATTGATTATTTTTAAATATAAAGTCAAATTTATTATTATAAATATAAATGAACGATCCTTAAGGTCAACAATTAGTTTTCATAATAGACTTGATTGACAATAAACTGATATTTCTGATCTGATCCTGACCCAACCGGTAAACTTTCTGATAAACACGCGATTTTTGAATTAACACAGATATTATATGACATTTCATTGCACGTTTCGCATGACGTTTTTCATTCTGAGCATTAAAAGGTCGCGATATGAGAAAACGTGGGAAAGCTGGTCTAGATTTTTATATGAAAAATGTTCGAGATTTTTTTTTACTTATTGCGTCATAAATGTGTATTGTGATAAGATATGTGATTTTTATGATTTCAATTTTACGGCTTTATTGGGTCGACGTAAATTCAATAAAAAAAATATAATCAAACACAATGTACGTATACATTATATGGAAGCAAAATTATTTATAGGAATAATGTTAATTTCGATAAAAAAAATTCATTTCAAATGATGGCGCGATAGAAGCAGGATATGCGTATATATTGTCAAACGACGCTATCACCCAGTCCTAACCTGAATGAATTTGGGCATAATCAGTGAATATTTTTTTGGGGGAAAATTATTTTGGAATGACAAAATTGATTATTGACAAAAATAGTAGAATTCATGACAATTTTTAATTTTTTTCTTTTGATAATTTTAGTTGAAACGTCAATATGATTTGACCTTAAAATAATTTTTTTTGTTCCGACCGAAATCAAGTGAGATTTGTTTAAAATATGCACACTATTATTCCACCACTACATGCCTTTCTCTTTTATAACTCAAAATTATGCATTTATCGTTATTTTTTGTTCAATTAGTTTTACATACTAGTAAAAGTAGTTTCTGATATAATTTTTTTAAGATTAATTCTAACAATACTAATATAATACATACAAATAATCAGGGTTTTTTTCGTGCCGGAACGTTGTTCCGGCACCTTTTTCGGAATTTTTATTATTTTTCAAAACGAATACATATTCTTTGACATAAAAAAAAAAAAAAAATAAATTTTGACATAAAATTTGACATGTCTAACAATAAAATAAGTTAATAAAAAGCTTGAAAAAATGATAAATTTTGTTTTTGTATCTGCTTTGGGGCATATAAAAAACTACTTATACATTTTATTTAAAGATATGTAAAATATTAAAGTGAGTTTTTTTTTCAAAAAAAATCCCTGTTAATAACTAAAAATAAAGTGTTATAGTGAAAGTATATTATTAACGAATCTGTATATTTGCTCTTCATAAAAAAAAGTTTGGGTTGGGTAAAGTTAAGTTTTTTTTTTGATAAAGTGTTAGAAGTCAGATGAATAAGTATATTTGGTTATACATATACATATGTCACCTATTCTTTTTTTACTATTTTTAATAAATTGTTTTGTATAATATTATATCAAATATTTTTGAAATATTGATGGAAAATTTTTTGCAGGCACAAGTGTTAAATTATTAATTGGAACAGTGTGTACAATGATTGGGCTTCTATTATTTAAATATACACCATTCGATTTTCTAATGAGAGAACGTTTGAAAATGATGCCAGGTGAATGAAAATTTATCCAATTCATTATACACTTGTGACTATTCTAAAAATAAATTGTTTTATAACATAAAAATGAATATTTTTAGGTCTGCCAGCTTATGAATGGTGGCTGAAACCACCGGATAATGTGTATTTCAAAATTTATATTTTCAACATAACTAATCCATATAGATTCTTGAATAGGGAAGATGATAATTTGAATTTCGAAGAAGTTGGACCTGTTATTTATAAGTAAAAATTTGATCAAATCAGAATATCTACTATTATTAAAATATTTTATTTAATTGATGAAATTTTATTAGGGAACTTTTGGAACATTTTAATACTACTTTTAATGATAATAATACAATGACATATACTGCCAGAAGAACGTTAAAATTTCTTGAAGATCACAATAATGTTTTAGATCTCAATTCAACTATATACGTGCCAAACTTCATATCATTGGTATGAAATTATTCCATGTTATTGTATATTTTTCATAAAAAATAATTATGGAGAGAATTCAAAGCATTTAATTTTTTTAGGGCTTCGCATCATATTTACATGATGCTAATTTTTTTACTAAAATGGGGTTCAGGGTGTTTAGTGGCAAAAACTCTCCAGCAATAATCAAAACCACTATTAATAATTATTTGTGGAATATGACCGATCCTTTACTAACTACAGTAAGAAACTTTGCTCCGGGATTGGTTCCTACAGATAACGTAGGAATTTTAAAGATGGTATTAATTTACTTATCACTGTATTAAAAACAATTTACAACAAATTCAAAGATTTAAAACAAATTTTTCAGATGTATGATGATTTTACTGATGAGGCTACGGTTTTCATGGGACCTGAATCTGGCGATGAAAAGTTTTTTACGATAGACAAGTATCACGGATCGTCTACGTTGCCCGGTTATGATACTGATACTTGTAATGACACATTTGAAAATGCCACTGAAGGAATTTTGTATTCTCAACGATTGACTCATCTGTCGAAACTACATTATTGGAGAAAAACTTTGTGTAAAGTAGTTACTTTGGATTTCAACAGTGAGTTAATACAAATAATATAAAAACTGAAATAAATATATAATATAATTAACTGTGTAAAATTGTGCCATTGGCTTCAGATTATTTGAAAAAAAAATGGTTTTGGTTTTTGAACTTCTTAACACTATTCCTTATGTAACTTTATGTAAAAAAGTACTAGAACTTCAGATAGTATCAAAAAGGCTTTGCATTAAGTAAATTTATATTAATTTCATTTAACAATGTTTAGTGTTATTTTCATTTTTCGCAGAGGAAATGGAATATAATGGAGTTTTAGCATATGAGTTCATACTTCCATATAATACATATCATAGGTCGAGTCGATCAGAATATCCAGATTGCTACGCTGGAAATCCACTTCTAGTAAATGGCTTAAGCGATGTATCTAAGTGTTATTTTGGTGAGATTTTGCAGTCAAAATATAATTTATTTGCTGAAAAACTTTAGTACAAGTGATTTAATATATAATATTTTTAGATCTTCCTGTTGCAACATCATTACCTCATTTTTATGCCACTGATCCCAGAGGATTGAAGAAGATAACAGGAATGAAACCAGACCCGTCAAAACATGCATCGTTTGCAATTGTCGAACCGGTAAGAAAATACCTTTTTGTAAATACAAATTATATATACATACAATTTACATTTTAAAATATAAAAATTTTCATAGCTAACTGGTACACCATTAAATTCATGCGCTCGATCCCAAAGTAATTTGGTTGTGAGAAAATTATCTCAGTTGTCTTCAGAAATGATGCTTTTTAGCGACATGACCTTACCAATGTTTTGGGCTGAATATGTAAGTATTTATTTGTATTTCATTCGCTTTCAAAATTCATATTGTGTTTTGTTTTGTAGAGTGCTCCAGAATTGCCCAGTTACATATGGAATCTTGTTGTTGTTACTGTCAATGTGATTCCTGTTCTCCAATATGTTATAAGTTCATTGCTTATGTTAGGAGGTTTAATTTTAATATATTTTGGATGCAGTAATTTAGAATGCGTGAAATCAAGATCTTTTCACTCTCATCAACAATTAGATAATTATGCTCGAAAAACAATTTTTCGCAAAGATAAAAAAATCTTCAGATAAAATTATTATAATTGTATCATAGATAAATCTTATAATAGCCAATTTTTTAGTTCCTAATTATTAAAAAATAATAATCATTGCATTTAATGATGTAAAAGTCAGTTTTTATTTTACCTGATAAAAAATAATTCAGATATTTGATTACATTATATTTTAATTAATTATTAATTACTTAATGAAATTTCACAATTATTACGATTTTATGTTTGAAATGTGTAAATAATTAATTTAATAGTAGGTACATAACATCTTTTATAATTTATTTAATAAGAGCAAAACCAAAAATTTATTTGTAATTTTTTTTAAATTTCTTATTTAAAAAGAATTAGTCATCTTAAATTATTATATTTTATTTTTAGCACTGGTTGTACATAATTTTATATTTTTGTTAGTACTTTACAAATTAGATATTTAGAATAAGTGCTTTTAAACTATTTTACTGAATATATTATATTTTAACAAAATGAAATTATAACGTATTGTGTATGTATGTATATTCTAAGCACTAAAATGAATTTATATCAATATTTTTGCAGTAAAATATCAATATGGTATATTTATTTTTCTGGAAATTGTATTTTCTTATTGCTTTAAATGTACCTAAATATTTGAAGAATCTAAATTTTTTTTATAGTAAAAAATTATTTTTGTTTTTTATTATATACCTCATATAGATTTTTCAATGATTTTTATTACTCTCATAATATTTGAAATCGATTTTAAATAAAGTTTTTCCTGTATACAATTTTTAGTACCATATGAATATTCATAATTTTATTAAAAACTGTTATTTTAATATATGTACATATTTAACCAAACCATATATTTTCATTCAAATTTTTTCTATAAATAGGTAAATAATGTTATTTAATTTTTCTTACTGTTAGATGTAATGTAATAGATAAAATAACTATTATTAAAAGAATTGCAATCGTTACTGTGATTTTTGAGAGCTTGTAATAATGATTTTGTATGCGTAAAAATTCATTTATCAAATGAAATATATTTAGAATTGTAATTTTTTATTAAAAATAAATACAATTGAAAATTGTAAATATGGGCATTTCGCCGATTCATTCACCTGTGATCCGTTAGATAAAGTATTTACTAGGTTACTGATTCATATGTCGATGTTCTCATTTAGCATCGATTGTATTTAAATTTTCATATTATTTTGCATACGTACGAAATGAAAAATGCCTTAATTAAAATATCGAAAACCAAAAAAAATAATGCACAAAGCTCGCGAGGAATAATTATGCGATTACATAAAAAATTCAAAGAATGAAACAAAAGTTGATCCTTGGATTTTAAACGGTTTTCAGATCATCGTCATAAATAAACAGTCCAGGAAAATCACATAGGATTATTTGACTCACATCAGAAAAAGGACTATGAACAAAAAAGCGAAAAAGCTCTTTTAAAGGTCACAAATGAGACTTTTTTTTAAAGATGTTACACGTTTAATATAATACATCATCGTACATAATTTAATAAGAAGAAACAATGAAAATTGAAATATTCTGGAATCAATTTTATTTTGTTGGTACCCTCTAATATGAAAGAAAAGCAATTAGATTTATAGAAATTGGAATCGAGCGAATTCCAGCTACTGAACAGTGAGAAGTTTTCACTTGAAATATTAAATATCGTCGCAATTCGGTGGTGTTAAGTAACTTACCACTGAATCGCTGACCAGACGTCCTCGTTTGAGGAGGGTTTTTTTTCTTTTTGGAAACCTTGTCCTCAAAAATTCAATCCTTAAAGGAAAATGTCCCCCTCTAGGAAAATTATCATATTTCAATTAATTTAAAAATAAAACAGGCCAAGTCTAGCATCTTTGACACGAGATGAAAGTTTGTCAACTTGGAACGACAGATATTAAATGGGTCGAAGAAAAATAATAGTTTATTTGAAAAAATACAAAAGAGTGATAAACATTGAATTTATCCTCTTTATTATACTATACCATATATCCAAATTATGGCAGAATATTTTAAATTTTTGATCAAAATGATAAAAAATACTGGAAAGAATTTCGTTTTGATCCAATTCTAGTTAACATTTCGATCTTGTAACTATTATATTTTAGAAAATTTTACACAGTTTTCCGGTATAGATTTAATTACGTATCAATAAAAAGTGAAAAAAAAAAATTTCGCCTGCAGCGTTAAACGTTAGCACTCATTATAATATATTTTACAATTATATTACTTATACATATATTTTTTAAATCAACACTTGTTTTTCAATTTGAATTTTCGAATAACTATTTTTTTATTTTTGTCAGTGTCCTTCTTCGACATTTTCAAAATCTGGCCACCTTCCTTGGTAAGGGATTACGATCATATACAAGTAATCAAGGAAATCTCCTTAAAAGTGGGTCATGAACGGGCAAAAGTCGCTTCGATAGTTGTTTTTGAAGGAAGTTTTTTCATTTTTCAATATTGTCATATCTTATTTGTGTTGAGGTAATGCGTTTAAGCCATGACTTTTAATGGAAAAACGCAACAAACAGGAAAATTTGCGTACTTGATATTTTTTGGTCACGCAAAAAATGTTTATTATATTATAGGCTTGAAGTGTCAAATCGTCAAGTATTATATTATATATACATAGATCGATTTTTTGTGTAAATTTTATATTTGAAAGTTTTTAGTAAAATATTATAAACAGAAGTTGTTCGATTCTTTCACCTTGTGGAGCGATAGGTTTTTATTGCGACGAAGGATATTAATGAAAAATATTATTCTTTTGAAAATTTTAAGAATTTCAAATTGATTAATGCAGTTTTTAAAAATACATTTATATTATTAGGATTGAATAAAATTTTTGAGCGTTTTCAAGGAAGCGTATACTTTAATATTAATTCATTAACTTAACGTTTAAAATTGTTTACCAATCGGAAACCAGTTCACTTTTAATCAACAAAAAATCGGATATTTTAGAAATTTGGTAATGAGCGTGTAAGGTCATTAGTATTATATTATTCAACTCGATGAAAATTTGAAAGAAAAATGTTCTAAATAAGTAAAGTCCACATTGTATAATACGATATAATATGTACTTTGATAGTTTAATTACTGAATTGTTGCATAGAATCGATTATGTACATTAAATCGATTATTTGATTAGAATCAAGTAAATACTTGTTTTTAACTGATGTTAAATTTTTAAATAATAGTTATTAGTTGATCGTTGTGAAAATGATGATGTCTGGAAAAATCACTGTCAGCTGAAAATCAACGATTGAAATTTTGAGTAATATGTTTATATCAAGTTTTAATATTGACAAAATTGGTATAAAAACGTTAAGTGGCACATGATATTGGCGTTCCGAATGTCATTTACCTTTTTAAGTAACGGTAGTAGAAAAAATTAATGTAAATATGTATATAAAAAAGAGCAATTGAATGGAGGAGAAAATATTTTAAGTGTTGATAATCAAAAATAATTTTGAAATTTTTGACCAATAAATCTACTGCCGAAATGAATCGTCATCTAGTATTATTTCAGACGTTAAGATTTACATATATACTCATAGTAATATATTGTATTATATAATACTATTTCTAACAGATAGATGGTGCTGTTGCGTGGAACATATTTATATTATTCAATATGAACGTCGTAGGAATCTCTTACATTTGTATAAATAACAAATCAAATCATTACAAAAACAAAACTTAGAGTTCGATCGAACACAATCGACTATACAGTCGGGCAATACAAGTGACGTTTTGATTTCGATTTTTGTGGTGTGTATGTGCACGCGTTTGCACATCGGAGGACAACTCGTCGGACCTCCATTATGCGCGACACCAAGTGGAGGAGGTCAGAGCGGACACCGTCTGGTGTTGTACTCTGGTTAGTTTGTGTTTTCAATGAAAAGTTCGGCATTCGAAGGGATTTTCGTTTTCATTGAAGGTGATTTGTGTTTAATTGAGGCTGTCGACGAGCAAAATGCTTTATCGAGATGAGGAAAAATATATAATACGTGGTGGGACAACTTTCAACGCGGAGTTTATTTATAAATATATTTATTTATAATTTTTTTATGTGCTTTTCGATTTACACGATTTTACATTAAAAAATATAAAATTTTGATTTACACGTTTTTCTCGGGAACCTATCTACCGTGTAAATCGAGGGATAGGTATTATAATTTTTTTAATTATACATAAGGGGATACTTTCATTTTAAAAAGATTATCTTTGCAAATTTATTCATTAATTTTGACAGTGTTATCATTTCTGTGAACAATTCTGGAACGACACTTCTGTGCTCCTTAGCACATTAGGTTAAACATCAGCAAACTCAAAAAATCTTCTTATTTTTATTGCAAAATAGTCAAATATCACAAAATACCGTATCAGTCGAATTAACAGGATAATCTTACTTGATAATCAATATGTTGACCATAAAATCTTTTGCAATGATTTGGCTGATGATTCAACCTAATGCGACGGAGAATTCAAACGTGTTTGCAAAAAAATCGCTCCAGGCATTTTCCCAGAAACGATAACACTGTCAAAATTAGTGCATAAATTTGCAAGGATAGTCTTTATAAAATTAGAGTATTTCTTTATGTATAATTTTAAGGACTCGGTTGTTATAGGAAATCCCGCAATTAAAGTTATCACAGAAGTATGTGCATATGATGAATCGTTAGTTCAATCTACATATCAGTGAAATACATTTGAATGGGTTGGTTTATTTATTTTATATTTAATAAACAACGTTGTGTTAACTAATATTATATATCCGATAGCATTCGTAACATGATGGATATTGCTTAATATGATTCTAAGGGTTATTGTTAGAGTGATTATACGAAAAGGTGATTTAAGGTTAAATCGTCAGGTCAAAATATGCAGTGTTCAAATATATTAAAACGTTTTGCTGTCTATATCGATTGGATACTTGTTGAATTTCATATGATTAAAAAAACTGTACTTTGAATTACAACTAGAAATATAAGTTATTGATTCGTTTGAAAAATAAATGAGATTTTTAAAATTTCAGTCAAATAGTTAACGCAATAAATATTCATATAATTTTTCACATATAAAAAAGACCATTAGTTTTTTAATAATAACATATCTTTCAAACAAATTATGATATACAATATAATCCGATTTTAACATAATATATGCATAATAAATCGATAAATAATATCTGCATAATTTGCATGCGACTTTTTCGTAATAATATGTATATTTTAATATTTTTTAATGAACAAGGCAATATTTTTCAAATTCGCCATCGAACTTTACACGACCTTTGAATTTATAGTTTTTTGAAACGGAAGACTCATACCAAAAGTCAAAATTTACAAAATCGAATCTAACTACTGAATTACCTACTCTGCGTCATTCACGAAATGCAATTTTCATATAAATAGAACGAATAGAAACCGAACTTGTATAAAGTGCGATGCAGAAAAGTTGCATTTTCACTTTCACTGATTTCGTTTCGAGAATTCCTGCGTAACTTGAACGCTTACATAACATTTATAAAGTCCATAGTTATATTATTCCATAAGATTACATCGTTCTTAGAAAACGACTTAATGATACGATTCATCATAATTATATTCAAATGTCGTTAATAACCAATATTCATTCGATTCTTGTGAAAAATAAGACCTGAAATTATGCGGAAAACACTCCCGTTCAATTTTGAAGGCTTAGGCATTGTGGAAATGTTTCTCAAAGAAAAAAATTAATCGAAATGGAATGACAGTCAGATTTTTTTCTATTGCACAATTCGTTTTGTTGAATCACATATAATGTGGATTCTTTTCGACATCGATTTTTGACTTTGTTATTGTTATTTTTTTTCGAAACTGAATGTCAAAAATCAAGGTCTGATGTCCGGTATTCGTTTCAATCATATGGGATTTTTTATTTTGGCTATTTGAATGTTGTGCACTGCTAATGACGAATTAAAAAAAAATGCAATTTTGATTGCTATCAGTTAACTAAATAATTGATATGAATTTATCGTCGCATTGAAACACATCAAGGATAATACATATACATAGTACAACTTTACCGATATTATATTATAATAGTCTCAATACACACATGTATATTTTGAAGACAATTTATGAAAAAAATTTAATTTATTCTGAAAAGTTTTATTGATTTATTTTATCTGTCGAAATTATATACGATTTTCAATTTAAACAAAGTGAGCAATTATTTCATTTCTAGTATTTTTTTTAAAGAGTTATTCAATTTTAATTTGTTTATAAATCACACAACAATAAAAAATAATAAGGAAAATTACATATATAATATATATTTTCTTGTTAACTTTACCCATGAAGTAAAAAGTTTAATGACGTATTTGTGCAGTTCTTAGAGAATGAGGTAAAAAACAAAGTTCCAATAATGATGAATTTCAGTGATAGTTAATTCGAAAGAAACGATTCACTAAGAAGTCGATAAAAATTCAATGAAAGTTTTTTGGTTATGTTTTAAAGTTCCAAGGTAATCCGAATTTATAACTAAGAAAAATTAGGTGCTTAGGTATATTGATATATTTTTAAATTTATACTACTACAATATTTTAGTGAAAGTTTTTAAGTATAATATAAGTTAAAATGAAATATTAATTTTATTACTTCCATAAAAAATCTCATTTTTTATTTATACAATACTTATTATTTATAAATTTTATTTGTATAATACATACATCTCATATAAATACACATTCTATAATTTTTTTTATCTGGATATCATAAAAAAAACATAAATTTTGAGAGGAACATTTTTGAAATCCTTTTATCCTTCATCAAAATTTTCGTTCATTTAAAATCATTTTTATTTAAATCATTTGATTTAAAAGTAAATATATATATATACATATATATATATACATTGATATATTTGAAAGTAAATATAATGATTCTTATTTTCAATATTATATAAATTAGCAACAGCAACGAAAAAAGAAGACAGTGATGATGCAAAAAACTTTTGCATGCAAAAAATGGTTTATCGTTTAGAATTCCAGACAATTAAATTTTCGTAATTGATTTTTCAACAGGAAAAATAAACTTGCTTTGAAATGCAATGCTCGTTTAAAAATATGTAATATTATTAAGAATTAAAGAAACGCAAGTTCATTTTTTTGTAATTAATTTAATACAATCCTTTCGTCAATTTGAATTCATTGATACCAGTTGGTGATTTTTACAAATTTTTACGTACATAATTAATAACATTTTTTATTAAATTAATCTGAAAATAGGTGTCGTAGTAAGTTTCTTTTATATTTTCAGGAAATTATAAAAAAATAAAAAATGAAGAAAAAAATTTGCGACAGTTGAATTTGAAGTATGAAAATTATATGTTACGCTACGTTTGTGTAATCGCCTCATCCATGAACGAAGCAAAGAATTTTGTTTTGTTTATGAAATTTTACATGCGATGTATAGGCGCATAATAGATGCATCACTTATCGTTTTCTGTCAAATATGACAATTGACATACCTTACGAAAGTGGAGGCGAACTTTTTGTCGTTCACGTGCAAAAATTTCCAAATATTCTGTACTGAGTATCGGGCGTGTCAACGAAATTCTAATGTTGTAAGATATGTATATCAACTGTCATATTTGTCAGAAGACGTTAAATGGCGCACCTATGATGCGCCTACACTAATTGGCACATATACACCGCTAGACGTTGTTAAATTTCATAGACAAAAGAAAATTCTTTGCTTCGTTCATGGACGAAGCGATTACCCAAACTTAGCGTAACATACACGTAATCTTCTTTTTACACGGTTCCGAAATAACACGGTTCAAAGAAGATGAACCGATCACTTTTTTTACACGGATTTTTCACTTTAACGCGGTATAAAAATAATTTAGTTATGTATTATTATGCCACAATGGTAAGATTCGACGCAGGCCAGTATACTGATATAATTATATGTATGGAATTATAGTTTTTAAATAAAAATTTCGATGTTTTTTGATGATTTTTCACGATGAGAATTTTTCATGGCAAAATTTTTCACGGCGAAAATTTTTCACATCGCACATTTTTTATAAAGTACATTTGGATGGAAATTCTATCCAAATATAGAGATGAAACCTATCTCCAATTTTTGTATGGTCACCATACATTTTTTTTACACGGTTTTTTATTTACACGGTAGTCTCTGAAACGTATCCCCCGTGTAAAAAGAGAATTAGGTGTATGTACTTATATATGAGTAGCCTATTTACAAAGACGGCTTAAGCCACCCTGGATCGGTTTTCATTTTTTGACGGATTCTTGTTCTACACGAGAAGCCCGATCTGGTGATGTATCGCTTGCTTAACAAAGTTGATGAAAACCGTATGAAAACGATGATCAGCTCAAAAAAGAAAAATTGCAATAACTTAAAAACTTCAGGAGATACAAAAAATCAGCTGTCGTGAAAAATTTTGTAAAGTGGCTTAAGCCGTTTTTGTAAATAGGCTACTCATATGTTACAGTTCAAGTATCCATTTCATTCTGATCATAAACGTACTAGTTTGTTTATACACAAAATATCGATTTTAGTTTGAGTATAAACAAACTAGTACGATACTATAAAACTTTTACGATAGATACTTATAAAATATTTTCGATCTGAATACCTGATTGAATAAGATACGTTCAGTAAATGTGATGCAAAAAACGCTAACCTAATCTAACCTAAACACACGTTTAATAATAAATACGTTCAGACTTTTGACTAAGAAATGCGGCGTTTGGCCCAACCCCCACGTTCAGTTTTAATCTCAATACAATACTCAAACTAAAGACCATCAGTACGAGTATACTAAGACTAATTTGTATGTTCATTATTTATTTCGTGTACATTTGAACTAGCCCATTTATAATGTGTATAAACAAACTAGTACGTTTATGAACAGACTGAATGGATACTTGAACTGTGACATATACATAATTAATAAAAAAAACACTTGAAAATAGTCCAGAAAGCACACCAGATTTTGAAGTTGGCACAATTTGAATAGTGTAGGAAGGAAGCAGTCAGCCTTTGACCTCCTAAGCTGGCCGCGATCGTCATTCAGGAGTCGGAGTCATGTTCAGTCGGCAGTCAAGAGTCGGAGTTGGTGGCACGAGCTCGTCTCCAACGGTGGTCGCTCCTCGACAGTGGTCGCTGTCGGTCCTTATATTGTCCTCACTGCTCATCCTAGGTAGTGTATTGTTTTTAAGTCCTCATCTGAAATTTTATATATGTATGGATATTTTGGTGGACGTGGTAGAATGTCGTCGTTTTGTTTATGTAGACAGTGTTCGATTTTGTTTTAACCTTTTTTTAATACAATATTTAGAATTGGTCTTAAATAAGTGATTAGGTCACAGAAATATAACGACAAAAAATAAACTAACGCAATCTCAATGACCAATGAGAAGCGAAAAGGCAGAAAAACCACTAAAGTTGTCGATTTTTTTAAATGTTAAAAATAAAGCGTTTCATGGTTTCTCAAGTTATTATGAAAATTTATATTTAATTTTCCAGATCGCGTTCAAATAAACATTTGTCGATCTCACGACATTGATAAAATGCCGAATTTTTATAATCAACAAGTTTTAATCGAAAAACTTTTTTTTATTGAAGAATGAAACAAAACGAAGTATTATAAACCCATTATTAGTATTACCTAAGCTTATATTAGTGTGCAAATTGACAGAGCAATATTGTTGCAACTTTATTACGTGTTATATGTATGACGTGAAAATATCCTTCGCGCTAAACGCTTCGAATTGAAAATTAAACACATTAATATGTTGTACAAATTAACTAACTTTTCAAGATGGTAAATTTCCGTATTGCTTGCGGAAATAGAAAAATACTTCAAATCGCAGCCGATGTTCAATTTGCGACATGTAAATATGATTATTTACTTTTCGTATATGCATCTGAAAATTTCATTTTTTACGCGACCATTGTGGTATATTTGGACATTAAATTATTTATCGGTTGTACAATGTTGTCCAGTGTGTTTTCCAAAATGCTTTGGCAACAGTAAAATAGGTACGTTGCATGAAAATAATGAAAATCCGAATGTTTTATTCATAACGAGTCATTTATGATGCGTGTGAATAGACGCAAAACGTACACGATTAATTATGCGAGTTACCGAGTATTAGATCGATTTTAAATTAAAATCAATCGAAAGGACGTGCATTTTAAGTTATTCAAATAGAATTGATTGCAATCTAGATATTTTTTTTGTAAATACGATATTTAAGTTGTGTTTTCTTCACACGACCGACTATTCAGCGACAAAAAAAATCACCGATTCCAATTACCTTGTTTCAATATATGTATGTATGTGTTACACAACGATTGGTTAATGACATTTTCCATGAAAAACGCAAAAAAAATCTTGCGTTTTTTGTGAAATTTAAAATCATCAGTTTGTGTATTGTTCCTCTTTATTGGGGTTATTAAAAAATAAATAACATTTGCCAAATATGACAGTTCATAGAGAGAAATTCCAGGTCCTGAGAAAAAATAGTTCGAAAAAAATTTTTTTGTGTCCAATATTTTTCGCAAAAAAATCGTACACTTTCAAAAACCGAATTTAAAAAAAAAACAACTTTTCAAAAAAAATTTTTCAAAAGTATTCGAAACATAAAAATTTTCAAAATCAGTCACGGGCCCTCAAAATAGTCCGGGCCTTGGAAATTTACCCCCTCTCCCCCCCTCTCAATGGCTCTGGTTTTATGATATATGTAGTGATGGATAATTTGGAAAGACTCACATTAGTAATTAATACTAGAGTGTTACAATATGATTAATAAAAAGGGTGTTGAGGACCTCATTGTCAAACGCACGACTCGGTTTTGTTAAGTCATAAATTATTCTAGAAAATGAGACTCGGGGAGTCGCCAGTTAAAAAAATCATTTTGAAACGGTTGTCATTTAAATGTTAACGAATGTTATTTAAATTTCACAAAAAATGCAAGATTTTTTTTGCTTTTTTATGGAAAACGCAATTACATAAACGTTACGTAACATATTATATGTATAATATATATATAGTCATAGAAAAAAATCTGTCGCTGAAAAATCAGTTGTGTGAACGTAGCCTTAATGTTGATCGAATCAATGTGCCAAATGAAAATTCAAATTTGTAAGTTTGTTTTCGTAATATAATTTATATTTTGAATACATTTACTTTAAATATAAGTGATTTGAAACAAATAAAGATTGACACATACCTGTTAACAGGTATGTGTCATAAGGTATACATATTATAAAATTTTCTATAAACTATAATATCATCTACGTGACAACAGGCATTAAAATAATTAGTATTGCGAAAATAAATTAATTGACCAAAGTAATCAACGATTCGTCGTAAATATTATATAAAATCAGATTGTTCTGGAAAATTTAGATCCAGTATTGATAGTGAATCAAATATGTATAATACATACTAAGAAATAAAATAGCGCGATGCAAAAATATGCAATTTGCAACCACATGGTATTAAGAGAGATTTAACTCACATTGTTTATGACCTCGAATGAAAATAATAAGATATTTCAATATTCCAGGTATCACAATTAACTCATATCTAATTGATTTATAAAATATTTCTTTGCCATAGTGTTCGTGCGATTTATAAATTGATATGAATTTTTTTATTGAAAAAATATTATTGAACGAAAAATAAAATTTATGAATTTAATAATTAAATGAAATGTTGTTTAAGGAACATTATTGCAATAAACTTATTTTGTTTATTGCAAGCGCATCGTCCATTGAAATGAATGACAGTTTTTCTTATACGTTTGATCATACATTATTTTATTTACAACATTCTCGTAGTGAGACATTCAATTTTTGAAATAAATAAAATTTTCTTATGTAATGTTTAAGCTTTGATAAAATAGGACGTGTTTGTTGTACCAGAATAGAAAGTTGATCTAACCATGGTGCAATATTGCAGAATAATTGGGTCGGAAACGCAACGACATATTTTATGAAAATAAAATAACCCAAAGATTTTTTTAGAATATCAGATCAATTTATGATACGAACAACGTGCGTTAGGAATGGCGTTTACGTGTTTAAATATTAGTTTAGCATTAAAAAAATTGGACAATATTCAATTCAAATATGTATTTTGAATGTCAAATTACAGATTCTTTACCCTTGTGAATCATTAATTTTTTGCCAGCATTTCTGTTTACCTTTCGGCTTAGTAGCCTTGAATTTAATATAGTGGAATGTTCTAGAATAATAACTCTTGTGGAAAAAATATAATGATCGATTGATTACAATTATTAAACGAAGCACTGCATAGTATTCGCAAAAAAACGATCAATGTTATGCATTTAATCAAAATGGTGTGACCATGATTTTGGGAAAATCGCTGATTGCAAACTGTCAACGAACTTTCATTTAAAGTTGAAATTCTGCAAAAGTATATCTTTTACTAAAATACCTGTTATTTTTAGTATGCGACCATGTCTTTAACTATTGATTCGCGAAACACCTGACCATTTTTTGCGAAGAATTTTGCATATATATTATGTGCATAAAAAAAGTTCATCATAAATTATTAATTCACGTTTCAGCTCACGTACGTTTAAAAGCTTGAATCTTTGAGTTTTTTGTCAAAACGGAACAAGAATTTAAAGGATCTTATGTTAATGTGATACATTTCAATCTAACTTTCTCCATATTATAGACAAAGCCGAATTATAATTCGATTTTCGTCAAAAATACCAGAACACTCGTCTAAATAATTCGACGTGAAATTTGAAACCGTTTTAAATTTTCAGGTTCGTTTTTAGAGGTGATCAAACACATGCACTTTCGTTTTTTTTTTCCGCTAAAACTTTTCATTTCGGAGATGCGAAAAAAGGTGGTCTGCAACTGGGTCATCGACCATGGTCAAGGTTTGAAGCGTTTTCAATACCGCCGATTTTTGTTGCGCAATTCCTTCGGCAGCTTTTTTGTAATTGCCAATTTATATAATAGCTTTTTTCTCAACGTTCTCTGTTAAAGAAATCGGTTATGCGATTTTTCTAAAGTTGTCAGTTTGCATTAAGTATTCTCTTTTCAGTAGAATATATGTATAATAATATAACAGTTGAAATAATATTATTATTATAAGGTGATGTATCTCGAAATGAAACGTTGATTCTTTTTTAGGGTTGCAATAAAAATGTTGAAATCCTTCGGGTTTTTCCAATGAATACGTTTTCAATCATCTTTGGAAATACCCAGAATTTTATATATTCTGGATCCACTTCTAAATTTGATTTCAAATGAGATTGATATACATACATGTACTCAATTTTTTATTTAAAAAATAGCATTTTTTCTACAAGTGATATCAGTTTTTCACAAAACCAAAAATTTACGTAAAATATTAATTTATTAAAAAAAAATCACCTTTAAGGTTTCAAAACAAAGGTTTTGTTAGTAAACAAAGGGCCATACAAAATGTTTACAAAGGGCAATTAAAATGCCGGATACGAAATACATCCTAGACCTTTCGACCGATAATTGTATAGTGTTCAAAGGCTGTATTCGAATCGATTCATATACAGTAGATCGTATAAAAGTGCGTGAGCATTATATGGACGACGATCTTGCCACAAGTGGGTCAAAGTCAACGACGCCAATCGTATACTTTATAAGTTTCGCTGATATGCGAAACTTTCGATAAAACTGGCAAATCGGTCAGTCGTCATCAATATTTACGAGTATATAAAGAAGTTGACAGATTTTTTTTTAAATAAGGAAATTTTTTTCTATATATAAAATAAAAATTGTAATGGTTTAGAAAGTGTGTTTTTTTTAATTATTCTAATGATTATTACGAAGAATATACCATTTGTATCGTCGTTTTAAAATTTCATTTTTAATTAAATATTTCATTAAGAAAAAAAATACTTAGCACGTAATGATCAAATAAAACAAACAATCTCCAACATATAAATTTCCATCAAAACACGAACATTTTTCAATCATTTAAATTTCGAGTTTAATAGAAAAAAACGTATTTTCCACTGTTATCATAGCATTTGATCTTCCAGTACGGATCACGGAAAGATCGAAAACAGAATCCGTTTAATTACAAAGATCGAGATTGTAGTGGCTAGCGTATTGCGCCGCAAAGTCCGTCAATGGCCGCGCAAATATTTGAACGATTAATTGCCGACTTTTTTCGCATAACATATAATGATTTTTGTATTCGTAGAGCGTCAAAATGCGAAGCATGAGCACGCTGGAAGGCGGCGACATTTCGTACCGAGACATGATCGACTCAGACCAGCATTTGAAATCGCCGGTGAAGTCCTTCTACGAGGGACAGACCATCTTCATCACGGGCGCCACTGGATTCATGGGCAAGATTCTCATAGAGAAGCTTTTGAGGTAAGCGGGCTGTTTCAATTTCAGCAGATCGAGTCGGTGGACGATCCATGGCCAGAATATTTGTGGGTGATTAAGTTGTCTGAGATTGGTTTTGCGAAGGTGACTTGACGTAGGTCGACGGGTTAGCCTCGTCGAATGTTTCCCACTGATCGTCGAAGTTCAGTGATCAGCGGTGCGGTCTATAGATTGATGAGTTATGCATAATGTTTGAGTTTCTGATTCCGCTTTATAACTCCAAATTCAACGTTTTTCAAATCTGATTTAACCATTGAAAATATATTATTGAGACCATTATCATGGTAAACAATTAAATACAATCTACTCTTCAATTTGGCTTTGATAATCTCGGTTGGTGATTTTTACGTACAAACCAGAATGTGAACTTTTTTGTCTTACATACGATCATGTTGCTCTGACTAATATTTAAATTCCATAGTCTATACAAAAAATTATTTTCCGATTGTTGAATTTGGAGTGTAAATTTTTTTTTTATATATGTATAATAGAAAAAGAATTGTTTTTCAGTGGAGGTTGTATAAGCTATATATAATATGATACCTATAATGATGATGTATCGTAGATCGAATCTGTTAAAAATTATTTAAATTAGCTGTGGGAAGAATGTAGGTGCTATTGGATTCATTGAAAAATAATCAAGTTGTTTCAAATGAAACATCGTTCGAGTTTGTTATAAGTTTAAAATAAAAATATACAAAAGTATATTTTTACTATTTTAGAATTCTTACATTTCTGAATTAATTTAAAATTATAATATCAAATATAATATTATAAATCGAATCAAACTTGAGTTTGGCGCTATAAACTTTGCAACCGTTGAATATTGATTATGATATTTTTAAAATGCCATTTTTTATATATCGTGAGTATAAAACGCGTAATAAGGTGACCGCTTTCAAAATTTCCGGAAGTGTATTTGAAAAAGATTGTTAATCCTTCAACATTCCGCCGATAGATACATCTGTTATCAATTGAAAATGAACCAGTTAAAAAAAACAGACCTTGAAATTGTTAGAAAAATTTACATTAGGCGTTTTTGTAAAAGTTACACGCAAATCAAATGATTTTTGATTCAATCGTAGAATCTCACAATAATTCTATTTGAATAGATTCAAAAAAAAATCCACTTAGATAACATACATATATCATAATAGTTTTTTGACTACATTTTTTATTCATTTCAATCAATTTATTTTGACGTGTTGAATACCTTATTGTGAAGTATACAGCGGTCAAGTGCATGTCTATTTCGAGAAATGATTGAGCATAATTTTCCCCGTAATGATAGTATGATTTCGAAAATTAAATTTTTTACTTCCGGATCTGTTAAAAAATGTTTCGAAACTTGAGGAAATTTTTAACCTTAACCTTTGGCTAAAACGTAATGCTACACAGTTCAAGTGTTGAATTTTGCATGATATTTTTAATTTTCCTATGTCTTTAACCTTTGAATCAAGGTGTTGTGAGATCAAAGCATATTATGCTAATAAATTGACCTAATTTTAATCTCACGCGTGATTGAATTCATTTTTTTTATTCAATTTTTTTACCTTCAATTTGGCCCTTAACTTCCTTACTATCCAAAAAAGGATATACGTTTTTTATTTATTATACATTCGATGGATCATTGACCACGGCCGGCCGTGAATTTGAGTTATTTAAGGTGCATATATTCAAAACGATATCGATTCAAAGATTAAAATTTGAAATGAAGAATTCATTTATCACTGGATATTGGAGTTTCAACTTGATTTTACAATTATATAAAACTAGATGGGAACCTGTTGATCTCAACTTTTATATCGTGGCTTATTGCAAAAAAATTTGGAGTTTCAAGGCCGAAAATTACTAAAAGGAATTTATATTTTAAAGCTCTAAGATTGCGAATTAATTGATTTGAAATTTTTTTCTAACCAATGCGTGTATCTTTTGTATATATTCCGCATAAGGTTTAATGATTCAAAATCCGTTTTATTTAAAGTATACAAAAATTTCTTTGAAATGAAATAAGTATGTCAATTGAAATGTTTGCTATGAATAGACTAGCACACGATTCAATCAAGTTTAATTATGAATTGTATTTTCAGAACATGTTACGACCTGAAAAAGCTGATAATCCTCGCAAGACCTAAGAAGGGAAAAGAGATAGAAAAACGCTTCGAAGAACAATTCTCAGATCCGGTAAGATCAAGTTTGAAATAACGTATAATTTTTGCGAATTCTACTCGAGAGTTTCTTTTTCCAATTAGAGCCGAAGTGGTCTTCCGCTTAGCCGCCATTTTTTATACAATTTCAATTTGAAAACGGCGGGTTTTTACTATACGCCGTTTCGGTTCGGTCGCGAGATGTGACGTAAAACTCATATGTATTCACGAAACGACCGCACTTTCTATCGTTCGTTAAGTCCGCCATAAAAAATCAGTTTGCGTTCGGCTCGTTACAGCGCGTTTTTAAAGGATGCTCGAAAATGTTTATGCTCTTTGGATATAGCGACCAAGGTGAATGATAATTCATAATCACCGCTGTGGCTAATTAATATGTCCGTAGATCGTGATATGATCTACGGCTTGATTTGTATTTCGACGATTGTGTGTTGCTTGTTATCCTCAGGGGCGGGTTTACTTCGCTAGGGTTTCGAGGTGGCGGAAAATTTTGGGGCCCCCACACACATATACAGTATCTATCCCTCGATTTACACGGCACTTTTTTACACGTTTTCGCTTTTACACGGTTTAAAAAAAAAGAAAAAATAAAAATAAATGTTGAAAATAATCAATAATAATAACATTAATAATTTTAACATTGAATTCTATCGCTAAATAAAATAGAAGAGCCACTGTTAGGTAAACAACGAGGTGCGTACTCGCACGTTTGTCATTACGTCACAGTTTGACGTTTCAAGTGTAACCTCAAAACGATATGTCTACTATGATATTAAACATTTTTATAAATTGCTTATGAAAATAAGGACTTTGAAAATTAGGATTTCGGACTAAAATTAACCTAACCTAACCTAAGGTAATAATAAGCTTGAAAAAACAACCAAATTATGCGTTTTTTGTGTACTTTTTGATTTACACGATTTTACATTAAAAAATATAAAATTTTGATTTACACGTTTTTCTCAGGAATTTATCTACCGTGTAAATCGAGTGTATACCCTTTTTCCCCATTACACATAAATTAGAAAAAAATAGTACTAGGATTTAAGTTTTTTTTATTGTTTATCATTGATATAATATATAATAGTCGGTTTCATAAAATAAAGGAAAAATGGACAATTTGAAAAAATAAAATTTGCTTTTGTGCAAAATAATGCATTTTTCCTTCAGAAAGTGATTCGAATTTCATGATTTTTTTTAGTATAGAAAAAATATAATAATTCATCGAAAATTTATTTAAAAAAAATTCTATGGCCCCTTTGAGGCTCTTTTCAATCGGGGGTCCTGAGGCAAGATCCTTCACCGCCTATAAGTAAATCCGCCACTGCTTATCTAATGTTAATTGTGTTATCAGTTGACTCGACAATCAAAATGTTTTCGAGGTGATCTTTTTGTTGAATAAATTTTGCTTTTCATAAGAAATGCGAAATGCATATTGTTAACATTTTTTTCCCATTATAAAAATAGTAATAAAAAAGATTTGGATACGTGATTATTGTTGTTAGCATTGATATTATCAAATATTAAAAATCAAAAGAGCACTGAACCTGTTCTAATGTTTCAAGAGCAACGAACAAGCCATTATAGTATTGATGAAAAACCCCTCCTAGAGAGTAAGTTAATAAAAAGCTTGAAAAAATTGCATATCCAATATGCGATTATGTAATATAATAATTAGAGATAAAATTTTTGTAGTGAAGTGCTCCACTGCGATTTTTCATTGTTTGAGTACATAGAAATTAAATTCTTATTTTGTATAGAGAAATTGAGTAATTTATTAACAAGTTTGAAAAAAATATCGGATTTCATGGATAAAATGGAAAGTTTCGCTTTTCGTATTCGCGCAGCATTTTTCACTGTCCATGATAATTTAAAAATTAGAAATTGTCAGATATTATAATAATAAAAGTATCAAGGTTTCATTTTTGATTATAAGTTCTAATGCAGAAAAGTGTCACGTATAGGCATTGTTAAAAAAATACATTTTTATAATTTAAAGGAAAAGTTGATACTTATATATTTTTCAATAAAGAAAATGGATTAAATATAGCAGAAAATTGAAAAAATGATGATGATTGAGCAACTTAAAAAATATAAACAAATACAGAATTAGATTCTAGCAAACACGAAGAAATGAAAAGAATAGTCAATAACCGTAAATTATATCGAATCGTTCAAAGAAAGGTTGTTATTAGTGTGAAGGTTGGCTGCGGAAGGTCACTTTTCCAAATATTGTGCTTTGACTTATAAATTACGAAATTGGCCAATTTATAGAGTGATGGTTACAAATTCATTCAAACCATAGGGTATGCAACGTGTTGGCATTTTACATTATATTATGGATGTTTAGTTTATGTTAGTGTTGTTGGATACTTTAATAGAATTTGAGTCGACTTTTTCTTGAAAACATTTATAATATATTGAAATTATTTGAATAATTTTCTCGTAAGATAAAAAAAAACTCCAAATTATAATAAGAATTATACAATTTGATAAAAATATATAATATTTCATAAAGTCATGAGAAAAATTTACATATTACAAAAAATAAAATCTAGAAAAATTCATGTACACTAGGTTCTCTTTTTATGCGGTAGATGCGTTCCGTTCTGCTCCGTTCCGCATAAAAAAAATCGCATAAAAAAAGATATGAAAAAGTGAAACTGCTATATAAAATATACCTAAAATCGCATAAAAAAAATGTATTTCTATTAACAATGTACTCTTAGTTAAGTTATTACATTGTACATACATTTGTACGTTCATATAGTCCAAAAAAAATATTAAAAAAAATATTGTATTTAAAAAAAACCGCATAACTCTGAATTCGCATAAAAAAAACCGCATAAAAAGAGAACCTAGTGTACATATTTTTCAAATCACACGGTTTAATAATTTCAGTTAGTTAAAATATTAACAAAATTTTATCGAACTTTTTGACGCAATAAATAAATTGATCACCTCAAAGTTGGCCAATGTCAAGGACCTCTTAAACAACTTTTTTTCCAATCGGAAAATTATAATACTTAACAATTTCAACGATTGATTGAAGGTTCTATATAAAATTAACGTTTTATGAGTAGCCGTAAAAAAATAAACAATATCTTTATCCGTGCGTAACACATTCAAAGGTCATCAGAACAATCAGTCATTTAAATATTCGTTTTCCGACAATGCTTTTTTTAACTTATTTTTCCGTTAAATTTTCGTGAATCATACATTAATGAAATATGTACTTTTAATTTATTTGAAACATTATAAAAAGATTAACTTTAAAAGCGCACGATTAATGATATATGTACATTAAAAATTGTATAATTGTTATGCCGGATGTGATCTCAATAAGATTGTCAATCAATGATAGTATATTTTTACTTTCATTAATTTTTTGTTGTTTTCAAACATACACTTACACTTGCAATTAGTAAAGGACAATTATTTTTGTATTAATAAAAAAAATTGTATCATTGAGTTGTCATTTTGAAAGTTTGCGATCAATTTTTTAAAATTCATATCTTATTCTTTTTTTAACAGCTGTACGAAAAATTAACAAGAGAAAAACCAAATTTTATGGAGAAAATATGGTTCGTTTCTGGAGATATCGGATCATTGAATTTGGGCCTCAGCAACGAAGACTACGATCAGATATGCAAAGAGGTCAAAATGGAACAAAACAAAATATCCCAATCGACAGGGTGGGACATATTACAATAATATGCGAAATAAATTTTGCAGGTTTCGGTGATTTTTCACATCGCAGCTACGGTCAGGTTCGACGAGGCTCTCAGCTTGGCTGTTAAGGTGAACGTTCGGGGGACAAGAGAGGTCGTTCTTATGGCCAAACAAAGCCCGAACTTGAGGGCATTCTTGCACGTGTCCACTGCTTATTCAAACTGCATCATTAAGAATATAGAGGAAAAGTAAGACACGTCAAATGTTTACGATGAGTCGTCCGTGTGCGTTGAAAATTTTGCGAAATGTTAAAATTGTGTTTTCAGGTTTTACGATTCGCCGATCAGGCCCGATAAGTTGATCAATTTGGTGGATACTTTGGATGATGATACGCTTCAAAAAATTACGCCAATGTAAGAATTATTAAGTTGATGTTTTACGTAACGTTTGTGTAGTCGCGTTTTACGTGAAAAATTCAAATTTTTTTGCGTTTTTTGTGAAATTTAAGCAATATTTGACATCCGTATTCAAATGATTTTTCCACTGGCGACTTTCTGAATCATCTTCTAAAATGAGCTCTTTTGTGATTCACAAAACCGAGCCTTGCAATTGTGGTCCTTAACCAGTGGCGGCTCATGAAAATTTGTAGTGGAGGGGCTGCGACAATGAAATTGAACATAGTACACATGTTTTCATGTAAAAAATACGAAAACGTCATCATCAACTCATACAAGAATCAAAATATGTATTGCATTTATACACCTATACAAGACGAATATAAGAATTAAAAAAAAAAACTTCATACAGGGAGGGCTGCAGCCCCGCAGCCCATTAGGACGAGCCGCCACTGTCCTTAACACATTGCAACACTATGGTATCAGCAATGTGAGTTTTTCCAATTGTAAGACACGTCAACTGTCATATTTGATAGATGACGTTATTTTTTTTAATAACATCGACAAAGAAGGATAACACATCAACAGATGACGTTAAATTTCACAAAAACGCATGATTTTCGCGTTTTTCATGGAAAGTGCGATTACACAAACATTGTAATAACAAATGCAAATATTATTTATAAAATTGATTTAATCATTTTTTTGTAACATTTTGATATCTTATTAGATTATTGGGTGAATTTCCAAATACGTATGCTTATACTAAAGTTGCTGCCGAAAATATAATAAAAGACATGTCGAAAGGTCTTCCCGTTGCTATCATAAGGCCATCTATAAGTAAAAATATTCTTCAATTTTAGTTTAAATCAAAATTGAAAAAAAAACACTAACGAAAAATATTTTTTCAGTCGTCGGAACTTGCAAAGAACCAATAGGTGGATGGATAGATAACGTTTACGGACCAACTGGGGTAATTATATTTTTTTCTTCATTATATCGTGATTTGAATCAAATTTGAAAACTGCTATCGTCCATAAAAAGGTTGTCGTTGGTGCTGGATTAGGTCTTCTTCATACATTACATTGTGACGAAAATAAGGTAGCTGATTTAGTTCCAGTAGATTATGTTATAAATGCATGCATGGTCATTACATATGAGGTAAGAAAATTTATTAATATTTTATGGTTTAAAAAAAAAAACGGTTTGCGAAAATATTTGTCATTTTTTAGATAGCTAGGGTCCACGAGACTCCGAACAAGGAAAAACTGATTTGTTTAGATGACGATGACGAAATTGATTTGAAAGTTGACGAAGAACAAGAAATTCCAATTTACAATTACGTTAGTTCGAATCAAAACCCATTGATTTGGAGTAAGTAATGATATTAGTTGAATATTTGACTAATATTGAGTTTTAGACGAATTAACGCATTTTTTATGTTTTCAGAGGATTTCATGAAAATAATGCACGATCACGGAATATCTATTCCGTCCATGTTGAACATATGGATATACACACTACGACTGAACAAACATTACATAATGCATTTACTTTACGTGATATTCTTCCACTTTTTGCCAGCCTACATAGTAGACGGAATCGCTTATTGCCTAAGAAAGAAACCGAGGTATTTAAAAAATTCATATGAAAAACGAAAATAATTTAAATTTTAACGATTATACAAAATCGATTACAGATTGGTCAAAGCTTATCAGAAGATCAACAAATTTTCCAACGTCATATCATACTTCTGCACCCAAAGATGGTATTTCAAAACGGACAACATACAAAAGTTAGCAGTGGGAATGACGGCAGGGGACGAAGAACTATTTGACTTTGACATATCCCATCTGAACTGGTTCGAGTTCTTGAACACTTACGTCCGAGGAATCAGAGTTTACCTGATCAAGGACCCCATGGAAACTGTAGAATCGGCCAAAAAGAGATATCGGATCTTAAGGTTGGGTCACATTACGATTTGCACTGTTGTCGGCCTCAGTCTGTTGAGGCTTTTGATGTTTTTCGTAAAATTGACGAATCTGTTTTGATTGGAATCGTTTTAAGGTTTTATTTACGAACGGGGGATAGGAAAGACTTAGGATTATTTTTTTATAATTATTACATGTGATAAATTATTGCCACAAATATTTTTTGTACATATAGATCTAATTTATATAAATATATTAATTTTAATTTAATAAATTAATTAATGAAAATTAATCGCTTTTCATTTCTGTCTTTGCACCATTGAAAAAGACTAATTAAAATAGAAGAATGGCGTGATAATTTTACGTCATTAAAAATGGGAAAATTTATACGAATAAAATAATGTAAATTGTTAAAGGAAACAAGCAATGTTATCTTGTTCTGAAAATATATTTTTTTACACGAATGAAAAGGATTAATTCTCGGATCGTACATTTTTCCGTACGATCGTCAGTATGTTTGTTTTCGGAGATATTCCCATTTGATATGTACATTTCTCGTACGACTCTTCAAGGTTTTCATTTTACAACACACGATAATAATTATTGTCGAAAAAGTTGAATAAACAAAAAAAATATAATGATTAGAAAATGTTTTAAAAATCACACTAGAGTAGGCCATGCGTGAAATGCAATATAAGTAATATTTTTTAAACAAGGTGGTTTAAATAATATCGCAATATTATTAAAACAATGCTGTTTGTTTAATTTACATGCACACAATTCGATAATTATGCATATATAATATTATATTATACGAAATGTAAATTTCATGCATTACGAAATATTATAAGAACAATTATCGTCGTTTAAATAAAAAAAAATAAATGTATTTATTATACACATACCTAGTTTGATAGGAGGATATTGTTGAAGAAAATGGATTTCATTCATCGTAGAAGTGACCGTACTATTATACTTAATTCGTACCGGCAAGATTATTTATTGTATGGCTTATTACGCGGTTCGTACGAAAATGAGGTGCCTTTAAAAATGTTTATTTTATAGCGTATCTCGTTAATTGTAGTCGGAAAAATAAATGAGACTTTCAGTATAAAATGGTGTGAAAACGTAGAAGCTCCTCGAGCTGTCTGTACGTGCTGAAAAATGAGTGCTGAAGAAAAAGTTAATGGCGATAAAAATGTCAAGAATGAATACACACCCATAGGAGAGCCAATCAAGGGTAGGTTTTTGATATATTTTTCAATCGATGTTCGAGAGAAAATGTTATGATATTGTGTGTAATTTGTATAATAGGTTATGGATTGGGATTTAGACATATGCAGATATTCTTGATTTTCACGATAGTATCAACTGCATATATCATTAGAACCAGCGTGAGTGTTAGTGTTATAGCTATGACAGATACATCGAGGAACGATACTGATTGGGAGGTGAGATTATTATAATTTATGATCATAGAAATTACCTCAGATAAGATTCGACTGTTATTTTCAAACTATGAGATTTATTCCACATTATATTCGTTTTTTCATAAAATAATTTTAGGTTTACGATTGGAATAAGCAAACTCAAGATTACATCTTAAGTTCATTTTTTTGGGGTTATATGTTGATGCAAATTCCAGCAGGACAAATGGCTCAAAGATTTGGCGGAAAAATCTTGTTAGTGTTTGCTATGGTTTCAAATGGATTGATATTTATTGTTCTACCGTTCACAATACGTTTGGTAATAATAATATGGTAATGAATTATTTTTTATTGTGATTTTTTATGAAGTTGGTTATGATATTTCATTAGGGTGGATGGAAAGCGGCTTTCTTCCTAAGAGTTCTACAAGGATTTACTCAATCTTGTTTGATGCCTTCTGTTCATACTCTTTTAGGGAAATGGGCACCAGTAAATGAACGTAGCAGATTGGGAAATTTCGTACTTGCAGGTCAGTATAATTAATCAAACCTTAAGATAGTGAATGAGAATATTTTTATTAATAATAAGTTTGGGTAACCGTAGGAGGTCCTTTTGGTACTATAATCGGATTGCCGCTTTCTGGTTTTTTGTGTGAACATTACGGTTGGCCAATAGCATTTCAAGCTATAGGTGCTTTTACTATAATGATGGGATTCTGTTGGTTTTGGTTCGGATCTGATAGTCCTGCTAAACATCTGAAAATTTCAAACGAAGAAAGATTTTATATTCAAACATCACTAGGACAGACATTGAAACCAAAAGTATGTTATTTATTGAAATAAAAATTGAGAAAAAGAGATAATTTAATTGGAATAAACTTATAGCGTTTGAAAATACCATGGAAATCTATTGCAACCAGTGTACCGGTTTGGGCACTACTTTGTACTCACATAGGGGCAAATTGGTCTTTCTTGATGATGCTTTTGGAAATTCCAAGTTACATGAAAATGGCTTTAGGCATAAACATGCAACAAGTAAGTTCAATAATAAATTAAAATTGATTCATCTATATGCATATTACATATGAAACATGGTTTGGAATTTTCAGAGTGGTTTATATTCAGCTTTGCCTTTCGTTGCTATGTGGATTGTTAGCATGATTTTAAGTGTGGTATCTGATACATTAATTAACAGAAAGATCTTAACCATATCTGGAGCCAGAAAATTTGCAAATTGTATAGGTGAGGTTTATTTTAATGAAAAGTGTGAATTTTTGTAACAGTTTGTGTAATTATATCAAATTTTAGGAACTTGGGGTATGAGTTTGGCACTGATAATCTTGTCTTATATACCAACTACAAACGTGATTCTTTGTGTAGCAACTTTGACACTATCCGCTGGACTAATTTCTGGAATTAATGTTGGATATATGGTTAGTTAAAAAAAATTGTACACAATTTTAAAATAACAGTGAATTTTAAGGACTAGTGCGAAATTTATTGATTAGATTAAAGCGTCTTGTAATAAAACAAAAATAACCTTTTGAAAAAAAACACGGGCTAAGTTTGTGGTTTATAATATTGACATTCGTACCACCAAAAAAATTAAGTATGATTATAATTTTTTTAACACTTTCGACGGGATTAATAACTTCTTGGAATAATGATTTTACGGTTAATAATGATAGTCAATCAATCAATCGTACAATTTTATATTATATTTTGCGTTATATGCTCCCGTATATGCTATTATATAATATTTCTAAATTAAAAATTTACTTTCAGCTAAACCACATAGATCTTTCACCAAATTTCGCCGGTCTGTTGATGGCCATCACCAATTCAATATCAAACGCTGTTGGCGTTTTTGCACCTATATCTGTTGGGATGATACTCAAAGATACGGTGATTTTCATTGATTTTTTTCATAAGCTATTCATTTGAAGAGTGTTGATGTTGATCGATTACCATTTTTTTTATGACAGTCTGATCCGGGTCAATGGCGGACCGTTTTCTTTTTAACGGCCTTCATAAGTTCAGTGACGAATGTAGCGTTTTTGGTTTTTGGAACTAGTGATAAACAGGCGTGGAATGAACCGGAACCTTTGGATGATGTTGGTAGGTTGAAGTAGTTAATTTTAATCACAGTTTTATAACATGATTTTTGATATATTATATTTTGCAGAGAAGACGAATGTGAAATTGAACGAAAATAATACGGAAGAAAATTTGAAAAAAAAATTTTCACAAGACTGATTTTTATTTTTATTTTGAAAAATGTAAAATGCATAATGATATTGAATAAAAATTTGTTTGTGCAATATATAATTTATCTATCTATCTATGTATCTATCTATCTATCTTCTATCTATCTATCTATACTATTATAAAACTGAAAGTCCTTCTGTCTGTCTGTCTGATTGTGAGACGCTTTTTTGGGGCTCAAACTTTGTACCTTATACAAACTGTGACGAAACGACCTAGGAGAACGTTGAAACTTTCTCAGACATCTTAAAAAATATTAGAATAGCGACGCGCGTTCTTTTCAAGCTCGAAAATTGCCAAATAAAATTACGCAAAAAATTAATTAATTGAAAATTTTTCGGAAATTAGTAGGCGCCTCTTTTGATTTTTTTCGACATTTTTTCACTATTCACTATGAATCCCTAAGCGACGATCTATTTCGTATTTCGGACGGGAATGCGATATTCATAGAAATATTTGAGATCCAATGAAATGAAATACGCGAAAAATTAGTTTTGGACGCCAAAAACGACCTTTCGGCCTAATTTGTCACATACAGCCCCACGCCATTTAATTTCGTTCGTAATAAAAATTTGTATGGAAAAACTTGTTGAGCGAAAAACGTATCTATTGACATATAAATAAGTCATAGAATCCTTATCAATAATTTTTTAACATTAATTTATCGCGTCGATTTATCGATTTACCGAATCATACGAATATCAAACTGTGTAGTTGTTTTTTTTATTTATTTTTTTTCAATTTTTTTCAAACTTTTTTTATAAAGTTTTAATGATTTTTTTTATTACTATATTTAAGCGTGCGGTTCGCAAACTTTTTTATAAAGTTTTAATATTTTTTTTTATTTCTATATTTTCGCAATACGAAGACAAACATCGTTTTCTTTTTAGATTTCGATTCAATAAATGATATTAAAATAATAAATATTTTCAAAATACGTGTTTTTCAAAAAATAATTTTTTTTAAATTTTAAATTGATATTTATTTCTACAAATCAGTATTAGTGGATTTGGGTGTGTAGCCAGGGGCAGGGGAGGGGTGGTCCCGAAGGGCCAACCCACTAGCGTAAAGGACTGGCGAAGCTAGTCCGCATACGCTAGTTACTTAATATTTACGTAACAATTTGATATGTCAAAAACATACACAAAGTTCAATATGAAGATATAATATTTTATGATCGACATTGGAGTTACTAGATATTTATCTAACAAATTATAGATTAATAGATTGTCTGATAATAGTTAATATGTCAATAAATAACTGTCATAAAATGCATCAGAGTTTGTGATTACTGAAAATATTTATGTGAAATAATTTTCTGGTGCAAAAACTTGATATACGTATTTATTTTGATACAGTTATGTATATCATACGAGTACAAGGGACAGTGTTGAAAAACTCAAGCCCCATTAAATATCATAGAAATGAAAAATACTGTTAAGTGTATTTACATAAGAATTGCACTTGTCATCAGAATCAAAATATATCTTTCCTGTTATCTATGTGTATACTCAACTACTGGTGTTTTTCATAAAAATATAAGCATTAAATTACAAAATAAAATAATTGAAATTTATAAATTAATTTTTTTTCTATGGAGCATTTTTGTTATGGTGAAGAAGCTAATCTCAACGAGTATAAGGAAGACATCATATAATTTACTGAAAATATTGGTCTCATATGTAATATAACGTTGATAGATTAATTTCAGAGACTTGATACAATAAAAAAAATCTTATTGAAAATATGAAAAAGTAATTAAATCAAAAATTTATTTAAGAATATTATAATAAATTAAAAATTAATTAAAGTTCACTTTACCAAATAGTTTAACAATCGCTGATTAACTACACCATATTGGTTACACACAGATGATATATAATCGGGAAATTCTTGAAAGATAATAAAAAGTTTTTCTCCAGTTAGTGAGAAACAATCGAGTTATATATTTCATCGTTGTTCCAATAGAAACACCATAGTGATCAGAAATTTTTGGTTCTTCTTTATTCAAGGAAATGACATCTAAAACTGAAAAAGAAATTCCTGGTGGTAACACAGAAAATTATGGTATACTCATTATTTTTCATACTTTAATGAATTCTAAAATAAGTGACATCTATTAAATATTAAAAAAAATAGCATTTTAGTTTATTGTTAGTATAAATCTAATATTGAATGTGTGCATGATTATTGTGCGTTTTAAAAGACTAAATTATTTTAGGAAATGATTCTAAAAACCCTAAATATTTTGGAGTTCGACATACTCAAGTAATATTGATGTTCATGTGTGTTATGATAGGATATCTGATGAGGGTAAATATGAGTGTAGCAATTATAGCTATGACAGATATTTCAAATACCACAAACAGTTTCCAGGTGAAATCCATTTCATAATCCTATTATGAAATTTATTGAGATAAACATTAATTATATGTTGATATAATTCTAGACGTTTAAATGGGATGAGAAAATGAAAAATGTCATTTTAAGTAGTTTTTTCTGGGGTTATACAATAATGCAAATTCCATCAGCATATCTAGCCCATAAATTCGGAGCTAAAATACTTTTATTATGTGCTTTGTTGTTGAATGGAATAACAACTATACTTATTCCATGGGGTTCTAAATTTGTATGTTCATAATCAAGCTTTCAATTAAATTCTGTATCAATAATGTTTGATTGATATTAAATTTTGAAATATAATTGTCTTAGGGGGATTGGCAGATGATATGTGCATGTAGGGTTATTCAAGGGTTAACTCAAGCATCACTATTCCCTTGTGTACATACTTTATTGAGTAAATGGATACCTCACAATGAAAGAAGTCGATTAAGTAACATTGTATTTGCAGGTATAATATGAAATTATCGATAATGTGACATCTTAAGTAAATGAGATTTATAGCGCCATTATAAATTTTCAGGAACACCTATTGGAACTATTGTAGGTTTGCCTATGTCGAGTATGCTTGCTTCTTCATCGTATGGTTGGCCATCTGTATTTTATGTAATTGGAATTTTAGGAATTCTTGCAAGTGTACTTTGGTATTTTTGTGCAGCTGATGGTCCTGGAAAACATCCCACAATAAGTAATGATGAAAAAGATTACATAGAAAATTCATTGAAGGGCGTGGAAACAAAAAAAGTAAATTGAATATTCTAAAAATACTGGTACACTTTTACTATCATCTAATTGTATTATTTTAGGTTTTGAAAACTCCATGGAAGTCGATGTTTACATCTTTACCAGTATTAGCCCTCGCTTTTGCTCATATTGGTTGTAATTGGGGTTTTCTCACTTTACTGGTAGAAACTCCAAGCTATTTAAAATATGCTTTAGGAATAGATATAAAAAGTGTAAGTATTATAAGTATTAATTAATAGTATTTTTATACTTTCTTTTCAATAATTGATACGAATTTCAGAGTGGATTTTTATCAGCACTTCCGTATCTTGCTATGTGGATTGGAAGTATCCTATTAAGTTTTCTATCAGACTATTTAGTGAATAAAAAAATATTAACTCCTACTGTGTCAAGAAAAATATTTAATACAATAGGTTAGTATATATGTAAATATATCTTTATACATACTGAAAATTAATTTCTTATTTCTGATGTTATGTACATATAGTATGATGTCCAGAGCCTAAAGAAAATGTTAAAAAATATTTTCTTTAATAAAAAAAATCATTCTTATATGTATGTATTATAGTAGTTCAATATCAATAAAAGCATATTAGTTGTATGAATTGATCTCTGATACAAAAACTATAAAAACATTTATAAAATAAAATAAAAAAATACAAGTGTTGAATTTTTTGAAGCTTGAAGAATTCATGTCTTGCCAACTCATTGTCAGGGATGATTTTTATCAATTTCATGAATCATGGAACAAATTTTATATATTTTTCAGGTACATGGTTACCTGCAGTTGGATTAGTCATCTTAGCATACATACCACCAGGACATACAATAGTAGCTGTAGCCACTATCACGATTTTGGTGGGATTGTCTTCAGGGATGAACATGGGTTTCTTGGTAATTTAATTGAATGTGAATTATTTAAATATCTATATGAAATTTTGCTCATGTACATCTCTGTTTAAAGATGAATAATATTGATTTAGCCCCAAATTTTGCTGGAATATTGATAAGTATTACTAATTGTATTGCTAACTGCATTGGAATTTTAGCACCCATCACTGTTGGGTTTATACTAAAGAATGAGGTAAGTTATTACAAGTTAAAAAAAATTATAATTTATTGATTTATGATTAAATATTTTTTAATATTTAGGAAGACATTAAAGAATGGCGTGTTGTATTTTTTATTTCCGCAATAATTTATTTTGGAACAAACCTTTTTTTCATTGTGTTTGGGACTAGTCAAAAACAGCCATGGAATGAACCTATTAACGTTACTGGTATTTGTGAAAACTTTTTTTTATCAAATGATCCTAAAAATATTAAATATTAAATATATTAGATAAATTACAAATTATAACTTTTACAGATTCTGAAGGCGGAAAAGTTGAAAAAAATTCAGAGGAAATGAAATCAATGTTGAACAAATGAAAAAAAAAGATTGTTAAGTAGAATTATTTTTCATATGAATGTTATGTATGTATGTCATTATTATGTAGGTATAATCATTTATTTCTCATTAAAAGATCTTTTACGATTTTTTGGTTACGTTTCCAGTACTTCAGATATTCAACTTTCATCTATTATATATGTATGTCTCATTAAATGAACATATATGAATGAACTGCTGCCATTTCAGTTTCTTTACCTAGCCTTCTTTATATATCCGTTAATCTAGTTATGCCCACATTCATTATAATAATGAAAATTACATGTGTAAAGAATATTTTATTTAAGAGAATATATAAATAAATATTTATTATTATTATTTGTAGAATTTCTAATATTTATTAAGTGATTTAAATATGAAATCAGAAAAAAAAAAAAAATCTTTAACAATAAAATTTAATATACAAAAAAAAAATTATACCTAAACTGAAGAAAAAATAGAAAAGTGACAAGGTTTTCTTGAACAACAAGATATTATATAAAAATTAATCTATGGAAACCATCTTAAGATAGTGATCTGTTGACTAAAGTTTATTATTTATGATGCAGCTTTAAAGTTAAATAAAAAATTTGCAAGTCAAGGGATAATACAATTGTGATGTATTTATTTTATTATTACCATATGTAAGCCTATGATATGTGCATTGCATGACTAGGCTTTTCCATTACATCATTAGAAGTTAGGATTTCTCTTATTAAGTTATAATAAGAAGAATGTTACTCTCGAGAAGCTCAATTAATAAAAACTATTTTTTTCAAAGTGATCTCAGTTTTATTGCATACTATCACATTGAATTGACTTAGTAAATTGTCATTTAACTTCAACAATTCCACAAAGTTGTTATTAACATTTCTAAAAAGTTATTTTGTAATTGATTAAATTTTTTGAAAAATATTAGTGAGCTATTTGAAAATGCTAAATTTTATAAACAAATAATGATAAAAATAAATACATAATTTTCAAATTTACTTATGTTTTATTTACTTGAACACTATCATGAGATGATAAGCTTCTAGTCTTAGAAAATTTAACTTTCAAATACAATCTGACTCGCAAAGAAGTCAGAAGCAATTGTTCAATATGTAAGTGAGTTTACAGATTGAAAGAAAACACTTTGAAATATTATTTTTCAAAAATGGAAACTGATTTAGACAAATTAAAGACATTAGATGTCTCAGGTAGGTTAAAATTTTATTGTTAAATTTGTCAAACACCATGCTTATATTATTGCGTATAAAATTTCATAAGGTACATGGGGAATTAGACATCGTCAGGTCTTAATGCTATTCATTTGTATGGCCGTTGCTTATTCAATTCGTACTGGTATAAGTGTTGCTGTCATAGCCATGGTAGATACAACGAACAATGCAACTTCGGTTCAAGTAACTCTTTCTACTAATTTTGATCATTATTATAATATAATAAATTGATTAACCAAAAATTCCAGATTTTCGATTGGGATAAAAAAGTACAAAATTACGTTTTTGGGTCATTTTATTGGGGCTATGTATTTATGCAAATACCAGCCGGACAATTGTCTTATAAATATGGAGGAAAATGGTTTATAGGACTAGCTTTAGTAATCAACGGGATTATATCATTTATGATTCCTTTAGCAGCACAGAAAGTGAGTAATTAAAGTGGTATTATTTATTGTTCAATAAAAACAATAATAAAAAAGTTTTTTTAAAAATATTGCTCAATCTGAATATTTAAAAAATCTTCAATTAGAATTTTCTAAATACATCAAATCCTCTTTTTACACGGTTCTGAAATAATATGGTTCAAAGAAGATGAACTGAGTACTTTTTTTACACGGATTTTTCACTTTAACACGGTATAAAAATATGTATTATTATGCCACAATGGTAAAATTCAATGCAGGCTAGTATACTGATATAATTATATTTATGTAATTATAGTTATTAAATAAAAAAATTTGATGTTTTTTGATGATTTTATAAAGTGAAAATTTTTCATATTGCACATTTTTAATAAAGTACATTTTGATGGAAGTTCTATGCAAATATAGTGATGGAACCTATTTCCAATTTTTGTATGGTCACCATACATTTTTTTATGTGGTTTTTTTATTTACACGGTAGTCTCTGGAACGTATGCCCCATGTAAAAAGAGGATTGGGTATATTACAATACTTTACCTTATTTATGATATATAAAACTTTATGACATAAACATGTTTGCAGGGAGGATGGGTAGCTTTGTGTATTTTGAGATCAATACAAGGATTTTCTCAGGGTTTTGTTATCCCATGTACTCATACTTTATTAGGAAGGTGGGTTCCTACAAATGAAAGAAATCGATTAGGAAATTTTGTTTTTTCCGGTATTAACTTTTCATTAATATAATATTATTTTAATTCTATTCTTTTACATATTATATTAAAAATTTCTTAAATATAATATTATACATAATCAAGGAGCAACTTTGGGCACAGTATTGACTATGCCAGCAAGTGGATATTTATCCTCAACACAATATGGATGGCCGTCTGTTTTTTATGCAATAGGCTTGATAAGTGTTGGTTTTGGTACTTTATGGTTAATTTTTGGTGCTGATTCTCCATCTTCACATAAGAGTATACCATTTAAAGAAAGAAATTTAATTGAAACATCTCTAGGACAAGTTGGCAAGATTAAGGTATTATATATTATATAAGTATGTTCTATAAACACAACATCATTTTATTATTTGATGTACGTAATATATATTTATTTAAACTAACAAGTACAAATATTTATTTATAGTTTCGTTCTGTACCTTGGAGGAAAATTTTTTCTACAGTTCCATTTTTAGCAACAGTTACAGCCCATGTGGGAGCGGTTTGGGGTTTTTTTACCGTACTTAATGAGTCACCTACTTTTTTAAAAGTTAAATTAGGAGTTAATGTGACTGAAGTAAAAAACTTTAAAAACATTTTGTATTTTAATGTGTAGTATGAATATATTTTTTCAAATACATATATTGATATTTTACAGTCTGGATTCTTATCAGCTATTCCTTATTTGGTATCATGGTTCGTTCTAATATTTGCAAGTTCGGTAGCTGATTACTTGACTAACAAAAATATAATAAGTGTAACTAAGTTGAGAAAGATTACTAATACTATAGGTATAAAAAAAAATGAATTTTCAAATTATATCACTTGGTAACAAAATTAATTTTAATTAAATAGGAACATGGGGGCCAGCTGTGATGCTCATTACTCTCACTTATATTCCAGCTAATCATTTTTATTTAACAATGGTTATTATGGTTTTAGTGGTCAGTTTAGATATTATCAATTGCTTAGGATTTTTGGTATGAAATTATAAATATATTGTATGCATTTTATATTATATAATATATTGGGTCACTTTTTGAAAAGAACATCAATTTCAGATGAATTATTTAGACTTATCGCCAATATATGCAGGAATGTTAGTAAGCGTGGGTAATTGTCTGGCAGTTGTTTTATCTAATTTGGGTCCAATAATTACAGGATTGATCCTGAAAGATGTGGTTTGTTATGAGATTAGTGATCAATTTCGATAAAATAATAAAAACTATAGGTTTCCTTTCATAATTTTCAGTCAGATGTCAAACAATGGCAGTTAGTGTTTATGGTTCCTGTTTCTATTTATTTCTTTACTAATTTAATATTCATAATATTCGGCAAAGGCGAAAAACAAGAATGGGACTCGATAAAAGGTAATTGATAATATAAATGCATTTAATAAAAAATAATAACATTAATAAATTTTCAGCTGAAGACGTTGATGATGTGGATAAAGAATTTATCGAAAAATCTTGACAGATGATTTAATATGAAAAACAAAATATTTAACAAAGATCTCACATTCTTATTTTTGAAAAAATAATACATTATCAATTAGCACATGCTTAAATTGATTAGATTCCAGAAAAAAAATTTGATTTTAATAATTGGAAGATCAGATTAATAATTTAATGTGTTATATAGCCTTCAGAATTTGTACAAAAATTATCATGTGAAATTATAATTTCCGTATCTTATCAAAATTAAGAACCTGATAGATAAGAAAATGTAAATGAATGTTACAAATAAATATTCTAAAATATGAAATGGTTTTATTTAAGGCAAAACAAATATCATTTAAAACTGCGGCAGTTATTAACAAACCATTGTACAGGAAAGATCACTTATAATTGCAACAATGCCCTTAAAAAATCGTGAAAATAAAAGAAATGTAGATTACAATTTGGTAGAAGGTAAACAGTATTCATAAATTGATAAAAATCTATAAATAAACATTTTGTTTTAAAAACTTAACTTCCAGATGCTGGATATGGGAAAAGACACATAATAGCAGTTTTATTATTTATATTACTGGGAGTTGCGACGGCTTTAAGATCAAACATGACTATTGCAATACTAGCAATGACTGACAAAAATAATTTAACAGATCACAAAGTAAATATTTTGGGAAATATATGTGAATTCAAAAACAAATACAATAAAACATCATAATTAAATATTTTGCATTTACATTTCTAAATATTTTCCACTAATTTGAAAAAAATCAGTGTTTTGTGTAAGAATTTGTGATATTAATCGATAAATATCATTTAATTTTTGTCTCATTAGCATATCAGTTTGAAATTTGGATCATATGCAATCTATGTACAATATTTTTTCAATATACCATAGAAAAAAAAAATCTTCATGGTAAGCATGAGCATCCTTGGTTTTGTGATATGCTTACGTTTATGTTCACTGTGGAATTTCATCCTTTTTGTGTATGCTCATTAGTAATGATCAAGTGGAATTATCTCTCGTGGAGTTAGTGTTAGTTAGTGTCCTATTCATTGTTTCTTGAATTCTGAAATTTTTCCATAATAATATAGGTGTATGATTGGAATACAAAAGAAATTGGTTTGGTCATGAGTTCTGCTGGTTGGGGTGATATACCAGTCCAATTCCTTGCAGGACCATTAGCTAACAGATATGGGAGCAAAAAAGTATTGACCATTTCAACAGTCATAACTGGAGTGTTAATGATGCTGACTCCATGGTTCGCAGAAACGGTAAACAAATATTTTGAAAAATACGAGAAAAACTAAGAAATTTTTTAATCATACACGTTCAAAATAGGCAGGTTGGATAGGAGTTTGTATCACGACAAGCATTCAAGGAGCTTTTCAAGGAGTTATCGCTCCATGCACTCATACGTTAATAGGAAAATGGTCTCCTGTTAATGAAAGGACAAGATTTGCCACTTTCATATATGGAGGTATGCTATTTTTGTAATTAGTGTGAAAACTCGTATGAAAATTCGACTACTAGTAAAAAGTTATAAACTTTTCAGGAATGTACACTGCTTTAATTGTAACTCCACCGATCACTGCATTTATTTGTTCAAGTTCCTGGGGTTGGACATGGTCTTTTTATATATTTGGTGCTCAATCATTTATTGGGTGTTTGTTATGGATAAGTTTTGGAGCATCATCTCCGAGTCAACATAAATCAATAACTGAAAAAGAAAAAGTTTACATTGAAAAAAATTTAGATTTAATTGACAGTTTAGTAAGAAAATAAGACGATCCTTTTTGAATTTTCAGCTTTTTTAGCATTGTTTTGCATGTACCAAATATGGATTTAATCTAATTTTAATTATGCATTTAAAATTTTTAGAGTTTCAAAACGCCTGTGAAATCAATCATGACGTCTCCTCCCTTTCTAGCATTAATTATTACCCAATGTGGTTGCATATGGGGATTCACCATCATTTATGTAGAAACTCCAGTGTATTTTAAAATGGCATTGGGAATGGATTTAGAGAATGTTTGTTTATTTTTTGGTACACTTTCTATAATATAAGTGGAAAAAATCAAAAAATATACTGATTTGGTTATATTTTAGAGTGGATTGTTTGTTTCTCTTTCATATCTTATGGCATTGACAATGTCGGTTATTACCAGTATCATTGCAGATTTTGTTTTGAAAAAAAAAATCATGTCTTTAACATCGATAAGAAAACTATGCAACACTTTTGGTAAGAATATATTTTTACTTTACTATACTTTTATCAAAAATATTTGCATTTTTCAAATTGTACAATCTTCAACAGGGAGTTGGATTCCAGCACTATTTATGATTTTGGTCACATATGTTCCAGTTGAATTTCTCCCACTATCATTGACATTGTTTATTCTATTAGTTGGTTCAGATGCTATGAATTCATGTGGATTTTTGGTAATTGAAAATCAAGTAAGCCTTTATGATGAAAAAATTATATATTTCAGAAATTTCATTTTAGATAAATCATGTCGATTTATCACCAAATTTTGCTGGTGTGCTGGTTGGAATAGCGAGCTTTTTTTCAGGCATTGCTAGCGTGTTTGCTCCTATAAGCACTGGGTATATTGTTAAAAATAAAGTAAATATATGGAATAAAACTTTATAAGATATGTATTTCAAAAAGTTTTGAATAAATTTTAAATTTTAGCAAGATGTTACACAGTGGAGAAAGGTATATATGCTCTCAGCGGGTTTGTATTTTGTAGGAAATTTGCTTTATTTGATATTTGGATCGGGTAACACACAAAGTTGGAATAAACCAGAATGTGATAAAGGTAAATCAATTTAAAAAACTATACTTTTGCTTTCATATAAAAATTTATTGATATTGTATGAAATAATTTTCTTTTAGTTGAACAAGATGCTTCTGTTGAGTTAATGGAAAAAAAGAAAATCCGAAATTCTGATTAATTTGGATAATTTATGGATAATTTAAATGTAAATACATAGTTTAATTAATAATGGAATTTATTTAACTGTAATTACTTAATAGTTTTAAGTTTATGATTGTTTGATTGTTTAATGAAATTGGTAATAAATCTTATGATATAATTGTATGATAGAAAAATGAAATTTGAATAGGAAAAAAAAAATTTTTCAATTCTATCTGATTCATAAGCAAATTAGCATAAGCAAAGCAAATTGCAGTTTCTTTAACATAAAATTTTATAAACAATTTTCATTATTTTCAATATTATGTAAATATAAATAAAGGTGATTTTAAAAATAAAGTATAATTTCACAAAGATTTTTATTGATTTTTTCCCTTATCTTTTCCTGATTATATCATTTCAATTAGGATCTTTTTAAATTTTTCTTTCATTTTTTTAAAATTATATAATTTGAAAGGAAAAAAATAATGAAAAAAGACTAAATGAGAATATGTACTTAAATTTTGAACATTATATTATATCACATGTGATGATTAATAAAGTCATTAGAATTTTTTTTCAAGCTTTTATTATTATGTTATATATGAGATTTTTGATAATGTCACTTTAGGAAACAAAAATTAACATTATATCATTGATATTGAATATTATATTGTACTCATGATTATTTATAAAATTTATGAAAATAATGAATTTCTGTTAAATTTTATCAATATAATTCAATAATTCGGTATCATATTTATATATACATATACATATAATACATATATGAACTATTCGAGTTTTTAATAATAGCACAACGGAAAGTTTACTTTACTTGTATTGTCTTAGATGAAAAAGTGATTTATCACAATATAAATATATTTATATTTAAAACCAGCAGATATACAGATTTTATTTTAGTTGATGATAAGAAATATCAAGAACATTCTGTTGTATTTTCAATATTCAGTTAAGGTGAATAGTCATAATTTCAAATTGAGCACTTCAGAAGTATTATATCTACAACGCTTTCAACATGAAAAACAATTTATCGAAATCTGAAAATCAACACACAAAATACGAAGGTAATTATTAACTGTAATTGATTTATTGTGATGAAATATACTTAATATTTGAATTTTAAACAAAACCCAATAATAAATTTAGAGATGGGATTCGGAGTGAGGCACATTCAATGCTTTTTATTATTTTGGTGTTTGACAGTGGCTTATGGTATGCGAGTTACTATGAGTGTCGCTATTGTAGCTATGACAGATAAAAATTCACTTTTGGAAAACGTAGCAGTGAGTATTATTTATTAATTACCCAAAAACAATTAAAATTGATTTTATAATATGGTCTGGAATAATATTTTAGACATTTCAATGGAACAAACAAGTACAAAATTTGATTCTGGGTTCCTTTTTTTGGGGATATGTTTGCATGCAGATTCCTGGAGGACAAATAGCTCATAGATATGGAGCCAAATATCTTTTAGTTGCAGCATTGATTATTAATGGATTTTTGGCTCTTTTGATACCGTGGGCTGCAAGAGTGGTAATTCAATCTTTTTTACAAAAATATATATCTGAATTTGTACAATTCACAGCAATTTTAAGTATATACTGTAACAACATAGTCAAATTACATATAAGTAATATACCTATGTATGTTTTTGTCTTTTGTGTTAATGATAAGTTTTTTTGAATACACCAGTTCCATTAATCATCAAAGCTGAGTGATAAGTAATGCAATTGGCAGGTGGATGTGATTGTGTTTTATTTGCTTAAGAATGTTTTGAAGGTTTATTTTTTAGTAATTGAAACTTTTACGAGTTACTTTTCCTTTTACATTTGATAAGTAAAATTATTTGAGCTTTTGATGGTATATATGAAAGGCTTTTTCTTGTAGTGGTTATTACATAAGTTAAATATGTTGATCAACTTATTATATCCAGGCTGGGTGGCAAGCAATATGTGCATGCAGAGTACTTCAAGGTCTCGCACAAGGATCAGTTTTGCCCAGCTTACACACTTTGCAAGGAAAATGGGCCCCGATCAATGAAAGAGGTCGCCTCTCCACATATGTTTATGGAGGTAAAAATGTTTTTATACATTATTCCAACTGTATATATCTAAAAGATTTATTATATTAAATTTCCATTTTAATTTATTATATTTGCAGGATCACAATTCGGAACTGTGATAGTTATGCCGTTGTCTGGTTTTTTGGCTGCTACTTATGGATGGCCATTTATATTTTATACAGCTGGATGTGGTAATCTTATTTGTGGAATTGCATGGTTATGGTATGGTGCTGAAAGTCCAGCTGCTCACAAAACTATTACAAACAAGGAAAAAAATTATATACAAGAATCTTTGGGGCAAACTGAAGCTAACAAGCCAGTAAAAATATTTGAACATTCATCTTTTTAATTTAAACCGAAATATTTTTTAAAATTTTCCACATTATGGAATGATATGTACAACCTGAAAAATCATGTTAATTTGAATTGCGAATTTTTATTTTATCGGTACATAGATGGCACTGAATTTTTTCCGAGGAAAATTCAACATTCGTCTGAAAATTTTCCGAGCAATTAAATTTAACAATATACAACGGTAAATTTGCAAACTTTTATAATTTCACTAATATGTACCTAGATGTCACTAACATCTAATCACACGCGATCAACCTCACTCTCAAAAACCCATTAAAAAGCCGACCACATCGACTAACCACACCCAAAACTAACCGCCAAACCATAACCCACCATTGACCGTGAACTTGCACGACATCAGGTGTCCAAGGTGCCATGGAAGTACATCCTGAGCAGCGTACCGGTGTGGGCGATGGCCGTGGCTCACATGGGCAGCAGTTGGGTTCACGTGACTCTGTTCACGGAGATCCCATCGTACTTAAACAAGATCATGGGCATCAACATGAAGTCGGTGAGTGTCTTTTTGTATAATTGGTTGGCGAGTGTCGTTTGTGACAGGTCCTTTCCGGATCCGGGTTAGGGTTCAGCCTTGGTCGGGTCATTTTTTTCGTCGATTTTCAGATATTTAGGTCTTAATTAGGTGGCCTTGAATCGATCGCTCAAGTTAAGCGATTGGAGTTATTAGTATAATGTTTATTTAAAATACTATGCAACATTTGTGTAATCGTGTTTTACATGAAAAACGCAAAAAGTATTATTTTTTTGTGTAATTTAAGCAACATTTGACATCCGTATTAAAATCATTATCTCAACTGATGGCTCCTCGACTATCATCTTCTAGAGTTTCACATTGAAAATCACATTGCGATACTCTGATGTCAGAAATGAAAGTTTTCCTCAGCTTTCTATAGGGATATCGTAAGAAATGTCAACTTTTATATTTTACAGATGACGCAAAACATTTAATTTTTCGATAAAACCAAAAGAGGGGGACCATACATCAATAGATTATGTTAAATTTCACAAAAAACGCAAACATTGCGTAACATTTTTATTGACTTACAATTAAGGCAATAATAGGGATCAAAGATAATATTTCATTTGATAGAGATGATTTTTAGTATTCTAATTCCGTATTTTAATTTTAACATGTTGGAAAAACATGGAAATTTTTGATGATGTATCAGAAAGGCTTTGTCTTATAAAGGTTACTAACCTATTTCAGATAAGATTTTTCTGATAGGTACATCATCTAAAGTCATGTTATTACTTTTCAAGATGATATTACAATCAGCTTTTTATCGATTAACGGCAAGTCAAGTCGTTGAGAAACTCGTGGAAAGGTCATTAGATAAATAATTGCATGTCGTTAGCTTGAGTTGCTATGAAAAGGGGTGGTTTTCCAATTTTTGAAAAAAATTTCCGTACCAATCAAATCTTTGACGGTTTCAAAAAAGCTATGTTTTGCATTGGACATGATTTACATAGATGAAATACGACGACGATGGTTTATTTCTTGGTTGGAATTCAAATTTGAAAATTATTGAATATTGTGTTACTGCAAACGCATCATTAATTTTAATATGTGTGATTTCAATTAAAACATTAGCTTGGTTTTGTTTTAGACGGAGTAATGATGTTTTTAATTATTGCAACCAAATTATTTTGATGATCTAATAAGGTTTATTTTTCAGAATAAATTAATTAATCTGTGAAAATCAAGTCTTGATTTTTCACAGATTAAGTCTTGTCAAATAAAATATCTTGTCTTGCAAAATAAAAGGTCTTATAATATATCAAAATGTGAAGCATTTAAAGATTAATTAATTCGATTGAGTAATTATATTTTGATACATCATTTATATGCTTAATTTAAAACTTTCTAATTATTCAATAGGTTACCATGTGTAAAAAAATTTCATTATGTCGAACAATGGAAATAATTATATCTTCTTAAAATAAATTTTAAATCTTCGCCGTCATAATTTTTTCGCAACATTGCGCAAATATCACGATAGAAGACCAAAACGAATTCGATAGATATGACGTCAAAGCCACGGGTGTGCATAATTGAAATGAGATGTATCAATTAGGGGGCCTTTGTGTCTTTTTAATTATATTACATTTAAAATAAATTAATTGCATTCGTTCAAGTATACATATATTAAAAGGCGTTTCTTATCTCTGAATTGTGGGTAATTTCAATTCCCTTGAACCTAAAAGAGCATGCGAGATTTTTTTTACATTGTTTTTTTTTATTTTTAATATTGTGAATATTTTTATTCAAATTAAGCCCTTTGAAAGCTATACTAGTGAGTTTTTGTTTCAATCATATTCATGTTGTGACAATTTTGATCGCGGAATTTTTTATAAATACACATAAATGGATATTTTTATTTTAAAAAAGTTATCCTTGAAAATTTACACATTAATTTTGATGATATTACTATTCCTCGGAAAAACCCTGGAGCGATTTTTACGGAACAACTTCCAGATTTTGGCGCATTAGGTTGAACATCAATAAAATAAAAAATCTTCCTATTTTTTTATTGCAAAATTAAAAATAACCGAGAACCATAAAATACTGAATCAAAAGAATTAACAGGATAATCTTATTTGATAATCAATATTTTAGGGTTGTTTTTTTGCAGTTAATTGCTTATGCAGTTATGTCATATTTTTGAGTTTTTCAAGCTTTTTATTTTGATGTAAAATCCGATACGTCAAGGAACACAAAGATGTTCGGCAAAAATTTTTTCCCAGAAATGGTAATTCCATCAAAATTTACATGAATATAAATTTGCAAGGATAGTTTATTTTTTAAATAAGAGTATTTTCATATGTATTGTTTTAATAATTATTTTTTTATAGATAAATTCCGCGATCAAGTTTGTCAGAGTGGCACACATTTGAAAACTTTATAAAAAAATTAACTTGGAAAAAATAGATTGATTGATAGGTTATGCACATAAATTACTTGTATGAAAACTTACATAGAAGTTATTTTATTCAAATTTGTCAATTAATTAGAAGGAAGTGTAACGATACTTATCTGTATACCCATTGGATTAACGGTTTTTTTCCGGTTAAATAAACGTAAACAAAAACAAACCACGCACATTAAATTCAAAAAAGGCAATTATGTTTATGAATATGTGTGCCCTTCGAAAATAAAATTATCATAGTACATAAATCAATATATTTATATGATATTCCATGTAAACGTGTATTTTGTTTAATATTTGATAAGCGTTCATTGAAAATTTACTGTATTATTCTTAGCGAGCCTTCCTTATTGCAGTGCGAATATGTTAATCAACGAAATTATTAAAACTGATAAGACCTAAGCACGTTTTACGAAATTTTTTGCATGATGTTAGTGAAAATATGCACATACTTTCTGACGCATTCATTGTCGATGAATCGCATAATAATTTATTGAATTACGTTGAAAAATGTGAATACATACATACATAATTTTATCAAAATATTGTTTTATTATTTCAGAACGGTGTACTATCGGCATTGCCTTTTCTGGGAAATTGGATTTTTTCATTTTTCTTTAGCTATTTTGCTGATTATTTCGTTAACAAGAAAATAACTTCATTAACGACTGCCAGAAAACTTGCGAATACGATCTGTACGTTTTTTTAATATTATTATTTTCATTTTTTCTTTAAAACAATTATTTTTTAATGTAACTTTCAGCACATTGGGGAGCAGCTGTAGGTTTAATAATTTTGACATTTGTTCCGGTGAATCAAATTACATTGGCTGTAACAACACTTATTATACTGGTCAGTTTGAAATCTGCAATGTTAGTTGGATATCATGTAAGTTTTTAATTCAATTATACAAAAATATATTCCGTCAATTTAAAACGATATTTTCAGGTGAATCACATTGATTTGGCTCCGAATTTCGCGGGTACTATGATGTCGCTTTCAAATACGGCTTCAAACCTTTGTTCAGTAATTGCTCCTATTGTGGCCGGTTTTATTTTGCAAGATGAGGTTGTTACCAGTTGAATGATGATTCTATCAACTAGATAAGATTTTTCACAATTTTCTTGCTATTATATTTTTAGTATGATCATACTCAATGGAAGACAGTATTTTATATATCAGCTGGAATGGCTTTCGTAACTAATCTTTTGTATGTGATTTTCGGATCAGCGAAACTCATGCCATGGAATGAATCCGAAAAATCTGATAAAAACACAGGTGATATTTTATGTTATTTTTTTAATAATTAATAACAAAAGTTCAATTACTCTGCAAAGTAAAGGTTAAAATTTAATTTTCACAAAACAGCCTGATAGAATGTGCCGTTTCGAAATTCTCAACAACCTAAAATGATCGTCTATTATAATTTACCAGTATATCGACAAATTACTCTAGAATGTTACAAAGTAAATTTCAATCGAGGTCATTGATGTTAATAATTCAAAAATGTATTAAATACATTTTGAAAACGAAACTTTTAATTGTTAAAGACATAATTTTAATCTGATTTTCCGTTGTTATTTAGTTATGACTAGTTAAAAATTTTCTGATAATTAAAAATCGATAATAGTTAGTGCGTCAACGAAATCATTAACGAACATCCTCCATATAATAATATATAATATATGTAATAATTCGATCAACGTTTTTCGACTTTGTAATTTTAATGGATTCCATTAATTTTTTTTTCAGAGATGGTACTATTGAAAACGAACCAGAGATGAGGGAAATTATTCTGTAATATCAAAAGGAGTCGTCAAATAAGTTTATTTACTTTTGATGTGCAAATTTGAATAAATAAATACACGATAAAATTGTTTTTTTATTTAAATCAGTTGTGTTAAAGTTGTTTTATTATCTTATAAGTATTTTTTATGATTCATAATAAACATGTAATTGGAAAATTTTATCTTTTTCCAAGTTTTTCCGATACTACGAGTGTAATTTTGATTGTGATACTGGATTGCAAAAAATAATATTAAACGGTTACATAATGCAGTGTTGCGTCGAGTCCGTAATTTAGCACATTATCCCATGTGCAAAGAGAATGCATCTGATGATATGTCTTTATCTAGATAAATTGATTTTGCCTTGAAATAATATAAAAAAAATGTACACTACTTGCAAAAGTCATTGTCTCGGATCGAAAGAGAGTATCTAAGATTTCGTTGCTGGATATAAGAAAATTTTGACATCATAAATTATATTTTGCACATTTGGAAAAAATGCTCAAGGATGAGATACAAATCGTAATTAAACTTATGATGTGTTTTTGTTGCATAACATTTCGAACTATTTACTTCCTGATTGCAATGTGCGTGATTACGCAATAAATCTTATTTTAGAATTCTTAAAACGAGGTATTTCGATATCAGATACATTGGTACATACGTATTTTGATAATTGACCGATTCAAAATCAAAACAACACATCTCGTTGAATTGCAATTGTAAATCAGTTTTATATACAAATAGTTCAATGGATAATTTATAAGCGTTCAAAATGCAATTGTAATAATAGATAAGTCAATATAACCTCGCATTTTATTCAATTACATAACGCCCTTGCAATATTGCACAATTTTATAAGACGTTTATAACAAACAAAAACAATTAAGGAAATATTTTGAATTAGTCACGAATATTAAAGTTTATTAAAAGGTCTCGACTTGAGAAAACCCCCGACCACAAATATTGGACAGCTTCTCGTTTTGGAAACCGCAAATAAACTAGTTCCAAACGCGTCAGATATGAAAATTCAATTTTTTTTTCACGTCCGACAATTAAACATGACGTCTTATATTCTATAGATAGATCGCAAAAACGGTGTATTTTCCGGCTTAGCGAAAAAAAATCGCATTTATATTCCGTGAGAATATATACAGATCATATGAAACAAAAGTGTTACTAAATATATAAAGGAAAAAATCTAATAATTGGTTAACGTGCGCAAGTTACCATATAATTAAATGATTGCGTATTCGCTTCCTGCGTGAAAATTTCGAAAATGTATTTTGTTTTAGTGAAATGTTAAAATTATCAACGGTTTAGCCTAATCAGTTTTGATTGGTTAAGTTTAATTGGTGCGGTTAATAGATGGATTCGAACGCGTACCATTGTTTTGAGATAATTTTGAAGTGATGGTTTTTTAATAACAAATTTACTTTAAGATTTAATTACTATTCATGATTAATCAGTACTCACAATCAATTATAAAAAATACCCAAACGCGATGATGATTATATTACAATTGTTTTATTAAAAAATGTCAACAATACGATAAATAACAGGTTATTTATTTTTTCATATAACCCAAGGACCACTTTACAACTATTCAAATGATTCTAAACAAGTTTGGTCTATTATTTTTCAACTATTATTGAATAATTGTCTCTTCTGACATTTAAATTTTACGTAACATGCCAAATTGCAATTAAACGTAACATCTTTGTGTGCGAAAATTTATGCGCTGCATTTACATTCGTTCATGAATCGTCACGGAATACGTGTCATGGTCATGAAGGGTTAACTGAGAACCGAACGAGAGAAAAACGGCTCAGTTAAGTATAACAACTATCGATGCATATTTGTAGCAAGATGCACCGAGAATTGCATCATCGAAAGTGCATGTAAATCAAGCTATTATATAACGTAGTGATGAATTTTAATGAAGACGGTTTCGAAAATGGAGTTATTAAAATTTGACCTCAAGTATTATAATAATTTGGTTATTAATTTAGATGTGTGCCAAATTGACGAAGAAATGTGGGCGTTTTAATAACAATTCGGTTCTTCATCAAATTGACCATGACCAGTAAAAGTTTTGCAAAGGTTTATTTAGAATTAAATTGGTTCGTAAAAAAAAAACAAATATAATATTTGACAGACGGTGAATTAGCCTTGAAACTTTTAACGTGAAATTTCAACATTTAAAGTTAAAGATAAACCTATATCCGTCATGCATAGGATGTTAAGCTATTGTTTCTTGCGTAATGAGTGAAAAACATTTAAATTCAAGGATACTGTTGAACGAATGACGAGGTTGACAAATCAACATCTCGAAAATTTTAGGTTAGCATTGTTTAGTTAAACTTTTAATGTTTTTATAAACTTCATTTGATTCATCGAATTATCTGAATGACCGAGAGAAATAGACTTCGATGCTATAATACATACTCGTATATGTATATGCTGAAAATATTTGCATAAAATTTCCTATCAAAAAATTTATCAAATAGACTTTATTTATGTAAATTGTATGTTGACTTTCATTTGAAACGAGTTTCAAAAACGTCCAACAACAAAAGGACGTTTTAAATATAAGTTTTTCTAGTTTGATTTCCATATCTAGATGTTATAAAAAAAATGCGTAGATTAGCGCTTGTTAATGGCAGTTGAACTTCAAAAATTCCTGGGATGTATAATATAAAAAAAAAAATAGATTTGAATAATGGGAATCATTGAAGATGATTGAAAACTCAATTTGCAAATAGTATGTTGCCCAAACAACGTAATAACTGAGGCTATTTTTGGTAAAATGTTGGTTCTCGTCGAAAAATTTTATAATTGTTCAAACAATCGCTTAAACGTTCGTTAAATTTTATCTATTGTTATTTATGGGCTTCGTAATCGAATTTTCAAATGACTAAATTTAATTTATTTTACGTTAGACAAATTAGATTGGACATTTGACTTTCACGACTGATTACTTTGTGTCGATCACGGAACTAAATTTCAAAATAACGAATGTATAAAAATACTTTTGAAAAGTGATTGATTCGTGTCGAACAATATTGTAAAATATAACGTTTTATTTTGTACTGAAAATGAAATTTTCATATGATCGATTTTTTCGGTCGTTCACCTTTTTTTCAAGAAACAATTATCGCAATCGTGAGATAAAAATGACAAAACCATTTCTATTCTGTTGATGACGATTAAGCAAATTTACGCTTAAAGTTTTCACAATTGATAATAGGAATGTTTTCCATACATATTTAAAATTATTATGACATCAAAATTACCTATAATTAAACGTATTATCGAACACATAATTCATCTCAATTACAACACGTGTAAAAAGCATCCATTGTGTCACGCATCAACGAAAACACAATTAAAATCTTAATAAATCACATAAAACTTTCAATACAATTCCGAAGATTAGATCGAGGCAAATAGTGCCATTTCAATTGTTGCATAATTGTGCAATAAATGTTGCACACACACACGGCATTGACGCGCAACCAACTGACCCAGCAATTTGCAAGACGTCACCGACTTTTCTATTGCCAACGAAGCACTCATCTGAAAATTATCATCATTTTTTTCCCGCCGAGATTGAGTTATTAGTCATTTTCGATTGACGAAATCGATGCATTTCATGAGAAACCACGCAGATAAAGAGTGTCGTGCGTAAATAATTTTGAGATATCGTTTATAGGAAAATCCCATATTGTTATATAATATTATTATATGATAAATAAGGTCACCAGATAGAAAAATTATCAAAAGAGGAAAAATTATTGAATTAGAATGAAAAAAAAAATAGTATTATTTTTGAAACGAGGAAAATATAAAAATAAAATAAAAGTTTTTATAATAGAAGTATTTACATGGTGTGAAAACTTTGATTGCGGAATTTATCTATACAAACTGAGTCTTTATAACAATATGTAAGGAAATACTCATTCTAAAAAGGCTATCCTTGCAAATTTATATACTAATTTTGAGGGTGTTATTATTTCTGGGAAAAATCCTGAAATGATTTTTGCAAAACACTTTTAAGTTTCTTTGTATATTAGGTTGAATATCAGAAAACTCAATTTTTTTTCCTATTTTTATCGCAAAACTGTCAAATACCACAAAATACTATATCAAATGAATTAAGAGGATAATCTTAATTAAATATCAATATTTTGACCATAAAATCTTTCATAATGAATACATTTTAGCTTGCCAGTGTAAAATGGAAAAAAATTCAGATTTGACTGATATTCAACCTAATACGCAAAACAACTCAAACGTGTTTTGCAAAAATCGCTCCAGGATTTTCCCCAGAGACAGTAATACTGTCAAAATTAGTGCATAAATTTACAAGGATAGCCTTTTTAAAATGAGGATATCCCCCTAAATGTTATTTTAAGGGTTCGATTTTATAGACAAATTTCGTGATCAAAATTGTCACAGTAGATCGAAACAATTAAAAAAGGTGATGTCGTTTAAGGTCAAAGACAGATGTTTTATTATAATTGGAAAAGAAAAACAAGCCCTTTTTACAAATTATCATATTGTTATTTGAACTATTTTGCTGAAATTCTTATAAATGTTTTCCAAATAATCAGTTCGTTGTAAATTCCAGCTTCGCGAATGAACTTGATGACATGTGTGTATAAAATCGGCAATGTTTTGACAGATAATGATTTTTTTCATTTCAATGAACTTTTCCGAAAGGTTAATAATATATTGTATCTTAAAAGACGTTTATTCAACTTTTGGAATCGTTGTCGTGAATGATTCTAATGTATAATATAAGTTTATTTTTAGTTCGCGAAACGTGAGGGATAATATTTTCCGCGAAGGTCTCTGAAAATGATGTATAGAAAATCCATTCACTTTCGTTTTTTTCCTCGTATGATTGAATGTATCTTCGTTTCGAGCATAAGATTATAGTATTCTTGGAACGATCAGTATTTTTTTCATGTTCTTAGAAGAAAAACCGAAATAATTTCCGATACGATTCGTTGCATAAATATATTTGTTTATTGATTTATGATTTTAATACGTTTTTAATTAATCACCTGTAATTAATTTGTTGTTAAATAGTTAAAATAACATTTAAACGAAATATAATATTGATAAATATTGTATATTGATGTGTTTATTATAAAATTATGATTATATTTACTATCAAGTATAATTGACTATTGATTACGTGTTTGTATTGAAAGGTCAAGATTTTTTTTATAAAATAATTATTTGTGTGATAAGATCAATTAAAATTACAAAAATAAGCTATTTATTCCTTATCAAGAAAATATTTAAAATTCGACTATTTTACTATTTTACTATTGATTACGTGTTTGAATTGAAAGGTCAAGAATTTTTATAAAATAATTATTTGTGTGATAAGATTCAATTAAAATTACAAAAATAAGCTATTTTATTGTTAAAATATTTATTATAATACTTATCAAGAGAATATTTAATATAAAATGATCAGCTATTTTTATGAAACACATAGTTAAAAAATTATAAAAATTTAAGAACTACTATGTACATCCGAAGAATACAGAAGTACGTAAACATTTTGTTATAGCATGTGATGATTTACTGGTAGTAATACGTTCATTTTGGAATCTCTAATGAATTTAGTATAAAAAATTCTAAATAAAAATAATGAAAAATAATCCATTTAATATAGAAAATTTTCCCGCCAACGAGATAAAGCATTTTACCAATTTCCTCACCGAAAGCGAACCGGTCACGAAAATAAACGAGAATGAAAAACGAAACCATTATATTACATGTAAGCGTCAGACGGCCTTCTGACGGCCAATTATCGCACAACAACCACATTATTTCCTGGCTTCCATCCGAATGTGCATCCATTGAATGGCTCATGCGAAATGTGTACCACGACAACTCTGCTTCCTTGTTTGCGCATATCTTCTGAGACGATCTGCTGATAGATCGCCGTTTTTCAAAATTTTGGCGGGTGATCGGTGTATGGCCGTGATCTGTGCGCTTTTCTCGATCGTCGGGATCTCTTTGTATTGGCTGCGTTTGGATTTTTTGGATTGCATGGGCAAGGCTCCAGGAACGTCATTTGAGGAGGGATGGGAGGCAGCTGCTCCTCAAAAATTTTTGGGGTTCGAATAATTTTGAGGAGTGTTGAATAATTTTAAAAAGCGTTCACCTTTTTATGAAAAAAAATTTGAGGTTGGAGTAATTTTGAAAAGTTTCGAAAATTTTTGGGTTGCCCCCCTTGGAAAAATCTGAAATGACATCCTTGCATGGCTCTATAGTAAACCAGTTTGCCGGTAAATGACCCAAAAAACATTTCGATAATTTATCGGTAAGTTTTTAATATTTACTATTAAGTAGGATAGTCGATTTTTTTTGTGTTTCAAATATTTTCCGAATATTTTTGAAAAGTGTTGTCGGTTTTTTAAAATTTTTGTAAGTGTTCGGTTTTTTTTTTTAAAATATTGTTTTTTTGGGAAAACATTTTTATTTTTACGGTTTTTCTGGCTTCTCGTTATTTTTTTCCGGTAATTACCGGTAAAACCATTAGATTGATTTTTTTTACCGGTTAATAAAATTTTCGATAAATCTGGTATCCATTCCATAGTGTGGATATTGACGATAATATCGGCGTGAAAATATTTGTATTAAGTATATCATATTTATTTTGGAAAATATAATATAGTACATGGTGTGATAACTTTGAATTTATTTATAAACATTAAATATTTAAAACTGAACATAAGGGGATGATACTTTCATTTTAGAAAAGGTAATTTATGGAAATTTGACAGTGTTATCATTTTTGAAAAAAATACTTGAGCAATTTTTACAAAATACTTTTGAATTCCTTGGTATATTAGGTTGAATATCACCAAATTCGAAAAATGTTCCTGTTTTATCGCAAAATAGTCAAAAACCCCAAAATACTATTTCAGTTGAATCAATTGGTTAATCTTACTTGATAATCAATATTTTGGCCTTAATTTTTTTTGCAGTGAGTATATTTTAGCTTGTCCATATCGTATTCTGAATTTTTGTTTATAACGTAAGAATTTAATTGAAAAAATTAGCTCATGGATAAATATTTAAAAAATAACCATTTTTTTTTATTACAATACCTAATAAGAGAATTAAAACTTATCATAAATATCGAAAAGATGTACATATATCGTTATATTACAATGAGAACATCCAAAATTAATGATCCGTTCATGATTATTGTGTGAAAAAATCATCCATATAAATATGTATCTAATCTGTTTTTTAATAATATATGGATATTAGTAAAACAGAAAAATTCAACTGATCTGATTCTTCTAGCATAAAATAATTTTGACCTCACTGAATTTAATAATAAAGACTTAACCTTTGTGATACAATTAATAATGCAATTCCATCATTAATTCGTAACACCCTTGAAAAGTTGAAATCGTATTAACACTTCAATAACTGATCGATATCTTCGCATTAAAAAATAAATTAATTTATTCATCAAATTATGCAACGCTTTCGATTGAGATAATTATTTATTTATTACACTAAAGTAAATTTTAAATGAAAAAAGATTAAAAAAAACTATAACAAACGGACTTCCTTGTTCGCTTCAGAAAAATCTACGAAAAAACTAAATTAGCGCATAATTCTCAGCAACAATCGCCGATTAAACGGAGAATTGCACTTTTGAGATTCCGAATTAGACCTTCGAATACATTCACATTCATTTATTTTTTTTAATGATATTTATTTAAAGAAAATTACCTTCGAGATTTACGCAGAACGAATCCATGCACAATTTACGTAATAAATAACAATTCAGATAGAAAAATAAATGTCGTTCCTAATTAAGGCATCAACGTTAGACATCCGATATGAACAAAGACACAAAATCGCATTGTTTACATCTCGACTTAATATTATCTCATCTATTATTTAACAACGATGGGGCCTTGAAAACGTGACTTTTATATTTTCCATGTGAAAAAATATTATGGTTTTTTTTTCAAGGCGCAAATATCTAACATGTTTAGAAATTGTCAATGAAAAAAGTCGTTGTAATTCAGTAGTACTGTATATGAGATGTAATATTAATAAGTGTATCATAAAAAATTGATCGAATTTGTTGTATTCTGAGGCATCGTTTGTGAATAAATTAGATTTGGTTCGAATGAGATTTCAGCGTGATATTTTCGAAAGTGGTATAAGTTATTTGTGAAATAGTATATAAAAATAAATTTATACCGAGTAACCTAATTGCAGATTCGATCAAGAATGAAAATATTTTTAAATGACCGACATAGTTTCAATAAATTGAATTTTATTCTAAATTTAGCGTAAGTATGAAATTAATTAATACGGATATTTCCATATGTATTGATCATACCGTTCCTAATGCAAAATGAGTCATTATTTTCAAAAGTGATTGAAAATCGATTTCGAAAACAATTAGTATGAATTAGAATAGTGTCATATTATTGTTATCATGGTAACATATGAACCGTTATATATAATATGAATGTGGCGTAAACGCTAATTTAGAAAAAACAGAGATAATTTAATAATTTAAGTTAATATGGATGTCCTCTTTGTATGTCTCTAATGAAAAAATCAATATATCCCCATGAACGAATGAAAGATATTTCGGTGTAAAGTATGATTTGATATCTGTTATATTTGAAAGTAGCGTATTTCCACTTACTGCTTACACTCGTAATCTGACATTATGTCGCCAAAATTTTAAACTCATTGACTATGTACTCGAATTTGTTCGAATCCGTACACAAATCATCAAATGTAGGTATAAATATAATATGCCATAATTTATGTTACTTTCATATTATTATATATGTATGTATGTAACGGCTTACATTGTATTTCAAGTTTCGTTATAAATTAAAGTGGCGTAATCAGTTTTCAGTCCAAAAACCATTGTTTCAGTTATACTTAATCCAAAATTTGAATTAATACTTTTGAATTTAATATATCTAAAACCTCGAGAAATAAAAATAAGCTCATTATAGTTAAATAATACTTTTAAATATTGAAAAACGTAAAACCTTAAATATCTCGAAACAAAGAAAAATGGAGATACGCCACTTTCAAATATAATATAACGGCTCATATATAATATTATATTACAAAACTTTCATTTGAAATTAAAAAGTATTCGTAATTTAAATATGTTGTATATAAAAATGAAATTGACATGGATATAAAAGTACGTTAAATTTGTTTTTTTTTGTTACTTAATTTTATTGATAAATAAAAGTTCAAAACGTTAAATTCCAAATTTATTGAAAGTTGTATTATTCTGGTTTCTTTTATTTCAAATTAACCAGTTTATTGTATAAAATATTATTTTTATATTTGAAAAATCCGTCGACAAGACCTGGCGTTAACATAAAAAAATATTTATGCTTAATCCATTTCCATAAACAACACAAAAAGAGTGCATATATTTATAATACTATGCTGCAACGCGGAACAGTAGTGACATTTAAAGACAATACATTAACGACTACCGAAATTCAATTGCACAACTCACACTTTCAAAGTTGTGTGTTTTATACAATATGTCCGAGGCCTTGATGTATCGACAGTGAATGGTCAAGGGCCGAAAAACATCAGAAACGTTTCACAATAAACGGTTATTGATGTGTACCCGCAGCGTGGCCTTTTTATTATTGTTAATTAGATTTCCGCTAAGAAAATGTCATTTGAGAACGTTTTCAGATTTGTTGAAAGTGTTGTGTGGCATTCTCGCGCTTTGAAACTTCGTATTATCTATTTTTGTTTCTATCGAAATGCTTGGGTACATTTATCGTCGATTTTTTTATTTTTTGATTGAATTTATTTATCATTATTATCATATAGAGCCCATATAACATCCATTGCAGATAAGGTAACCATTTTTTTTTCAAAATCATTACCAGGATGTTTTTATAAAAATAAGTGAAAGAGATAATTATGAACGTACATCATTTGTGAAAATAATAAACTGATTACAATATTTATAAGTAAAATATATTAGAAGTTATTTATATATTTTTAATTAATCATTCTAGGGTTTTAAAAAAATTTACTGGTTTAATTTCATAATTAACCAGGAAAAATACCCTAAACACCAGAACGAATGGTCACCTAAATTGCAAACTAACAATAAAATCTTTCCGTAAAATAGCTTCTTATGAAATTGTACCCTAAAAATCAATCTTAATAAAACAATATAAAGTCACAAAAATAATTTGGTAATAAAATTACTTTTCTACAGCATTAATTTGATGATAACAACATTATCTTTATTGGGAGGAAAAAATATAAAAAATGCAAACAAAAGCGTTTCACATTTTCGATGACGGTCAAATAAATTTACATTGAAATAAAAAGTTTTCATTTCGAAATTTGTGGGTCGGTCTGATTTGTTTTAATTTATGTTGTGAAGTTTATTTCATGTATTTCTTATCTTGATGAAGTGTTCTGAAAAATTTCAGGTGGGATTGGAAATATGTATAATATAATGAGACGTTGCGGCAGAATGTGATTCAATTAAAAATATTTCCAAGATACGAAAAATATTATCTAAGAAAATATAGTGAAGACAATCGACAATAGAAAACTTTCAGCATTTCGTGTCAAGGTTCGATTTTTGAAACGAGATTTTATTTATAAAATTCGCAAACCGTAAACGATTCGATTCCGTTCGCCGATTCTTCAACCATACAAATGATTCACGCTGGACGTTGGAAATAACGAAAACAAAAAATTGCTAGTCTTTTTTTCGTATTCGCATCGAGACAATCTGTATTTTTTTTACAGATTGTAAAAAAATTATTTAAATTACGATACAATTATTAATTAATCTGTTTACGCAATAAACTGGTCTGTATGTTGGAGCGCGTGATGAGCTTTTTTTGCATTCATATGAAAAAAATTTCGAACTTCATTTCTATTTTTAAAAATTGGCATTTATGCCATTTTTTCAGACCTTTTTGCGAAACTCGTTTTTGAATTGAGATGTATGTAATTTATGATTAGTTTTAAAGGGCGTTGCAAATTGTATGTTATGATATTTCAGACTCATACGTTATAATTGAACAAAATCGATATGAAATGTTTGACCCGTCAAAATTTTATGAAAAAAAAATTAATGATGGAGATTCAAAATGAATTGTTATTGAATATTTTTAGCAAGAAAATCATGATATTTTTGCATATTGAAAGTTAAAATTCTTATTATTATATTCATAAAATATCATTTATAAATTAATTAGATTCAGGTGGTGGTTTTTTACCAATCACACCTTTTTCCATGTCTAATATTCCATTATTTTGTTTATGAAGCTGTACAGCTTTGAAGATTTGTATTAAATATGTTATGTTGCTTGACATAATAAAAAGTAATTTATTGATTTATACCCCAATTAGCAAGCTGCGTTTTTTTATTGGGTATTTTTTTTTTTGAAAATATTCAAATTTCATTATAAAACCACATCTTTTAAAAAAAGGATTAATTGAATATTTACATATGAGATTTATAAAAAATATCTCACAATAAAAATACCACATTGTTAAAGAGTGGTCAGGTACATTTTTTATGGTGTAATTTTTTGTCAAAAACAATTATCATTCTAGCGAGAAAAAAAAAGGAAAAGTATTATACATATTTCATATTTTTTTATAAATCCAAGCAAATTTACTCGACTTGATATAAGAAGTTTCACATCGAAAGTTTGATTCAATATAACCAGTGGGGGTTTTACCTATAGGCGGTAGAGGCGCTCGCATCAGGGTCCACTATTATTTTTGGATGAATTATTATAATTTTTATTTACCAACCGAAGTGATACCTATTATGAAATTGAAAATACTTTCTGAAGAAAAAAAGGTATTCGTTTGTATAAAATCACTTTTTTTTCTAAAACTGCCTTATTTCTAGTTTTTCAATGAGGGGGAGGGGAGGTTTCGGAGCCCAACCATATATTATATATTAATATATAAGGGTCACAAAAATTTTAACATCTCAAAACCCTAGTGAAATAAATCCGCCACTGCATATAAAGTTTCATATCGAAAGATCGATTCGATATAACCTGGTTTTTTTACCTATAGAGCGCAGTTTCTTACCGAGCTACGGCTTGATAAACCTTTTTTCATGGTCATGCTTTGTTTATAAAGCCGTATACATATGCATATTGGTTGACAAGCTTTTCAGTACAAAAAAATATTTAATGGGATTACCTACTTGCGTTAATCCTAATTTTTTATTAAATTATAATACAGTAGAACCCCTATTATCTTATTATCTTCGACTATTCGGAATTTTGACTATTCAGATTGATCGAATAAATAATTTATTTTATTAAATATGTAATTCAAAATTGAACGTATTGTGTTATAATTAAAAGACAAGTTGAATATTATCAATACCTAAAAAGTGCTTGGTTATAGACGGATCTATACATACATTGCTCGAAGACCGAAAATTTAAAACCCCAGTGACGACCGCGTAGACGCGTTCGCACTTAGCCGGCACTCATTTGACATTTATCGCGCATACTTCCACTCTCCTTACAGAAAAACTGAACGTGTGCCATATGTCTCATTGTCAGTCAAAAGTCTGAACGTATTTATTACTAAACGCGTGTTTAGGTTAGGTTAGGTTAGCGTTTTTTTGCGTCACATTTACTGAACGTATCTTATTCAATCAAATATTCAGATCGAAAATATTTTGTAAGTATCTATCGTAAAATGTGACGCAAAAAACGCTAACCCAACCTAACCTAAACACGCGTTTAATAATAAATGGTGATCATGGTGTCTTCTTATTGAATCTCGTAAATAATTGTTTTCGTTCGACGTAATGTAAGGTTATGCGTGATAAATGTCAAATGAGTGCCAGCTAAGTGCGAACGCGTCTACGTGGTCGTCACTGGGGTTTAAAATTTTTGGTCTTTGAGCGATGTATGTATAGATCCGTCTATAACCAAGTGCTTGGGGATGTTTTTTTTTTATCTAATGGTCCAAAATGGCAAAAAAGAATTGTTTCAATTATTCCGATTTTTTGCTATCCGTACGATCTCAATTCCCATTTGGTCCAGATAATCGAGGTTCTACTATGTATATATAATATTTTGATAAAAAAATAAATTTAACAAAATTCAAAACTTTCCTCATATGTAATACATACATCTAAAAATATAAATTTCCAACGGGATATTTCCTCAACAACCTGCACAGGTGAAAGGCAATAACTCACATAAAATTTGCGACACCCAAGTTCGGACGTCATCAGCAACCGGAGGAGTTGGCCTCGAGGTGGTCGCGCCTCTTTGATGCTGCTTCGTCATTGCGTCCATTGACGTCAAGAGTCCACCATCAGCTCTGGCGATAGGTTCTCATGGGGATTTTACTCGGGTTGACTCATCGCCGGTACATTAGTTGCTCTGCGATTGTTTTCAGGCTATTTATAGGTTGTTTGTTGTTTTCCGTTCCATCGTGATGTCTATGAAAATTTGCGTTGTGGGATTTTTTTATCGATGACTGTTACGTTGTTTAATATGATGATATTTGCGTTCGTTTTATGAGTTTATTTGAAATAATTAATAATTAGATGTTGGTATAAAATTATTAATTTTTCTCTTGAGAATTTTTATTATGGTCGCTGTATCGTTTATTGAGAATATTAATGTACGGTTTGTGAGGTGATGGGTTCGTTCGCGAGCGATTTGTATTATCAATTTTGGGTTTCGTAGAAATTTTCCTGTTCGTTGAACTTTAATTCGCTGAAATATTAGTACACATACTTTTATCAACAGACACTCATAATTTTGTAAATTCGATTTTTTTTTTCGAAAAAATAATTTAACGTATACTTATATAAGAGTCCATTTTACATAATATATTAAGTAAACAAGATTATTTATTTTATTATACTTTTTAATTGTCAGAAGCTATCCGAATAATTTATAGACTGCCATCCTTCAATGAATAAATTATTTTAGATGCATAAATAAGCATCAATTTATTATTTAGTAAATAAATTATTTTCAAAGAGCAACATATCGTGACATGTGAAAGGTTATCCGTGGCTAAACCGCAAGGAAAATCCAGTCCAGCAAAATTATTTGAGGAAACAATTTAAAAAATCGATAACTTTTGGTTTAGCATTCATTTTTATGGTGCGTCGTTAAAAGGACACCCGTGAATAATAGGTTAACGAAACCGAGAAGATATTTTAATAATCAACAAATTAAATGTAGAAAATGCATCAAAATATTTTTATGAGAACGAGTATTTGTTTACAATTAACAAGGTTTTGTTAATTGTTAATTTTCAACTTCCGAATCGCATAAACATGTCAATTCAACAACGAAATAATCGACCTCTTCTATGGGTGAAGTGTGACCTCAATTTTTTTATGTCCAATATAATAAGCGTAATAAAATTTACAAATTGGTTGATTACAATCATTTGCAACCAATAAAAAAAAACACACTGAGATTTTAAAATTCACAAATACCCATTCACTTAGCTAAACTTTGTTAATTTTCACTATTCACCACTTTTGGGTCAAACGCAATGGCAAACGACAATTGTCTCCTTTGTGCTTTCAACTCGACATGCGTACGGCATGAATTCAAATTGGACTTCAGTCAAAATGATGTATGTGCCAGTTATAGACCACTTTTACTCGAAACGTGATGCAATACCATACCGGAGACGGAGTTGGTCCAATTCGGCTTGTGGGCGTGTACGAGATAGTTCGACAGTCCTTCGCTATGTCGATTTCATCTCCAGGCTAATATCGAAGCATCCGGTTTCGCGTTCCTTAGAAATAGGAAGTCCAAAGACTGGTCGGAGCCGAGGTCGACCACGTCAGGATCTAGCTCGCACAGACGGGAAATGAACTCGACCATTGTACTTCTCACAGTCCGTTACGGATGTTCTACGTACCCGAAAATACCAAATTGAGCCTCTAAATATTCATTATTATCGATTTGATCGAAAAATTTGATGTGATTATAAAATATTGGTCAAATAACATGCAGTGGCGGATTTACTTCGCGAGAGGCTCGAGGTGCCAAAAATGTTTGAGGGTCCTTATACATTTCAAACCTATTCTCTCATTATACACAAATTATTAAAATTATCGTTTATTATTGTTATATAATAGTCAGTTTCATAAAATAAAGGACAAATAGGCGATTTTAGAGAATAAAATTTACTTTTGTGTAAACAAACGCTTTTTTTTTCTTTAAAAAGTGATTCAAATTTCATGTTGTCTATTATATTGGTACAGAAAAACTATAAAAAATTATCAAAACAATTTTCTAAAAATGCTAGGAGCCTTTTTAAATCGAGGGCCCTGAGGCGAGAACCTCCCCTGCTTATAGGTAAATTCGCCACTAATAGTATAAGTCAAACCTTGCGTCGACCTCACAATTTGAAAAATTGAACTCACATTTTTTTACTGACATTAAAAAAAATCGTGTACTTCTCGAGGTTAATGTATAGCCCTAATTTTCGTTTGAGAACTATTAAGAAGGCTTCGGCGCACCGAACATTCACCTCAGCAGTTCGATTAATTTATTACTTTATCGATGGTAGTATATATTGTTTTATTGCGGCATTGAAACTGTTCCTGATGGCAAGCATCTCGGGCTACTTCCTCTGAACTCAGATTAAGTGTCGTGACTCATTAGAAAAACGGTGGTCAGTTTCTTGCGGATGAAGAAAGTGAAAGGAAGACGATGGTTCGAAGGCCAAGTTCAAAATTGAGACCAAACATGTATTTGCACCAAACACGCATATTATGGTAATTGTTTGACTGGGGCAGAATGGTTATTTCGAGGACGGTTAAGTTTAATTTGCAGAAAATGAGTGTTTGGATTTGCGATGGCTTGTTTTGTTTTGTCGGAAGAGAAAATATTTTAACTCGAGTAATCAGCTGCATCTTGGTCCTTCAAGTATCAATAATTATTGGACATAAAAATTGTTTTCATTTTTTAGTATGTTGAATTTTAAGATGAGCAAGATGAGACTGATGTTATTTTAAAATCGAAAAAAAAGTATAAGGACGAATTTTATTTTAAGAAAGAATATGGTTTTGTTGAAGCAAATGAATATGAAATGAATAATCAAGATGTTGTGTAATGATCTTGTTATTAATGAAAGATAATTACGTATATACATATTTTATTAGAAATATTTATGTTAAATAAATTCTTGATTGTTTATTTACCATTTTCAATTAATGATAATAAATCGAATGTTTACCCAAATATCGAAAATATGAAGATGTGTAAAAAATTCCATCGATGTCTTCCGGTTGCATAATTGAAGATTTAAATGCCAAATTGACGTTTCTTAATTATCATTTCAAGTTCAGTAACGTTTAAATTCAAATGAAATAATTAAATTAAACCGCATGAATATTGAAAAATATTCAGTTGCACACATCGTTAATGATCATTAACTGAAAATAATATACAGAAAACAAGATTCGTTCAAACAGACGCATTGCAACAATATTAATATTTAGTTCAGCACAACTCGAGCAGGAAGTTGTTTAAATGTAAATGTTTAGGAGCAATCCTTGCATTTAACGATTTTGCACCGAATCTAATAAGGAGCAAGTACATCGACTATTCACTCATAATCAAATATAATAAATTCAATCGATATCCATTCATTATTTTAATTGACTCAGTGTGGAAATACACATTTTATAACGAGCACATTATGCATTTGTATATATATAGATTTGAAAAATCCATAGAGGAAAAAAATCTCACGAGGATAAATCTAATACAATTGGGTAATTCCCTCACGTGCGTCTGAGAAAGTTATATTGTCAATTTTCGAAAGCGTGCCAGGGAAGTCCCTCGTGAGGATTTCAGATACATTATTAATATTTGCATTTTTTTTTCAAGTTCTCCACCCACTGTTAGTGCGTGTTTGACGACAAGGACGTTGCTTACACTCGTTTTGCGGTGAATACCCTTTGTATCTGTGCACGTCGAATATTATAACAAATTACTGAGCTTTTGAAATGGTTTTTATTTATTTTATAAACCGAGTTTTCAATAGGTGACTTTTTATGCAGTTAAAGGTGAGCACACTGTTCGAAATGAGAATTTCATTATGGTTTGAATCGGATTGTGTTTTGTATCCATATTGCGGAGATACTTTGGAGTATGTATTCAATTTAATCGATAAGAAAAATAAAATTTAAATGTCAAATAAAATAAAACTTATGCATTCACGAAGCATCATATTTCATTCGTAATTGGAAAATTTTAAGGCTTTTTTTATAGTAAAGCAGCGGTCACCAACCTTTTTGATGTCGTGGATTACCAAATAATAATTTGAAATCCTGCGGATCACCAATATTATTCAAGATTTTTTTTTTTTTAAGATAAACACATGAATAAAATAAAAATCAGATAATTTCTATTTTACGCATCAATTTAATATTTGAAGGGATGCCTACCATTCCGTCTGTTATATTCAGAGCCCTAGCAATGTTTTTGGCGCCCTTGGCAAATATAAAATTTGGCGCCCCTTTTTTTCCAAGGGGGAGCTGGAAATTTTTTTTTTTTCCATGGGGAAGCTGGTCAAAAATAATTTTTTAATTTCATAATTTTCAAATGACAAATTATTCGTCACTATTCGAACATGTTCGAACCCCAAAAAAATTTTCCTTGAAAAAAGCTCAACGCATTAATGCAGCCCAATTTTCCGAAATATTTTCGCGAATTTTTCACCAAGCCTAACCCAACCTCTTCTCGTTTGATGAATAAATTCGCGTGAATGTAACCCAACATTCGGAAATATATTTGCGAATTTCTCACCAAGCCTAACCCAACCTATCGTTGTTTGATGAATAATTTCGCGTGAAGTTAGCTTCACGCGGAATTATTTCACGCTAACTTTCGGAAATATTTTTTTCGATATTCGACACTTCTCAAAATTATTCGGACTCCAAAATTTTTTTCCCGTGGAAAACATTTAAATTGTTTAAAAGCAATCACTTAAAAAAAACGGAGGGCGACTTTGGCGCCCTAAAAGTCACGCGCCCTTGGCGCTTGCCCAATTGCCAATGGCTTTCTACGGCACTGGTTATATTCAACCCACTTTATTTAATAAATATAATAAAATTATGTATAAATGCTTATCAAATTGAAACAAAATCGTGAATTCTTATTGAATCAAAATAAAATCCGAAAATTATAAATCTTTCGGCTCTACAACAATTGAATCATTGCCACATTTACATTGTTATTAACTTTTTAATACAGTATGAAGGCGAGTTTTTGTCCAGATTTTTTTGCGAATCACCAAAATTTTTTCATACCTCACCAGTGGTTTGTGGATAGCTGTGTATACAGTGACATCGGGACACTTTAATTTTCAAAAAAAATATATATATTCGATATCGAAAGCAAAAATTTGGTAAGAAAATAAAAAAAAATCTTCCAGTACAATCAATAACGATAATTTTCCATTTTCAACATATCGATAAAATCAGTACGCTCACAAACCAACACCGCCTAATAAAACCACTGATCAACACGATTAATTTGCACTAAATTCGAAATTACGGACAATTTAATTACAGTAGGGTTTTGGCCGAAAGCGGCCCGACGGTGTCCAGCAATTGCACACCTAGAAGTTTCGCATTTTGCGCACGTTTTGAGAGTGCGTGCAAATTGTGCAACCTTGCACGTTTGCAGTCGCCAACACAGATTGCACTTTCGGATGTCGACGATCATAGATCGTGGATTCCAATCGATTTGTTGACGAAAACAATTCGGTGACATCCGCAAAATCCATTTAATGTTTGCCCTCGGGGTCTTGACCGAAGATAGTGAAGCAATTAAGTGTGGAGATAAAAAAAAAGTGATAAATAAACTTTTCGTAATCGATGTAATAAATCAAAGTGTTTGTGACATTTGATTTATGTAACTAAAAATTATATAAATGTCAGTTTGGATCCAGTTTTCAACGATTTGGGTTTTGTTCTGACGCACGTTTGGTAATCGGAAAATCTTCGGTTTTGATGACAACGGAAAAAAGGGCAGACATTTTGCGATTTGAATGATTTCTAATAATAAAAAAAACATGACGAGACGAGGTCGTTTTAATAAATCGCGTGACCTATGTTTTAATTGTACAGGTAAATTAACCGTTAAGTTCAAAATCCTTGGATGATTTTGAATTTTAAAAAAATCGTAGGGACAATCCCTTTTGAATCAGAATCCGAATTTGGGTCAGCAGTTTAAAAGTGTTCAGAAAAATTTTAATGGATAAAAGATAATTGCGCAATGATTAAAAAAAAAAATGAAAAATGGATACTAGTGATGCAATAAAGTGCATTTTTATGTGCCAATCGATAAGGCAAGTTTCACTATAGATTATTTTCAACGTGGGTAAATCCCTGGTGCTTCATACGTGATTTAACACCGAACAGATTTTTATCTGATGTTCAGATCAGTGCTTCTCAAACGAATGTAGTTCAGTGTCAAAGTGGCGACCTTGAAAGGTCAACGTTTCCAAAAGCGGTTAAATCAGATTTCTTTCACGGAACTGTGATCATTTAGTTCCATATAATTAGCGATTTCGAAATTGTCAAATTTGCAGTTCGAAGATGGAAGATCAGTTCAATGTTTTTTTTTTATATAATATATTATAAATATAAATAAATCGATGATCTTTGTTATGAATAATTATAATATATCCTTGCATAAAAAACGAATGCATTTTCCTCTTACATTGAAATTCTATGCAATTTTCCATTATGGAATCGAGGAATAATATTTTGTAATCAATTCTAATAATAATAAATCTAAATCAATTTTTATAATTTTTTTTATAGAAGAAAATTGTGTTAAAAATATCATGTTTTAATTAATTATTTTGATTCAGTGTTTTAATTTAGACAATTCTATCAACATCAATATTTTATGCAAACATAATACTACTGATTGTGAGACAACTTTAATTATGTAATTTATCTATAAAAAAAACTGGATCTTCACAACTACATATGTATATTGTAAAAGAAAATATGTACTTAATATGTAATTTAAAGCCACTCTTGCAAATTTATGTATCGATTTTGACAGACTTATCATTTCTGGCAAAAATTCTAGAGCGATTTTTTTTAATACCTTTGAATTTCTTGGCGCACTAGATTGAACATCAACAAACTCAAAAATACGACAAAGGTAATTTAAAATGTACTCATTGCAAAAAAAATTATGATTAAAACATCGATTATTATGTAAGATTATTGTAATTTATCTGATTCTTTATTTTAGGGATAAAATATAATTTTGCAAGGATAGCTCAATGAAAATAATAATGTATATGTTATTAATAAATAATTACGCAAATAAATTATTTTATGAACAAATTCCGCGAAAAATGATGTCACACCGTATATAACACAATAGAATTAAAATTTAATGAAAAATTCGCATATCAACACAACTTACCTCAGCAATGATAAAGTTCGGATCAGAAACCGGACAAAAACCCCATTAATAATCGAAACAACTTAACGACAACAGTTTAGAATGTTATATAACCAGTTGACCCGTATAAATGAATATGTGCATACGGCCTGAGAAAAACTCGATTGCACACAGACCCGAATGCATCGATGATATTGCATTCGCTGGAATGCGCTTATTTGGTACTGAAAGTGAGGTAATGCCCGACAAGACCCGGATCGATGGTGAAATTGTTAACGCAATTTCACCCGATGTAAAATAATGGCGATAAACAAACGAGATCGCTAATTAATTCAATGACGACTTCGACTTTTCCGATTGTCGTCATAATGTGAAGTTTGGGAAATTGTCGTTATGCGCGTGGAAAGTACCTTTGATGATCGATGATAGAAATGTGATTTGTTTTGATATTGATTCGGTGATTTTGTGATTTGGTTTTGATTTTTCCGATTGTCGTCATAATGTGAAGCTTGGGAAATTGTCGTTATATGCGTGGAAAGTCTCTTTAATGATCGATGATAGAAATGTGATTTGTTTTGATATTGATTCGGTGATTCGGCTTTGATTTTTCCGATTGTCGTCATAATGTTAAGTCGGACTTGGGAAATTATTGTTATGCGGGTGGAAAGTCCTTTTGATGATCGAAATGTGATTTGTTTTGATATTGATTCGGTGATTCGGTTTTGATTTTTCCGATTGTTGTCATGTTGTGAAATGTAGGGTTTATTAGCGGTGAACCGGTTTTAACTGGTAAATTATCCGAATTAGCTAGTTAATTTACCGTTAAATTTTAACTTTGGCTTGTATTTACTGGTTTATAGATTTATGTTTTATTATACAGGTTTATAGATTTCTATATATTATATTTTTTACCATACCTTTGAATACATTTGCATTTAAACATGAATAAAAATGTATTATGAGTGCATAAATTGAGATTTTTAACGTGTTTCACGTGGAATTCAAACAATTAAGTTGCGCATAGCTTGGAGGTTATATAATATTTGTCAGTTTTTAACCATATCTTGAACGAGTTTCGCTTCTACGTGTATAATAGCAACTTTTACCATCCGAACTGTTAGCATGTGTATTTTTACGACATACATAATATGTAAAAATTATTTGCAAAAACTGACAAACATAACCGCCCTACAATGCATACAATTACGAAATTCATTCAAACTTTTCGAAAAAATGTCTTCGTTTTTGATTTTTTCATTTGATATACTGAGAATATTCCAATTTAATTTCACCTTTTCCACCCTTATTGAGAAAACTCAAATATAGGTTTTAAGTATAATATTATATATTTTTTAAAAGTCTATTATAAAATAATTTCCCACTCAATAATAAAGCATGTATTTTGGGATTAAATAACAGTATATATTTTTTTGTTTTTCGGCATTTTATAAAAATTTAATTTTCCGATGGTCCAATTATTGATAAACAAATTATCGGATTACCGGTAAATGAAAATTATGGCAAACTTGGACTAGTGAAATCAGACTTAGGAAATTATCGTCATGCGCGTGGAAAGTCCCTGTAATGATTGATGATGAAAGATGTGATTTGTATTGATGTTTATGTTACTTTGAATGTGCTGCATTGTTTTTCAGAAGTCGTCGAAAATCGATACTTTTTAAATTAGTGCGAAAAGGACACGGCCTCAATACGTGAGTGAAGTCTTGTGGTTGAATTGAAATTTTAACATTTTAGTAAGCTGTATGCATACGATATTTTTAAAAATAACTATTTAATATATATGTAATGTAATAGAATAATGGTCGTTTTATTGTTGATATATAGTGAATATGCGGATAAACCGTTCATAATATTATTATTGTAAATGATGTGTGGAAAAAACATTTTATTCAATGATAAAAAAGAAGAATGTTAACGTTTTATATTTAGAATATTTATTTTTTTATCTTCGCAACTATAAATATGGTTAGAATACATCGAGAATAGTTTGAAATAAATCGATATGAGGAAATCCCGAAATAATAATACATTTTTTTATTGAATCATCGTTGGAAAAACTATGATACATCGATCGCAAACAAGTTTGAAAACAATCCTATACGTAATCTAATTTTTTTTGTTTTTTTTTGTTTGTCTTTTCTAATGAGTTGACGTTACTGTAATTTACAATAATTTAAATCGTTACGGATTGTCAAATTATTTTTCTTAAAAATGTGTTTATCATCATTCCAATATACCCATACACATTTTATATTTTTTAACAAAGAAAAATAAATAAAATTTCAATAATTAAGTAAAAAGATATTATAATAAGTATATTATTCAATAAAATTTATTATTTGATCTTTTTAATAAAATATATTAAATGGAGTTGAACATAGTATCTGAGACATATTGAATATTAATCATTTCTTAATAAACAGTCTCAATGATATACAGCCTATATAAAATTTGCAGCAAGATAAAATCGTTTTGAATACTATCAGAAGTAAATTCAAACTCTGGGGATCAAACCATCAGTATAAAAGATAGAACATTTATTACTAAACTTCAGCAATTACTTGAAACATATTATATTTGAATCAAGTTCAATCAAAAATTTGATACTGAAAAAATAACATTTGATGACCTTCTATCTATCTGTTCTAACTGGGATTTCTAGACTCGATTCAATTCGGACTCAGGACCCAGTATTGAAATCCGACGAGTCCGAATAACCAGAATTTCATGTTGTAAAATTAAATATTTTCCATAAAAATCAATAAGCTACATTTAAGTTAATCTTAACTAAGAATATATGTATATAGGAAAAAAACAAAAATAAAATATCCGATTATGTAATATTATGTATGTGTGTCACAGTGACTTAAATAAATTAACATTAATAAATAATGAAAAATCCGACTAAAAATAAATCATATGCCAATAATAAGTCAATAAGAAAGAAAATCATTTAAAAATCACCAATTATAAATAAGAAATTCAATTATTAAATAATTCCAACTTTAAACAACTCACATATAAAACGAAATGGATCAATTCGTTAAAAACAATAGTAAACACACCAAGATACTCATTTAACACATTCAGCATACAGATAGCACTATATTGACAAAATATTGACCGGGATTCAACTGGGAAAACCTACTTTTGTTGTTCTGTCCAAAGGGCCACCTCGCACAAGTGGCCCCCACTTTTCACACAAAAACAAACATAACAAACAGCATTTATTTCGAAATGTCCTCACCGAAACAGTTTTATAATTTTACCAATATTTTAATACTCATTACGTTTTGAATTTACAACAATTGAAATTTGTAAGTGGCCCCCTCACACACCGAAATTTTAGACAAGCCTGTTCTATACCCCATTACTATATCCTATTTTTATTACTTCGATTATAAATTAGATATATAGTATTCTAGCATAAAAACGAAAGGGTTGCCAACTGAAAATAATTTAGAAAAAAAGGTGGGGGGTGCATAAGTTCGAGTATAAAAGCAGAGACGAGTGGTGTTTGTTGAACAGTTCGCGGATTAGATGCGCGCGCGCAGCACGACCGGCGGGCAAGCTCGCGCTCTGTGCACGTGCCTATTTACAATTTTTACCATTTTTACCGTCTTTTTTATATTGTATGACGACCGTTGTACAAATCGCTGAATAGTGCAAATCTTAGTCTGATTGTTTTCTAGTAGTAGTGTTTTAAGTTTTTTTTCGTCGTAAGTTTTATTGATATTTTTGTGAAGATGCATCCGAAGGGCGATTGTGAATATAATGTCATCGGCACCACTATTCCAGGTTTTTATTTTATTTTTTTATTTAAGTGATCAGTGTTCGAAGTTTTGGATATCGAATTAATCTAAATTTTAAACAATGAGAAAACAGTGATAAAAATATTATTTATTTTCGTACTAATACACGATAAAAATTATAAAATATAGTGAACTCTGTTTTTATGTGCAAGGAATTAGCGTTTGATTTTAACAGTTCAACCTTTTGGCGGTCCCTTCAAAAACGTAAAAAAGGGGTTTTACTGTGTAAATATTACAAAATAATTGATTATATAATCCGATTTTCAAAATTTTAAACTCAATTATATAAAATACGATAATAAACGAAAGGATTTTGCAGCTCTAATCATAGTATTAAATGTTTTACGACTGAAATAAAACTATCAATCGCGATGTAACTAACTTGTTTGACAATTATGAAAGTTTGCTATAATTATATATGCAGTTGCACTTACAATAAAATCAATTCAAATATTTTTTCCCATCGCACTTACGTCATTACTTTGTTATTAATTGATGAACTTCAGCTGAACGCAATCGTTGTATAAATTCAATTTGCATAATGCGAAGGATTATTCTTAAAAAAAAAAAAGAAAATCATATTATTATAACTTTTCGTTTTAAATAAAAAAAAGTGCATAATCTTCTTTAATATGCTCCGATCGTGATCGAACAAGTATTATTATATCATTAACATTAAATTCATTGACAATAAATTGTTTATGATTTGCGTTCATTTTCTATAATGATCTTTCCTGTTCCTTGTAAATTCCGTATTAATCTGATATAACGAGTTTAGAGGTAATTTGAAATATTTGAATTTGTTCAGTAAATAGATTTTTGTATGAAATGAAATTGAAAATGTGACGAATTTATGTGTTCTCGTTGTTTAGTCAGCTGTTAAAAACAAATATTTGTGTATTTAATAATATTTTTTTAATATAAGAAATACTATTTTGTATGAGTTTGATGTTGATAAATAATGACCTATCGATCTTTATGATTTTCATAATAATTATCGTGACGAATTTTGGATGGGTTTTTTTAAATGTGTTTTATAAACTTTCAATTACAAAATAATTTTATGGGATTTAGATTTTTGATTGAAAAATGTACTGTGCATCATTGTTTTAATCGAGTTTTTTTGTATTTCAAGTTTATAATTATAAAGATTAAAATAAAAAAAACAATTTTCTTTTATTGAACTTTGAAATGAATAATTTAAATTTCTATATATTTCTTCGCAATTTATATTGTATGCAAAATTTTTAGGATTGTTTAGTTTTTTCATTCTCGTGTTTAATTGCTCTGTAAACTCTACCTACTCAGCTCGAACTCAATTCGATTTGTTTAGTTATTGAAAACTGATTTAGCTCATGGCACTTTTTTCTCTTTATAAATCACAATTGATATTGTTGAGTTTTCGATTAATAATACGCATAGATGTTATATATGTAATATGAATAATTAAATTAAAATGAAGTCCCACTTTGTTAAACCATGAGATCATTATTGCATAATTTTCAATGTCTCTCGTTTATATAAAGAAGTTAAAAGTTTAATTTTTTTGTTTACCTCTGTATCTAAATCCGCCCCTGAATCGACGACTTTCTAAGGAAATGAGCAAATTTGACATTTGGTACGTAAAATTTCGTATTTCAATTTGAAATACATGAATAGTGATTTATATTATACGTTCGTAAAATATTTACCTTGCCTCGAGTAAGTTGAGCAATATGCGACAAGAAACAATTTTCAAGTTCAAGTATGTTCATACATATTATATATCGAAAAAGGTGGTTTTCATTAAAGGAAAATCACATATGTTATTTTTAATATATAATATTATATTATAAAATTGAATTTGTAATATCGAAGTTGATACTAATGTAGTTCTAAGATCAGTCATAATAGATGGAAAAATAAACAATCTTAAAATTTATATAAAATTATATAAAAAAAATAAGTTCAAGGATAGAATTTTAAACAATTATTTTTTGAATTGATAATTTCAGAAATTTTTTCGAAGGTTAATTTGCATTTTTAATCGTATAAGTTAGTATTGAGAAAAAATATCAAGCTCAAGATTGCAAAAGGTGTAGTTCCAAAAAAAAAAAAAATTATTTTAAAAATACGACTTTGTATTAAGCTTTCGAGATTCTTATATTTAATGAAATTCGTAAATATACGCAACTGAATACCGAAATAAAGAAATACTTATCCGAACTGGTTTTCATGCGCGAGTACGTTAACCGTTTTCAATGTCTTCAACTGACGTCAGTTCAGAAAATCTTTGTTCTGAAAATCTAATTTGTAGACACGAATGTCATTAAACGCAAAAAAATAAATACGATTTACATTAACACTAGTTTTATTGAATAATTTATCGCAATTTTATATTCTGGTTAGGTTGAATAAAATATAATAGTTGATTGACAGCTTTATTAACTTTTTATTATCACTTTTTTAATGTTATACGAGAAATTTTTGTTTAAAAAAAATAAATAAAATACACATACTTGTATTTACAAATGCAATTATTTGCAAGTCAGTTCTATTTCATTATGATCGATCGTTTACAAAATAATTGAGATACAAACATTTTGCAATCTATTTGATTATTTCGTAAGTCGTGATAAATTAAATATTTATATATCAGAAAGATAAAATTATAATTTGTTTATGTTGTATTAGAAAGTAGTTTGGATTAAAATAATAAATTTTGATGAGTTTCAATTTTCAATATATTGTTGATTCGATATTTCATATTATAAATTTGTTGAGTGGCTTGTGGTCCATAGATGCAGTTGTTACGGCGCATGCCCTAAATATCTATTGGAAAAACACTTATGATTAATTAAAAAAAAGATAAGTTCTATTATATGATGCGGTTAGATGATTTTTGAAAAAAAGAGCGCAGGATAAAAAAGAAATTAAAAAAAAATATTTTTTAACTATTTTTTTGGCAGTAAAAATACATTATACATGATATACATATATAATTTTGATAAATTTCGATATTCAATATGTTTTCGATTTGATATTTTATATTATAAATGCATAGACCCGGTTTTGCACGGATTCAAATAGATTCATCCCTCATATTGGAATATGGGGAAAGTTTTATACAGCCTTAATACGATCAATTTGATTATAATTGATCTAGTACGACTTGAATTAAAATTTTCAATATCGAATCGGTCCAAATCGGTGCGAAACCGGGTTTACATATTCATAATATATAAGGTCAAATAAACGACATATTAAAACAATTAACTACATTAGTTTATGGATGTGGCGAAAATTCTAATAAGTTAATTACAGTTCTAGGACTAGGAACGAGGCACATACAAGGACTGTTATTATTTGTCGGTTTGGCCATAAGTGAAGCGGCCGGTGTGAGTCTAAGCGTCGGAATTGTGGCCATGACTGATATGTACAATACGAACGCGGACGTCGAGGTGAGTTGTGACAAATCGAAATATTTGATTGAATATTCTCGAAATGCATTCTGAAATAAACGTCAAAAGCTGTGGGCGTACATGACGGCTTGTTTTTCTACAAGTCACGTTTTATCGCATCATGAATTGATTAGAGATTATAATGATAAATATTTATATTCAAATGACACGTGCATATTTTGAATTAATTTAATTTAATTTAAAATTTTCACTTTGATTTTATTGCGAATAAAATGCATCATCTAAGAATGCAAGATCACTATTTTATACATTATTTTCAACACGTAAACGCGGAATGCAAATCTGCTTGTGTATACGAGAATATTCAAAACGATGATCACCTTGAGGGTCGATTGCCTGCTCTTTGTTTCATTTATTTATGTTTTTATATGCAAAATTATACCCGTTTTTAGATATTCGAGTGGGACAAGCAGACGCAGGATATAATCCTCAGTTCAGTTTTATGGGGGTACACCCTGATGCAGTTGCCGGCCGGGCAGTTGGCACACTTGTATGGCGGGAAAACGCTTTTAGTATGGGCCACTTTCGTCAGTGGGATTGCTTCGTCTTTGGTGCCGTGGTCGGCGCATGTGGTAAGTGAATAATGCATTAATTGCACACATTCGACAGGTGCGGGTTGATTGAATTCTAGTGTTTTATAAGTGTAGGATATCACGCTGTAATTGAATGAGTGATACATAGTTTTGATGGATGACGTATTTGGATATTCCGAGTCACGATGTGTTTAGTTTATCGCTTCCTGCTGTTCTGACCTCTTCGACCCTTGCGAGGGAAAGGCAAGAAACAAATAGACCGATATATCATCGGTAATCTCACTTACTGGCTGACGAATGAAGGCCATGGTTGTCAAATTAGCTGTTAAGAGCTGCGGGGTCCGAACTGTCAAATTCGATCGGCGCGCTTTATGAATTTGGTGGTGCGTGTAACAATGTTTGTTTTAATAATAGGCCAGTTTTAAAAGTGAAACTTTTTTTGAAAGAGTTGTGAATATTTTCAGGCATGATATATTGGTTAATAAAAAATCAGCGAAAAATTCATAGAATGAATGTTGACCTCCATAGATTTTCTTCCCGCATTGTTTTCGCCTCGAATGGTTTTCACCCCTGTTTTTTTTTAAATACATACTAGGAATGACACATTTTTGTTTATATTTTTCTCAATAAAACTAATCATTGTTTATGAACGATAGAACCATGAAAACTTTTTGTTTATCGAGGCTATTATTTAACTTTCGTATAAATAAAAATTAGTTGTTTTTACATTCACTTGAGATGTTATCATTATTGTTCATTGAAATTTAAATAAATAGACATATTTTTGCGTATCTTTTGTAATTTATTTTTAGCAAAAATAATTTTTTCCATCGATCGATTATAATCATACTTAAAAAAATCATATATGATGATGCAATACTAATAATGACCGAATTTCATCTCGATCGTAATTATTCGATCACGTTTTTTCGCCGATTTTCATTTTTTGCGTTCACCAATGTGTGTAACACGTTACATGTGCAACGACCGTGAGACCTGCTCACATTGATCTTGGAGTATCGCAATGAACTTTCAAGAAAGACAATTTCCTTATATAATTCTAGCGCGTCCGAAAAGAAACGTGACATAACGTGCCCGTTTGCGTCAATTTTGATTTATTCGAAACGGAAAGCGAATCTTTTCGAAATGAAAACGAAACGGAGTCATTGGACTACTAACGGCCTCAATATGGCGGATATTGAATAAAAAATAAGGGCTTCGTGTTGAAAAAACTGTTGCCGAATCGTGAACGACTTTCGATGACCTTGATTTTATTGGTTTTTTGAGAAAAGGGCCAAGTCATAACAAATTGTCGATACAATTTGACATTAAAAAAAAGCTTGAATAAAAAGAGAATTGTTTGTTGTTGACCTTATTATTTTATTCATGCAGGGCCGGAAGAGGCGTTTTTCAGAATTTTTTATTTGGTGATTTTGGTTTTTTATTTTTTATTTGGAGTTTTTGATATGTGAAATATTTCAATTTAATCTATGTATCTATCTAATCCATGTAAACAATTTTTGCGAAAACATTTTTCCGAACATGTATAATAAATGGCACTAAAAAATTCGTCATCTGTAGATATTCTATAATTTTTCCTTTGTGTTCATTTTACACATAAAAAATATTTTTTCAAATATGATATTTTAAATATATATTCATTTTATTTTAGGGAGGGTGGAAAGGAGTTTGTGCTTGTAGAGTAATACAAGGTTTAGCACAAGGGACATTTTTACCAGCTCTTCACACATTCCTTGGAAAATGGGCTCCAGTAGATGAACGTTCTAGATTTAGTGCCTTTGTATATGGAGGTATGTATAAAACATATACTCAAAAAATACATAACATGTTATCTAAAATATGAATACAAAATTCAAAATTGTATTGTTTATAGGTGCACAAATTGGTACTGTGATTTGTATGAGTATGTGCGGCTTTATAGCCAGTAGCAAATTTGGATGGCCTGCAATTTTCTACTCACTCGGATTTGTGAGTGTTATATTTGCAAGCGTATTGTATTTATTTGTGGCAGATAGTCCAGCTTCTCATAAGTCAATTTCAATTGAAGAAAAGTTGTATATTCAATCGTCACTTGGTCAGGTCAACGTCAAACAGGTGTGTTAATACAGAATCACTAATATTCAATAAAAGTTAAAGTTAAGTACTAGGAACTAACATCTTTTATAGTCTTTAAGAGTGCCATGGAAAGGTATTTTATCATCTTTGCCTGTGTGGACTATAGTCATTGCTCACATTGGATGCTTTTGGGGATATGCTACAATTTTGTCAGAGATTCCATCATATTTATACAAAATTTTAGGAACTAATATTCAAGAGGTTAGTTAGATTGTTTAATTATTATTTTTTTTAACGAAAGTTAAAGCATAAATTTAAATACTGTTTCTTTTTTAGAATGGAGTGTATTCAGCTATGCCTTATTTAGCTATGTGGTTCATGACCTTTGTTTTCAGCTTCGGTTCAGATTATTTGATTAATAAGCAATGCATTAGTGTAACAGCAGCAAGAAAATTAGCTAATACTATAGGTTTGTTGAAGAAAAAAATTATTATATATGTTTCATGATGTATGATTTTGTTAATAATTAATAATTTTTTTCAGGAACGTGGGTACCTGCAATTGGATTAATCTGTTTGTCATATGTTCCTAGTAATAATATAGCACTTTCCATAACAGTATTGATCATTACGACTGCATCCTTAGCTAGCACAGCTGTCGGATTCAACGTAAATATATATTTATTATTAATAAATTAAGTTGGTTTTTATGATATGAGATTAAAATTTATAAATTCAATAGATAAACTTAATCGATCTCGCTCCAAACTTTGCTGGGACATTGATGAGCATCAGTTCATTCTTTGCTAATCTATGCATAACGATGACACCTATAACAGCCGGCTTAATTTTACAAGATCCAGTAAGATTTTATTTTTTAACAGAAATTTCAATGCTTCAACAGACGTGTTAACAAATATTATTATTTTTAGACTGACATCACTCAATGGAGAATAGTATTTTTCATAGCATCAGGAATATTGTTCTTTACTAATTTATTCTTTATATTATTTGGATCAGCAGATATGTTACCGTGGAACGAACCTGATTACTTTAGAAGTGGTATGTATGAAAGTCTTGAATAAAAAAACCAAAGATTTTACATTTTAGTACAGTTTTATTTATTTTTTCCTTGATTGAATGATTTTTTTAGCAAATTCACTATCCGAAGACGAGAGCGAATCTAAGAAAGCTGATGTTGAATCAAATCGGTGAAAGCACACGTATAGCTGTAGTTGAAAATCGACAATGTGGGCATATTTCGTTGATTTGCTTACATTGTCAAAAATCGCGAAGGCTGTGTTGATAATTGCATTCTTTATAATTTAGGGAATTATATGTTTTGTATATAGTTTATTTGAAAAAATCAACTTGTAATGTTGGCCGTCCAAATATACATCGCTACATAGTATAGTCGAACGTAACTAACGACAAAGTTACAACTAACCACAAACATTTGAGATTAGTCATTCTGGTTTCTGAAAGTAATTCATATAAGGCATGGCCAACGAGTCGATTATAAAATTGTTTATAATCAATTATTTTATGAAAATTAGTAAGTTCTTTTATAGTAATTTATATAAAAATTTAAAAAAGTTCATAACGAAAAAAAATAAGGGTTAGTGACGTAAGTTAAATTATTTTAATTTAAATAGGTGGGTGGGTTTCCATGATGGTTGGCCATTCCCGGTATGTATTTTGAAACTAGTTTGATGGCTTGTACAAAATTTTATTAGTATACCCAAGTCTCTTTTTACACGGGGGATACGTTCCAGAGACTTACCGTGTAAAAAAATATGATGACCATATAACAATTGAGAATAGGTTCCATTCAAATATACTTTACATCATAAATTTTCATTTAATAACTATTATCGTATTCTGGCCAGCTCTGGATTTTACCATTGTGGCATAATAATACATATATATTTTTTTAAATATTTATGCAGTGTTAAAGTGAAAAATAATCAGTTCTTTTTTGAACCGTGTAAAGAGAGTTTTGGGTGTATTCAAAATTGGTGAAAATATATATTGTTTATGTACTTATTTCAATTAAAAGGTGTACTTAATTTTTGATTGGTAACTATAATATTTATTGTATTGACAGCTGATGAATAATTTATGTTCTAAATTATTTAACTTAAACATTTATCGTGTATTGTTTGTCTGTGATTTTTAGTGTTAGTGAATATATTTGTATTTGTATTATTTTATATATTATATTCGTACCAATTTTTTCTATATATTGAGAAGTAAAAAATTTTCTTCTAAAAAATATGTTTTATTTTGTCAAGCTGATCGATACAGTGATTTCAAAATCATTAAAAATTTGGATATCTAAGAAAAAGTAAAAGTTTTATGCTTCCGACCTTTTATTCAACGTAATTACTTTATTTTTCAAATAATGACATCAAATAGACAAAAGATAAATGCAAAATGGTCAAATGATACATATAAATAATAATATAATAGCGGAACCGAGGAACCGAAAATAATATTAAAAAAAAAACACACACACTGCATACTCGTAGAGGACAAGTTGAAGCTTATAAATCACTATTCTATTTAATTTCTGACAAATTTCAAGAAATCACACAATTTTAAATGTTCCACTCGAGATTAACGCTGAAAATTGTTCAATTTAACCACACAAGTGAGATCATAAATATACATTAGTTTCGTTAATTACATCAATGTTAAATGACGCCAATCATAATAATATAAATTTATAAAATGGAATTTTCGAAATAAAAAAAAAATCGGGAAATGTACAAACTTACTTACGAGTTTGCGCAAAAAATGGCATCATCTCAAAATTGCACTTTGTATTAAAAATTACAGCACACAAACGGCTTAAAATACGATTGATATTCCACACGAGTGTAAGCTGGAAATCTTTAAATAAGTGTAGCATGCACGAATAGTCGTAATCACAGCAATCAAGTGATTCTTTTAGTATCCTTACGTGAATGTGAGTATTATTTAAATAGGATTAAAATAAAATTCGATGGAATATCGAATAATATGCTTTGAAAAATGATAAAATACTTTCGACGAATCTTCTAATCTATTGCCCATTCCATGAATTTGTCAACACGTTTTAATCGGGCCTTCAACAACAATAACATTTATACATTATAGTTGATTTACAATTATTAACATTCAATTATTGACGTTAACAAATACATTTACACAATTTTATACACTTCTTTTAAAATATGGTCTTTCCAGCACCATGAAAACAAAAAAAAACAAATTTTTAATATAAGATAAATATGAAATAGCCGGCCCTTATAATACAGAATAGCACTTCCAACAATTACGATAATATTATAAAAAGGAGATTGAAATAAATAAAATAGGTTAATAATTATGACATTAGACACTATACAGTCGGTTCCAGGTTCCAAACACCCATCGATTGCATACTTACAAATACATATATCATATACATATATATATGACAAAACTATATTATCATTATATGTAAAAAATAATTCAATTTTTTTTTTTTAATTTTAAATATACATATCGTAGCTTAATATTCAATCTCAGTTCTTTTCAGCACAATTGTTAATTTGAGCGGCTAAGCTTGGTCTGCGACGCAACAGAAAAACATTTACGATATTAGTATATTCAAAAGTTTCTGACTGCTGGGATATAGCCCATACCGAAGCGATTATTCTTTAATTAATAAATAATAAAACAAAGAATGAGGAAAAAAATAACTATTTCAAATACTATAAGATTTTCTTTTTAGCACATTTAAGAAATACTAAGCTAATATAGCTCCAATGATATACATAACTAACAATAAACATTATATATTTCCTTTGTCCAATGTGTAAATTGGCTATTTGAGGATAACTGACGTTGTTAAAAACAAACACGTTGATCTAATAAAGCTAGCATTGTGAACATTGGTAAAGCGGGTCAACTAAGCATATCGCAGAAGATGAGTGTGCGACAGTCCTTTTTTTACAACCATCTAAAATAATAACATCCTTCGTACGATTACAATGATAAAATATAACTATAAAAATCTGTTATTAGTCGTTGGTTTCAAGAAAATTCACTAGATTTGATGACAAGAAGCTTCATTGGCGATTTCTTTATCAGTATGGTGGTACGGCACGAGCCAAGTAAAGCAGTATGAGACAATGGTTAATATTCATCTTCGTCGGGACCGGGAACGCCGTCACCGTCGATTTCTTCGGGTGGCGCAAAACCGTCCTGTCAAAATAACAATATTGAAATAATCGCAACGATTGAAAGTTATGCTACAGTACTCTCGATTATCCATTACTAAAATAAACTCAATCAACTTTTTAAATTTAAATCATTGTATTTTCGAATGAGAACACGTCAATGATGCAACGTAAGAAACAAATATAATAATACGTAGTACTTTTCATTCGGTATTTACCATCTGAAAGTCAGATTTTTGAGAAACGAAGCGTTATACGCACCACAAGCCGTTACTCATTTTTTTCTGAAAATAGACTTATACTACTTAAAAAACCGGCTCATATGTATTTTAAAACCAAATAAAATATAATGCACTATGATGCGAGTGTGAGGTGTGTTTGGAATCGATGGTCAACAAGCCGGGTATAAAAAGATTAAGGAAGAAAATGATAATTTGGATTATCCGTGTCTGTCCTCCCCGGTATTAGCCTGGATAATTGAGAGTGTACTGTAGTTCAATGTGTTGATTTACCTCAGTCGCGTAAAGAATTGCAAGTATTTTCTGCACTAAGCCAGTAGCATCATTTTCTTCGGCTTCCTGACATAACACTTCAATATCGCGTAATTTTCCAAAATAAAAATCTCTCTCTTTTTCCAATCCATCGACTGTCATTTTCATGCTGTGCATCTGAAAGATATAAGAAAAATTAATAATTTGAATGATTAAAATGCAAATTTATGTGTAGAAGAAATAAATAAATTGTACTTGATTGGTAAGTTCATCCATTTTCATATCATTTTTAGGATTTGCAGCATTTTTGGTTGGAATAGGTCTACAAGTTCCTTGTACTTTGTTGACTGTTGAAATAATAAAACGAATTATTAAAATGAAGACTTAATGAACCATATTTTCAAAATATTTTCATGCAAGTTTATCGCAAAAAAGTAAAATTCCATAAACTCATGCAAATTTTTTAAACCTAAGAATAAATCTTACAAGAGCCAACATAAAGTGTAATGTAATAATTGTATAGGTGCAAAAATCAAAATAGTCGAGTAAAGATTAATTGAACATTGTAAGAATTTTTCAATAAAATACTAAATATGAAGTATCTACTAAAAATGATAATTTTTAAAATGTAGCAACTGGAAGGAAATAGATATTAAACTGTGCATAAACCTAATATTTTGAAAACATATGTGTTAGTTAAACTATTGTCTTAATAATAATGGTAAGTATGTTAAAAGTTTTTTAAATAAAAAATATATACGAATCTGGCACGATTCGGTTATTTGTGATAAATAAAAGATGAAATCAAAAGGTAAATATACTACTATTGGCGGTTTTTGATGGTAATTTCGCTGGAGGGGAAGTAGATGGTGGTTTCCTGATCAGACCAGTGCCACGAGGTGCCGAAGCGCCTCCCATACCCATGGGAAGTCCTTCCCGTTGACCAAGGGCGTCATATTCGGAACCACCATAATTGGCGTCAAAGAACTTCTTAAACCATTGGAGAAATTCAAAGTTATCCTGAAATCTTCCCTTTACCAGTTTGTCGATCGGCACGATCTACACGATGAGCAAAAGAAAAACATAAAAACAGAAATTAAAAACGTGATAGGCTACTACACAAGCATGGATGATACGATGAAAATTGATCAATGATGCGGATAATGCTTGCAATGTGCAACTTGCTCAAGTTCATGCCTGCTAGAAATATGTAATACAATATCGTAATAAAAATATTCAAGTTTGCGGAAAAACAATCTGAAACAACCAATGTGACAGTTTGAACTTGAATACTTTTACCGCAGAAAAATTGTAACAACATAAAGTTTTGGAGATTGCTATAACAGAAACGCCACACAAATGATATCAGTGCCTTGCGTACGTGGCGAGGGTTGATTTAGGACCAGACGCTGAGTCGGAGGCTGTCGGGGTTGAGGCGGCGGCTGAGCGGGCTGCGGCATGCCTAAGGGGAGTCCGCCGCAGTCCATGGCGCCGGAACCTATTATAATACCACCCCTAGCTTCGATGCCGTCGTATTCTCGCCCATCGTAATTTGCGTCGAAAAATTTTTTGAACCATTGCAAAAATTCAAAATTATCCTGAAATCGGCCTTTTGTCAGTTTATCGACAGGAATCACCTACAATAAAGATTACTTGGAAGTTTTTTTTTTATCTATTTCAAATTTAAAAAAGAACCGAAAACATTTTTTTGGCAAATATCCTTTAAAAAAAGAGGAAAAATGTACATATGCTACGCTACGTTTGTGTAAGTGTTTCTTCTATGAACGAAGCAAAGAATCTTGCTTTGTCTATGAATATTAGCGACATCTAGTGTAGGCGCATTATTTAACATCTTCTGTCAAATATAGCAGTTGATGCGCCTTACAACAGTGAAAGTGAACCTTTTTTCGTTCACGCGCCAAAATTACCAAATATTTTTTATTAAGTATTAGGCGTGTCAAGGAAGAATTGATGTCTTCCATAAGACACGTCAACTGTCATATTTGACAGAATATGTTAAATGATACATCTATACACCATCAGATATTATATTTCATAAACAAAGCACAATTCTTTGCTCCGTCTATGTAAGAAGCAATTATATATACGTAGCATAACACACATAATTACAAAAACAAAAAAAAATACCAAGAAAACGCACAAAACAAAAACGTACAAAAAATATAACTCAAATTACCTTATCTACGTTCATTTTTTTGAAAGATGCTTGTAAAATTTTGAAATTTTGTATGTATTCATGTTCGAGATTCGTTTTGAATTTTATCCGTCTCATGGGCACGCTTCCGGGAAACAACATGTCCATGAATTGGCAGTAGGCTGCGCCCGTACACAATTCTTCGATTTTGGAAAAGTTAGACTGGAGACAATCGTTGACCCATGCCAGCATGTCATGTCTGGACAGATTTTCTGAAGTGACATTGGTGGAATAGACGTTAACGGCCATGATTCAATATTGTTCTGCAACAATGAAAACAGATGGTAAAATCTCAATAAAAAAAAAAAAACACAAAATGAATAGAGAAAGGCCAGCCGTGTCGGTTTCCATTTGCAATGTACCAGAAAGTGTTAATTGTGCATTAAATTTTGGTGAAGTTTTATGTTTTTGTCGGGCTCGAGTGAGCAAGTGTACTGCATATTAATTGCAATGACTAATGCGACAGCAGTCGAGCGTTTCAATGGAAAAATATTGTGATTGTTTGCTGTAAAATCTTTTGAATCATCGGATAAGTTGTCTCTCGATCCAAAAATAAATAAAGATGGTAATCGTCGACGACTCAGTGCGTACGAATGGCCAGAAAATTCATTTCCAATCAAAGTGGAACATATGAAGTTTGAGTTGATTTTTTTAGATATTTTGGTTGGAAGTTTTCAAAAAAATAATTAGATCAAATGTTAGTGATAAAATTGATTTTATTTTAATCGAGGTCGAATAAATAAAGTAAGAATGTTTAATTATTTTTTTAGTATTTGAACAGATTGGATATCAATTATTCGACACAAAAATTAGTGCAATTCATTGCATTAAAAATTAATGATTTGTGAAATATACTTGTCTAATAAATTTTCAGCGAATTGAAGGACCATTTTGTTGGTTTTTAAAATGTTTAAAGTTACATTTATCAAAGAGAAGACCCACCATCCTGCCTGTTACATGCACCCTACTTAATTATGCCAGTTTTTCTTAAACATAGAAAGGTACCCGCAATACTAGATGCCTCATTTACATTTAATGGGAATACTACATTAAATTTTCATCAAATCAATGGCAAGTGACTGTCTTTCAGGGTTCAGAGCTATATTGAAGTTTTCTTCAATGGTCATTATCTTACGTGTTACATGCACCCGTCTTACTTCACACCAACTTCTTGAGCTGGATATGTGCAACTAAGCAAAACTACTGGGAACTTTATATTGATATTTTATCTAAAGAATCACAGAGGAATCGTCTTCCACAGTTCAAAGTTATATCGAATGAAAGCTCACTATTGCGCCTTTTACATGTGTCCCATTTCTTGAGCTGGGTACAAGCAACATTAGATGAAACGATTGACGTCACTTTTACATTTACTAAAAACTCTACATTCAATATTTATTTAAACAATCACAATCGACTGCTTTTCATGGTTCAAAATTATATCGAAGGGAAGCCCACTATCCCGCCTATTACATACATCCCGTTTTATACCAACTTTTTGAATTGGGTACCAGCAACATTAGGTGAAACTATCGACGTTACTTAAATGGGCTGCAAGGGACTGCTTTTCAGGGTTCAAAACTATATAAAAAAGAAAGCCTACTATTCCGCTTATTACACACACCCCATTTTATACCAACTTTTCGAGCTGGATACTAGCAACATTAGGTGAAACTATCGACGTTACAAAGGACTGCTTTCCAGGGTTCAAAAGGGAGTCGAAGGGAATCCCACTTGTTACATACACCCCACTTTAAACCAGTTTTTTGAGCTGAATACCAGCAAAACCACTGGCATTCAACTTTCATCTAACCAATCGCGAACGGACCAAAGCTGCAACAAAATCAATTTCAATACAACAACACGAAAACGCACACAACCCCGCAAATTTCCAAAGCCAATTGTGCAAATACGAAACCATAGCGCACGAACGCAAAAAGGGCGAACTCGTCTTCGTACGCGAACCGAAATCTCTCTCCGCCGCGCTAAGAATGTGAAAAATGCGAACCGGTCGAGCCGAATGTGGGTTAAGAGTACGCGACATCTTTGAAGCGCATTACGAATCCTAACCTAGAACCGCTCGGGATGCGTTTTTGCCTTAGCCACGCCCCTTTTGAGCCCGTTCAAACCAAAAAAACGCGCGCTTTTGGGGATTTCCGGGGCGAGGTGCATGTGCAACGTATGGGCGTCCGCTATAAATAGTAGGGGGGTAATAGGCGGGGGGGCGAGGGGTGCGACGCTACTATTAGGGTTTGTGTTAGTTTGGGGATCATTTGCCGCCTTTTTGCAATGTTTGAAATTGTATTATGGTAGATTTGAAGGGGATTTAAACTGACCGGCGTCACTGTTAAGAATTCGCAGAGACGACACCGATCGTGATGATCACCGACAGAACGCCGGCTGCCAACTGACTCGATCGGATGCGTTGCCAACTTTCTAATATATTAATGGATTCGTTCGTTATTTAAATAAATATGAAATATTATTATTTAATAAATCAAACATATCAAAAATTATATTAAAATATATTAAAAAATATATATTTTACTCAAAATATATTTGGTCGTATTTATGAATGTTATTGAATACATCTGTCAAGTACATAACCTGAAATTGTTCTGTCACATGCACGTTTTCGTGTTTTCGATTGTACGGATGTGAAGACGCGTTTGTGGTACCAAAAAATGGCCACACGTTTGTTTGTGGGGAATATTTCGGGAGGGGTTTGCGAGGATGATTTGAAACAGGAGTTTTCGTTTTATGGAAAAGTGGTCGGGATTGATTTGAAAGTAAAACGCGATGCGAATAATGAAGGTGGCGAAAGCAAGTTCGCTTTTGTCACTTTGGACGCTGACAATTTGAGTATAAACAGATGTAAGTTTTTGTTTTATCGGTGTTTTCATTGTATGCTTTTCGATATTTGATTTATGTTTTTGTCGATAGGTATACAGGAATTTTCTGGAACGAAATGGAAAGGTTCGTTTTTGAACGTGTCGATTGCGAAGGAAAGTTTTCTGGATAAGTTGAAAAGGGAACGTGCCGAAGCAGAGAAACCGAAAGTGTGTATTGTCTCGTGTTTATTTTTCATAATGGTATTTTTTTTTTTTAAACAATTTGTATTTTTAACAGGAAGAAACAGTTCAATCGAACTTTGCAGAAAAAATCAATATTCCGATACCTAAAGTTAATATCCCGATACCTAAAGTTTATATCCCGATACCTAAAGTTAATATACCGATACCTAAAGTTAATGTTCCGATTCCATCCAAGGTTAATATCTCAATTCCTCCTGTAGTAAAAAATTCGAATAATTTCTCTAGAGATATATTGAAAACGAATCACAACGAAAAGAATGAAAAGCACAAATCGTTTGAAAACGATCACAGTGAAGATTTTTCACCCAAAAGAAGAAAAAAATTAAACGACGATAATTATGTTAGTTCAAAATATTGTCTATTTTTTTTTTTATTTGAACAGCTTTTTATACATAGTTTATTTTAGGGTTTCGAGCAAAACAATTTCAACAAATCCAAACAAAAAACTTCCAACAGTTCTGCAGTGAAATCACATAGTAATGAACCACCGCAAGAAAAAAATAATACTAACCCTTCTAATAAGAAAAGGTTAGAATCTATTCAGAATATGAAAAATGCTTATAATGAAAAGAAATCATTGATACAGATGGCACTTTCGGGAATTGTAAGTTTTTACAAATCTAATCTATTATACTAAACCTTTATACTAATAATAAATATTAACATCGACTTTTTAATATTTTAGGACTGCAAAAAGAATAATAAAATAGTCTTCGGTGACAATGATGATCTTAATACAGTTAATAAACAAAATATTAGAAGTAACGAAAAAAATAGTTTTACTAATGGGAAACAGAATAATAAAATCAAAAATGCCCTGTTTGATGAAGAATCTGATGAGAACGATGATGAAACATACAATTTTGAAATCAAGCAACAGTTTGAAGGAGAATCAGGCCGAAAGGTAAAATTAATCATTAACGTTTGTTTGTGATTCAAATTATATTTTGTTATTTTTTTTCCTACATATAGCTTTTGGAACTTCAATCTCGTTATCAATCTGATAAAAGATTTGCATTAGATGAGCGGTTTTTGGAAGACGATCCTGAAAAAAATGATGAAAATAATACTACTGAAGACGCTCAAATTTCTGAGAAATACGTTGGCAATGAAAATTATGAAAACGATGATGATGTTGACATAATTAATGAAGAAGAAAAACTGAGACAAGCAGAAATTTTGAAAGGAATCATCGGTGATTCGGGATCTTCAAATAAATATGAAAATACTAAGAAGTGATTTGATTATGTGTTTCTTAAAAAAATTATGAATGAACTATAAATGAAGTTATAAACTTAATTTTTTGATTTTAGATTGCCTTTGAAAACTATGTTACGTTTCGATCCTTCACGATCAGATCATGATAAATTTTTAAATAAACCTGTAGAAAAGACAGCTCTTAGTAAAAAGGCAAAAAGAGAAAAGAAAAGGTTAGAACAGGAAATGTCGAATGAAAAACTGAGACCGGATGATGCATCTGCACCTGTAGTTTCAGAAGAGAGATATTATAAGATTAATGAACCTTTAAAGCATTCGAGTGAAGACAATCAGCCATTTAGCTTGTTGAGTCTTTTTGGAAATAGAGATATAGAAGGTATTATTTCATGATGTATTAATTTTTTTTTAAATTGAGTATGTTGTATTATTATAGTTATTTTTTTTCAATTTAGAAAATGAAATGACGAAAGTTGAAGAATATAGCACGAAACCTATTGAAAAAAGTGAAAAGAAAATAAAAAATCCTCTTAACGGTGATAAGAATCCGTTTTTCTATGATTCATCAGATTCTGAAGATGGAAGTAAGAAAAAAAGAGAAAATGAGAAACCGAAAAATAATGATTCTTTCAAAGATGAAAGTAAACCCACCACTATTGTGGAAAACTTTTTTTTTTCTGATGCCGATCCTAGATTTTTGGAAGGACTCGAGTTCTTTTTGAACGCTAAACCTAGTTCAGATAAGACAAGGTACGAGTTGAAGACAATCGTTAAAAAACGTATTAAAAATAATTTACGAAACAGCAACAAGTTTCATTCCAAAAAAGTTGCAAGGACTTCTACGACCAAATTCAAGAAAAGATAATCTAATAATATGTGTAAATATTTTTTGCATTTATATTAATAAAATATGAAAATTATTTAGTTGTTTCCATAACTATCCTTTGTGTTTTTATTTTGAACTTTTTGTTAGAATACTTACATTTATGCAGTGATTTATTCTAATGCATCAGTTCTTATTTACTATCAAAGCTAAACGACAAGTGATATTGTCAGTAGACAAATGTGATTTTTATATTGAATTGAAAATATTTGGAAGGTTTGATAAGAAAAATTGTCCAAATTTCCAACAATGCCACGCTTCTCATGATTACCAAAGTTAAGCAAAATATCACAGTCTATTTATGGATGCGTGTATTGTTAACCTGAGATGGTTCTTAATATTCATACTCACCAAGAGCTATTTTATAGGCTGCTTATGACGATAAGATCTTTTTGTTGATTAGTTGTAATATTTCTCATACAACCCGTAATTATGTACTTCCATTATAAGCTTTGCATATGTAGTGCATCACTAAAATAAACAAATATCAATCATTTTAAAGAGGTCAACTCGTTTAAGAATAAACAACGAATTCACGATCACCGAAAATCGTCTGTTATAAATCAGGCGTGCTCAAACAATAATGATGATTTACGACAAAGAATTCATATTATTCCGAATATTAATATAATATACATACATACACATAAACGAGTTGAAAAAAATCGTACCTTTTTTTAATACGCGTACACTTTTTTCAGAACTCTGACCGCAGGCGGAACTAAATAAAACGGTGGCGGCTTGAGTCAGCAAGATGTTCAGGCCATTAATCAAATCAGAGAGCTTCCCAAACTGTGGTGCGTCTCCGGATGGGCCATGGGAAGGTGCCGAGGCCCTGGGTTTTTCAAGGACGAGCCCTTAATCGTAAATTTTCCACCGGGAAATTGGTCGTTTTCCAGATGATAAGGGACGATTTTGAAACTGTATTTTTTAATAAAAGTTTAATTTTAATTTGGATGAGAGTTTTATCGTTTTGGGGATGTGATTTAATTTTAATTTTGGGAATTTGGAGTTGAAATATTTGGTACTTGTTAATCTGTCAACAGTAGCAAAAGCGTTCGAAAACCAAGGACTAATTGTAAGAATTGCTGACTGAATAAAGTTTCCACGAACTGTCACCAGATGTCGTTTGCCGCGTCAGATCGTCGATTAATTTTCCATTTTCAAAAAATGAACGTAGGTGGTTGGCAAAATAACGCATGTCTCACAATCAGTCAAAAGACTGAATATATTTATTATTGAACATTTAGTTAGATTTGGTTTTTTTTCCGTAAAATTTACTGAACGTATCTTATTCGTTCTAGCATTTGGAGCGATGGGATAGCCATTTAATTTACCTATACAGTAATCTGAATGATAAGGACATTAACAAATACATGTTTCAAATATCATACACGGTAAATGTTATCAAGAAAACTGACAGTCATTGGGTTTTGAATGCTTTTGCTACTGTAGGCAGATTGAAAAGATTGGCCCATGATATAGTGGTCAAAAGTTCAATCTCGTCGAATATTTTGATTTTTATTGATTACTACTGATGTCAGACAGCGACCACAGAGTCTAGCACATAGACACGCGTATCGTTGGTCTGAGAACCTCCTTCGCTGGCATGGGCGGACTGGTTCTTATGGTACATGTCCCTCACCGAAATACGACTTGGGCTAGCGCGGTGAGGTATAGCCTAGACTGCCGCATTTGTCTGGTAAGGCCTTGTCCTGCAGTGGATAACTTATAGGCTGCTAATGATGATGATGATGACTACTGATGTCAAGCGACATATAAAGCAATTAGTAAATAGATATGACTGTAAAATCATTTATATAAGAGACGATTTTAGTTTTTTTAAGAGTTTATCTCATTTTAAAAATAATTTAAAAGGCTATGTGGTCAAGGTGTCATAACACGTCCCCCAATTTAAGAACCACAAGATTGGTCCATTCTATTGACCTGTAAGGCTTACAGGGGCGGTGCGTTACATCACGGGTAACGCGCGCGTACATTTTAACAAGATTTATTGCTAAAGTTTTTAATCAATTTCTATAACCCCGCTCACCGCGCGTCTCGTCCATCCCGCGATTATGTCTACCGTACATGTTGGCGTTTTAACGTCTGCAATGAAGAAAACGCACACTCGACATATTTTTTCACGTGCAAAAATATGGAGGAACTTGGCAAAAAATTCGGACACCGGAAAAATAGGCCCACTTTTGCTTAGTTTGTGCACGGAAGCGTTCGTGCGGAATTGATAAGCGTTTTTCGAAAACAAAATCGTTCATAACGAAGAACGTTCGGAGTGAACTTTTCATTGGGATTCGTATTAATCAATTTGCGATTAGTGATAACGGTGTCCGGAACGAATCGGCGTGATTTATTTAAATGTGATAAAAATTTTGCGACTGGAAACATTTTCCGATAAAACAAAAGTTAATTGAATTTCAAATTGGTTTCGTATACGTTTTAAACGGTACTTTCCCATTATTCTGGCACACTCACAGATAAAAATCGCTAGCTCTCAAATCGTTAATTTGTAGCCTAAATGTAAAGCGTGTTATATCATTTTGAACTTCTATAATGTTTACTTCTGCTTTCCTTTTAGAAAAACTGAATGACGAGAATGGGCAAATTCCGCATGTTTCAGTCAAAAGACTCAAAGTATTATATTTATTATTGAACGTTTGGTAAGGTTAGTTATTTTGAAATTTAAAAAAATTATAGAATTTTAACATAATGAAGGCGCGTTTTACAATTTCGCTTCAAATTAGCGATTGACTACTAGCGATAAGTATATGAGTGTGCCGGTCATTTGCGCCAGTCTAATGGGAAAGTACGTTTTAAACTATCACGAATCGAAATAAATTGTAAATGTAATAAAAAATATTCCAAGCGTCTGAAACGAAAATCAAACATCGATAAAAATTGATGATGCGAATTAACGATTCTTAGAAGCGTTCATCGGTCAAAACGTCGCCGTCGTTCACCGCCAATTAATTTTTAACGCTTTCGCTCAAGCGATTTTCCTCAACATTAACGACTTAACGGAAGGAAAGGGAAACTTAACCTCACCACAAGCAACACACAGATATAAAGAGAAAGCGAAAGTGCGAAAGGGACGCCGTGGGAAACTATCGAACGAGCAACTTGGACGCGTCCTTTGACGTCGGATAAGCATCCTCACGAATTGAAGCGCAAGATAAATTAAAACTTTATATCGAAGGAAGATTTAGTTCGCCCGAGTGCGGGATTAGAAAGGATCGGAATCCCCATTCCACCCCTGTCGCACTTTCGGCTCAAGTGAATTTCCCCGTATAAGTGTGTAATACGCAATGTTAATTTAAGTTGGCGTTCGCGAGCCGCCACTGGAAAAAAGTGGCGGATTGGGGAAAAATAATATTATCCTACCAGATAACGTGAAAGAGATGCGAAAGGTTTCCAAAATATTATTATTGTTTATTTATAAAAAGCAGATCGTTAAAAAAATTTAAAAGGAAAAAAAAAATTTGAAAGTAACCAAGCTTTAGTTATCCGTTAATTTTATCTATCACCAAACATCAATAGTCAGTGAAAACCAATTAAAAATGAAATGACTCAAACTTGAATAATCAAATAAAAAAAATATAAAAAATATTTGAGAAAGAGATCTGAAAATATTTTATTCGAATGCGTATATCATTCGTGAAACTATAATAGAGAATTTCCTTTGTGCGTTTCCGTTTTTCTGAATTTCCCTCCCACTTTATTTATTATTCAAGTTTTTGTCTTATCGATCGACACGAGGCTTTTACGGGAGGCATATCATTATATTTATTTCACTGTAAAAAGGACAATAACAACAACAACAAACATGACGTGGAACTGTTCTCGTCTTCTATTTGCTCATACCCTCGCTTTTTCATGTGCATATGAAAAGAGCTACGCGTTTTTGTGTGTTTGCTTTTTTCCAAGATAAGTGAAACTCGGCAGTTCAGATGAAAAACGAAAATAAAGTAGACGCTTGATAAGATGTGTCTTCTGCAGTTTGCATCAAATTTTGAAAAATATATATTGAAAATTGAAACAAAAATGAAAGATTAATGATAAAAAGAGAATACTATTTATTAAAAATATGTATATATTTTAAATACAAAGAATGCTGAAATTTTGCCATTTTTATTGTTAAGACTTCAATGGGCTTAAACTCATTATAATTTTTTTATAATATTTCATAACTGAGAAAAAAATATATAGCATAATACTTTATTATAATATACATATATCATTCACTTTCAGAAAATTTCACTATTCTGAAATTATGATATTTTGACAAAATAAATGGAGGACTTAGTGCATTTCGATTTATTTATGATCGAAAAATCTTCAGAAGAGAGAATGTGTCGCGAATGTTTTCGATTTTTCGTGACGAAAAAGGAAAAGCGCAAGAAAAATCACAAAAGCTCCGGATCATTTTTGAGTGTTTGACAGTAATTGCGAAAGATGGGCGAAAGCGCCTGGAAAATTCTCGGAAAATGTCGGAAAACCTTTGGTTTCCCCTTTCCGCTTTGAATCCGTATCTATCATTCGGATGTCAAATTTGAACGACGAATCGTTTTCTATTGTTGTTCACTGAGACAATAATATATAAATAGTAATGAGAGCGGTAATAAATAGAGTAGTTCATGTTTTGAATCGTCATTACGGAAAAAAAAATATGGCAGGAAGCTAGTTTGGGAAACTGTTCATGGAAATGCGGACTTCTGTACAAAATGAATAAAAAATTGTTATCCAATTATTCATACGCGAAACTTTTCTGTTTGTGTCAGGTCAAAGAAAATTTACATTATTTTACATATTTGAAATTACAATGTGCTGATGTTTTCTGAAAAAAAAAAAAAGAGTGAAGAAAATTTCGCTTCAGCAACTATTTGTTTGTCTTCGGTTCTTTGTGTTTTCGTTTCATTTATTGTTAAGAATTATCTACTTTTTTAAATATTTTTAAGTAAAAAAAATAAATCTGAAAGACTGTTATAAGTATAATATTTTATAATATATTATGTATATTTTAAGCCTTAAGTCTTATTATTTTACCTATTTACAGGTATAATATATTATTATATTACATAATATGATTTTTAATTAACAAAAACTTCATTAATTTCAAATATAATATTTTTTTATAGTAAATTTATCCTATGCTGTACGAATTTGAGCCTAACTTCCCGTAACAATACATAATGGATTTTTCATAGTATTTTTCCTATAAAACAAATAGTTTAATATAACTTAACTACACAATTAGAAACCTTATCGCATTCTTTAATTTTCATTATTATAAAAATACTCAGAAAAAAGAAAAGCTCAGGATGGGCAATAAAAGCGGAATCACTTTAAACGACAACAACCTCGAAAAAAGTGTATTATCGCGTTTTTTAACGAAGCGAGTACACAAAAGCTCGCATAGATAACAATGGGGGAAAACGGGCTTTCCATTCGCCGGGCATAAGTATGGGAGGTCGGGGATGGAAGAGGGGAAGGGGGATAATCGAGGACCACTATAATTGTGTTTTTCCGGCTAATAGGGGTTTTTCCCACAGCGCACAAGAACGTGATATGGAAAAGCGGCCATTACGGTTGCGCTTTTCCGAGGAAAATCTCTCCCGAGCGGTCGCGGTCCGTTTCCTTTTTCTTTTTTTTGTGTGTATGTATTAGGGGTGGCGTTTATTTTGCGATTTTTTGAAATTTTTTTATTTATATAAATAAAGTATTATATTAAAAATGGTATTATTGATCAAAAATTATATTTGGGTACTCAAATGTATATAAGTTTAATATCGTATTATAAGGGTCACTTTGTTGTATGTATTTTCTATTTTCTTTTGCTTGTGTATTTTTTTCTTCATCCTGCAGGATAAGCTAAAAGGGAGTTGCCGTTTCTGTTGCGGATAAGTATTCTTTTGTAATCGGCAAAAAAATAAAAATTATCCGATTAGGTGATTTGTGTCGAATTCAGACCGTTTTTTTCGCAGACTGTTTTTTTTAACATTTTCATTGATATTCGGTTTTAATAAATAAGAAATGGATTCAGTGGCGGGGAGCGAGTTTTTCGCGAAGGCATGCCATCGAATTTTTTTTTTAATTTAAATTTTATTCTGCGTTCCTTTTTACAAAAATAATCTATAACTGTACAATGGAACTTGTTTTTTTTTAAAATTAAGTATTCCTTTGTGATTTTTTACCGCATAATGAACCGTACGCCACTGGATTGGGTATCGTTTGTCATACGTATCAATTTTTTTTGCAAATCAGTTCATGAGTAGAAGTTTTAAATAGCATTGAGAAATATAATATAACGTAGATTACAATTCAAGACCATTTAGATGCATATATAGATTTATAATCCGATAGAAGACATTCCTTTTCATAACAATTAAGACAACACAAATATTCAACAACAATAAAACAAAACATCCACAACTCAAACACAACATAAAAAAAATTCAAACCGCAATTTTTCCGATATGGAAAGCGTAAAATTTTCACTCGATTATGCTAGATCACTGGCCATATGCACACACGGCCGAAACGCGCCCATTTCACGGCCCGCACCACGGGCCACGTGGCCCGCATCCCCCCCTCCCCCGGGACAAATTTCGCCATTTCGGCGCTGAAGGGGTTGAAAATAGTAAATCGGTTTCGCCGTGTGCCGCGGACACATCGCCGATAGATTCATTGCCCCGTTATGGCGGTCGGCCATTATGTGGGCCAATGTGGGCCAATGTGGGCCATAGACCGGACTCTACCCCCGAAGTGCCGAAGGGGTTGATCATGTATGCGTATCGTTAATTGTAATATGATTTTGGGTGTTTGGATGAAGTTTTTAAGGGAGGATGTTTGATTTTTGATAGGGTTGATGAATAATGTGGGGTGGAATATGGTTTTAGCGTCCTAAGTAGGAAGTATTGATGCAAATTTTTAGAGAGTGCAAAACCAATCAATGCTGCCAATTAATTTTTGTATAAATGTAGGACGCTGAAATCTTATTTTACCTAATTGTAGATTGTCGTTTTTTTTGGATATTAAACGGGTTTTTGAAGTATCAAAATGTATGTGAGTTATATTCATTTATGAAATAAAAGTAGCATTGATATGGATAATTTGATTTATTATTACAAAAAGGTTAAGTTGACCCGTATATAAATTTTTCCTATTGACTGATTGTTTCAATAAAAAAGTGCTGAATAGAAATCATTTATTTTTATACTGATAGTGAATACGAGTATAGTGTAAAATTTTGTTGAGTCAAATAAAATTTGATTGGTCAATCATATTATCGTTCTTTGTGCTAGATTTTCAACATTAATTAAATTTCACGCTTACACTCACTATGAAGATAAATATTACCCATATTATTAAATATAAGTATGTTATGTTACGTTTGTGCAATCGTTTTGTTTATGAACGAAGTAAAAAAATCTTGATTTGTTATGAAATTTAACAATATCTGGTAGTATATATGTACATACTTAGGTGGCATTTAATATACGCGTATCATAGGTGCATAATTTTAAGTCTTTTGCCAAATATGACAGTTTATGTGTCTTTGCTTCATTCATGGACGAAACGACCACACAAACATATACATATGTCAATTTTAAAAAATACAAAAAAAAATTGAATGAAAACGACCACAAAATATAAAACGAATCACCGACGATAGAATCTGAAAGCATCAATCGAATAGTCCGCCAATTTATTATATCTATGGGAAAATCCATGGGACGGTGGATTATTCAGCGGTTTGAAAAATTCGAGCATCCGACCGGAAAACGCGCGCCGGACGTCGGATTTCCCGCGGGAAATTTTCCGCGAAGAGTCTCGCCGCGTCGATTTCGACGGATCATAATAAAGAGGCGGCGGGATTTCCCGGGATCCCGGCGTCGTTACGACTGCTAATTTACGACCCGGCGACGTATAAAAGTTCGCAAAGTCCGTGCGCCGGGTTGTGGACGTAATGCGTTTTTAATATTGGCAGCAGTGCTTGCCGTTCGTTTTTTGAAATTTGGTTTTTAAATGAGCGGATTTTATATATAATATAAGAATATTTTTGTTTGATTATCGAATATGGTGGGTTATCAGTGCTGTCTTGTATATTTTGTGATGATGAATGTGATTTTTTTTTTAAATATTGATTAGTTATAAAATTTAATAATATATTTTTTTAGTTTTCATAATAGTTTTAATAAGTCGATTAATCAAAAATCGTATTGAAATAAGATGATAATATAAAAAAATCTAAATATTCTAATTTCATCTAATAGTAACGCCAAGTGATAATGAAATGTTTTGACCTTGCCTTTGTTTTCAATTAATATTAATGTTTTTAACAATTAATCAAAATTTTACATATTTACAAACTTTGAATATCATCAAAATATAATTTTAGACCTCTTTAAACAATTAGACTAAAATTTAATAAATTTGTTCATATAAACTATTTTTTTTTCATTTTGATCCCATATAGGGATTCAAACTCATCAGTCAATAACTCATCAAAAAAATACATAAATCCACTACAACCACATAAAAATCCAAGAACAACCCTAACATTGTTTCCGCACAAATATAATAAAAAAATGATAATCACATAAAGCAACTTAAACACAATTAAAAAGCGAAAGTTGGAGCAATTGTGTGAAACCGGCTCTCGCTTAATGGGAACGAGGCAGGTTATGCAGGGGTGGGCGACCCTTAATGGATAAAAATTTTACTGTCGCCCCGCGGTAGACGCCATTAAAAACCTTTTATATCCTCGATGGTCCCGCTTTGGGGACATAAAACGGGCCAATCTTGCGACGAGGACTGCTGCCCTTATTTGCCCCCGAGGACGCCTAAATGCCGCCGTCGCAAAACCGAATCCTTTTTTATGTACCGGGAAGGGATGCAACGATCAATTATTGCAAATGACGTCGTTTGTATTGTATAAAGTTTGGAATTTGTTTCATTTTTGTATATCTATTGAAGGATGTGTTCCTTATGTTAGAAGTTTGAGGATTTTTCTTAATCGTTTAGGTAAGTTGATTGGAAATGAGGATGAGACTCCATAGTATTATATGAGCCGTTCAGTGCACACAATGACTAACTCCATAAAAAAAAAATGTTGAGAAAATCGATGAAACAATATTCATCGTTTTTTAAAATTCCCTTTAAAAATAAATTCAAATAAATATTGTAGAATGCATCAATACAGGTTTAGTGCATTTGAGTTGCATTATTGCAATGATTTACATTCGAGTATGGAATTAATCAAAATGGCCCTGAAATAAATTATTTATTATTCAATGGCCAAAAAAATTTTGTCGTTTTTTGATGTTAATCTTTATTATTCAGGAAAGTTATTTTAAACATGAATAGTTATAACTACACCAAATGCTTTAACACTTAAATTCAAGATTTTTCAAAAAGTGGAGTTAATCACTCTGTGCACTGAACGGCTCATATGTGTGAGTATTTCAGTGATATAAAAATATAAATTTTGACACGTTTTTACATGTTTTCGATCACCGATATTCTTACACTTATGGAGTTTCTACCTGAGATACGACTAGACGTCCACCTTTTGAGAATCTTGTCCCCTTGTGTCCTCTTCAATGAAAAATTATTTTCCTTTGTCTTCCTCTAGGAAAATTATTCTATTTTATGATGTTTTCAATAGTATAAATTTAATTATATATCAATAAAAAATTATAAAAAATTCATTTTAATAAATATAAATATTTTTTCGAATTAACACTCGATTTTCAATATGGATTTTCGAACTATTTTTAGATGTATAATATTAGTTTTAACTGATTTTTTTATGGCACCCTTTGAGTTTTTTAAAATCTGATCACTTTACTTTTAATATACAATATTAAATGCTTAAAATATTTAAAAATCATTCAATTCTAGATCAATACTTTGGGATGATAAACATTTATTGACTGTACCACTTTCGCTCAATTTTACTAAATTGATAAAATTCAACTTAATCTCTAATATTTTAATAAATATTTTCCACGAAAAACATATCGATGAATAATATACGAAAGTGCGATTTTGGAGCAATTTAACACTTCGTTTATTATTAAAGCAGCACGCTTGGCATCTGTAATTTCTCAGCTGAAAAACAAAAACGTGCTTTCAGCCGATGCCCCCATATTGTATAATGGCGGGTTCGAAAGTGGTCCTGCGGTTCTTAAGAGACAGTGTCAGCGTGACGCGTCCCCAAGGTTGGAAACCTCTGAAAAACATCAATTATTCAGCGGTGCGTGTGAAAGGGACCCGCTTTCAGAGAGCTTTCAGACGAAGCCTTACAATGATCGCCGTGCGATTCATCTTCAGCTTATATATGCGTTCGCATCTTTCTATTTTGAATTATGGTTTTTATGTCTAGAGGTTTTCGCTTCAGACATTTGTTGTCCAAATGGGATGCGTTCGAGTTGATTAATTTGAGAAATCGGCTGTGGATTTTTAAACTGATAACATTGGCAAAAAATATTTTAGTTTCTTGAAAAAGTTTCATATAAATTTTTTATCATTTTACAGTCATTAGGATAAGATTTCATGGTGAGCGTGAGTATTATATATTTGATAGGGAAAAAAAATGGCGAAAAATAGTTTTTTGAAAATGTTTCAAATGAAATTTTTATCATTGTGCAGTCAGTCATTAGGGCAAGACTCTATGGTGAGCATTAAACATGATGAAAGCATGAGTATATTTACCGGAGAAAATGCGCGAAGATAATTACGATGTCTCTTCAACGAGGCTTTAAACTTATTTTTATAAATTGATTATTATTAGATTGAAAGATCACAGAATTATCTAAAAATTTCAAATATAAAAAAAAGCCAATAAACCACCAAAAAAATAATGATATAAGCATTTTATTTTCAGCGCTCTATTTTATTATATTACATTTCTTGAAAATGAACACGAAAATTCATTAAGGCATCATAATTTCATAATATGCTTTTACAATTTAATTAAAATTAATATCTTTCGTAATGCACTTTACCGGTCGTGATTAAAATTGCAGTGTCTTTATAAACACCCTTACTTTGATGAAATATTTGCACCATTTATAATAACTAATAACCATTTATTCTGCATTAAAAAAACAATAGAATGACTCATATCACCCCCTTATATTAAATTTCGCAGCCAAAACCAATCAAGCACACACACACAAACCGCAAACTAATTTATTTTGCAAACACGAACCACGCGTTACAATGCACCGCAATCAAAAGCCTATTCCGAGGAGGCCAATTTGCCTGCTCAAAATAGAAATCGGGAACATCACAGGGGAAGTTCATAATCGAGTGTGACGTCACTTCCGGTGTCACACTATAGTTGAAATCGGAAGTGGACCAATTTAGGCCGGAAGTTGGGTCTGTGTAGTTCGTTGATTTGAATGCAGTTTCCGAAATGAGTTTGTATTTGATTTATATATTTTTTTTAAATTGAATGTATAATTAGTTTTTTTTAATATCGTTATGTTTTTAAAAAGTTAAATATGAAAATATAATTTAATATAGTTAAATATGTGATAAGTGAATATTAGTGCATAGCTTTGGTTGACTAGGGCAATTTGAACTATTCGAATGATTTGAGAGATAAATTAATAATATATTTTACGTGTTACGCAACGTTTGTATAATTGCGTTTTTTATGAAAGACGTAAACAATTTTGTGATTTTTATGAAATTTAAACAACATTTGACGTTTATATCAAATTTATTTTTTCAACTGGTGACTCTAATCTTCTAGAATGAGCTCTTTTATAATTCACAAAGCCGAATCTTGCATCCGTAGTCGTCAACGGTTTTTTTTAAACTGTATCAGCAACACATGTCTTTCCCAGCCATTCATAGGTATATCGTAAGACATTTCAACTGTCATATTTGACAAATGACGTAAACCATTTAAATTTTTAATAAACAAAAAGGGCAACACACCAACAGATTACGCAACATTTCACTAAAAACGCAAGATTTTTTGTGTTTTTCATGAAAACCGCGATTACAAAAACGTTATGTAACATACATAAATCAGAACCACTATTGCTGGTGTACCAAATATTTGTATTTTCATTTAAATCACTCGAATTTCTCAAATCGCTGATATTGAGTACAAATAATTAAAACAAATAATTAATTTTAGAGCACAAAATGTATGCATTTTCAATCACATATTGAACGACGAGTGACATAGTCGACAATCAAATACAACTATTTCAAAACTATCAAAATCCCAAACACTGAAACTCAACCCTTTCACCCCTTATTTGCACAAACCGTATACGTCCCTCACCCCCAACAAATATAAAACGACGTGCATACATCACGGTGCAAAATTAATTCGATATATCCGGCATGAGGCGTGCATCGCGATTCAATTTTCTCCCAGGAAAAGCCCTGGATGAGGGTCGTAGAGACTCATTCACATCCACCACCCCCTAGCCGATTATCAGATGAGTGAGCAAATTGCTCAGGGCATCCTTGCGAGGATGTGGGGATGAAGGTTGATGATGGAGACGAGGTGAGACGTTTCCGCAGGATGTGGGTGAAAGTTTGGGCGTTATTGTTTTTGATGGTGGTCTCTTTTGATTATTTCGTGTTGCGACGATTTTGAAAACAATATTCGCAAAAGTGAATGTTGTTTTCGAGATTTTCGCGTCTCACCTGGCTTGGTTGTTTTGCTTGATCAAACGTGACGAATTATATAAATTAGAAAACGTATATATGTGGTGTGATAATTTTGATCACGGAATTTCTGGAGGAAAGTCTTGAAACGATTTTAGCAAAACATATTTGATTCCTCGATGTATACAGTTGAATATCTGCAAATTCAAAAAATTTTCTAATATGTCAAATCAAAAGTGTTCTGCAAAAATTGTTCCAGAATGTTTTCTAATAATTATAACACCATCAAAATCAGTGCATAAATTTGCAAGGATAGCTATTTTAAAATGAGAGTATTCTCTTATTAAAAATTTTAAAGATTCAGTTTTTATATTATAGATAAATTCCGCGATCAAAGTTGTCACAATAGTACATGTTTATAATAAAGAAACCCTACTTTTCAGCCTTTGTCTGCAGAAAAAAAATCGCAAAAATTCACGTGTCGAATTGAAACCTTATATATCCAAAACATCGTAAATTTTGGTGAAAAAGTTATTATAATTAATTGGCATATAACTTTTTTCCACAATAAAATTTTTTGTGGCACTTATTAATTCAGAGCGAGACCTTCATAAATATAATATTCGTATAATTTAACAATTGATAATAAGATTAATATAAATTTCTAATCAAACACATTAAAAACCAACCCCACATCAAAACTTTCAGGACATTCAGCCATTAAACTTGCGCCATCTTGGTCCAGCGGACCCTGCACAGATCAAACTTCCTGAACGAATGTTTCATAAATTTTCAGCTCGCCCATTCAGCAGTTCCGATGCAGGGCACTGCGGTTGTTGTCAGTTATTTGCACAACTCGATTACATTGCGAATTGCCGGGCGAAACTTGGTTAATGCACTTGTAACCGTGTTTCGTGAGTAAGTTTGCCCGAATCAATCCATCCGCCCGTCATACTGAAAACACATAGCAATTCCATGGATAGTGATTAAACAATGGGTTTTGGAAAATTACGTAATGTATTTGGGTGTAAGTGATTTATTGGAGAGGGGTCTTTTTGTTATTTGGGTGATGATTTCGTGAGATTATATTATATTAAAGTTGCTGTGATGTTGTTTGTAATCAGTTCTGTAAAGTTTGATGGTTTTTTTTTAGTGATTCTCATTTTTTGGTTAGTATTTAAGTATTAATATTGATTATTTATATTAAATGGTTTGTATTAAGTAGTTAATATACATTATCAATATTTTTATCAGCACATAGAGAAGCCAAATTTTTATATTATCGGGAGTTTGTCACAACATTTTGATGAAGAACGCTTTATTGGGATTTGAGACTTTGGGACTTTGTAAAGAGCAAAGCGTTCAATTTTTCAAATGTATAAGTTTGCTAATTAATATTATATATTCAAGGGCTTCAATTTTTAACTTTTCTTACAATATTATATTATATAGTTCTCGCTCTTAAATTAAATAGCTAAAGTTGATCAATTAGCATTATTTTATACTGATTATCTAATAAAATAATACTGATCCAAAAAAAATGTAAATACTGACCAAATATATATTTTTCTTTTTCATCTATAATGTTGAAAAACAAATAATTATTTTTATCATCATAATTAAAAAAAAATATTAGTCGAAAGTTACACCTTTTCATGTAACAGTGACAAGCAATATTTAAAATTTTCATAGAAATTCCAACATTAAGAACCAATTGCAAAACTCAATCAAAAATGCGTGCACAGTTAAAATTCAATTCCCAAAATCATAATGAACCACACGCACGCATAATATATTCAATTTCGCATCGAAAAACGGGGGACGAAAGTGAAATTTATACGTCCAGATGTCTTCGGAAGACGTAATTAAATCAGGTCTCGCGCACGGGACCTTATCGCGAAAACGGTACATTCGAAGGGGAGGGGTGATGCGGGGGGTGGGTATTTAGGGGAGGGGAAGGGGGGCGAGTGACGAGGGGCTATGGCTGTTGACACGTCGCTTACGACTTGCTGGGGGGTACACGCGGAGAGACCCTTAACCGCTGCGGTAATGGGTTTTTATGTCCCTGGCCATTATAGGGTATGTTTCTCGACTAATTTAATTCTGGGACGAGACGGGATATCTCGGAGAGTCGAGATTTCTCGGAAGTCCGTGAAATATTGGTTTCAGGCGGAGTGTTTCGATGTTGAGAGGTGCTTTGTGTGAAAAGTGATGCGGCTCGAATTCGGTGTGATGTAATATAATATTTTCGTTGATGGTTTAGTTTTGGTTTAAAGTTAATTTGAACGTGAAGTAGTTTTGGATGAAAGTAATGTATTCAGTATTCAATAAAAAAATCTCAAATTTCAAATGTTACACATCAATTGCATTTTCAAAATCTTACTGTAAAGTTAAATAATATTATATAAAGCTACTCTAAATGAACAAAAAATTCCAATAAACTATCAAAGGTTTAAAATTAAAATTAATTTATACGATTTGTATTCCTGGAGTTCGAATTTCAAAATTCCGAAAAAAATTCTGATTCCAAAATACCTAGATTATTTACATTAAGATTTTAGTATTTTAAGATCCCATTCATCTCATGGATTAATTCAAAGATTCAAAAATTGAATATTCATTCAAATTTCAGCTTATATCCACTGATTATAAAGAAAGATGATTATAACGAGTTTATATACAAAAAATCATTTCTTGCCAAATATTTTTGAAAATACACGCATCCATACACTAACTACATTACTTAATCTCCAATTCAGAAGATCTACATGAACCAATGCAATTAAAAAAACTAAACCATCAATCCACATATATTTTTTTTACTTTTTATTATTATTATTATTATTATTATTATTATTTTGTTTATTTTTTAGTACTATTTTAGCCCCGCTTCTTACGTACAAGGCTTCACATAAAACATTGAAAAATTTCCCGATACACAAACTCGAGAATTCCCGCCGAGACGCCACTAAAAATACCCTCCACTTCCGCGGACCGCCGTGGTGTGGGTCGGACACGAGCTAATGGTCCGGGTAAAAAGCGAAACCCGATGAAGTCCCGTCTCGTCGGTCGGGTTAGGACGGGGATTTTCGGGATCGGCACAAAGGACGCGGAGGGGGAAGGGGGGGGGGATGGGGGTAAGGGGGGGGTGAAATTTCCGACAATCGGCAATTATTGTCGTAATTCGCCCTTTCGCCGGCGGTAATTGAAAAGTGAAATTGTCGTTGACTGATCGGCCGCTTTGTATAATGGCGGCGTGTTGGGGTTGATTTGCGTAATTTGTTGTTGGCGTTATTTTTACGAGTCGCATGATTTGGGTTTCGATGAATTTTGTTCGAGTGGAGACTTGAGGATTGTTAGAAATGGTTTTGGTTGGTTTTTTATCAGAAAATAATTAAATTTTAATTGACTGTATCGTGGTGATGATTGACTAATCTTTGTCAATCTTTGATTATAATAAAATATACTGCAATGTAACAAATATGGGTAAAATATGGTTTTAGCGTTCTATATTTATACATAAGTGAGTTGGCAGCATTGATTGGTCTGGTTACTGGTCACTGTCTTGTGTTCTTGCATCGTAATTAGGGTTTCTGGACTCGACCCGAACCGGACCCGAACCCGTCGGGTAATGGACCTAAAACCCGGATCCGAGACCCGGGACTAAAAACCATCGGGTCCGGGTAACAAGAAATATTTTATTTTTAAATTAAAAATATTTTTTTTAAATCGAAATGCGTTATAAAATTTATTTTTTTAACAAAATATAGACGAAAAACAAAAATGGAAAAAGCAATTCGAAATATTTGAAGTTTAAATTTTCTTGCCTTTTAAAGTACATACATTTGTAAATCGTTATTTTCGTACCCAAATAATTACTTCTCAGAATACCGCTAAGGATAATAAAATTCAATGGGGCATATATACATATATGGATGCACGTCCGTCTTCCGAAATACAATGCATTTTCAAATGCGTCATGTATTTCAATTTGAGGAATACCTGCCTAAGTGCTTTCGTTTCACGGAAGGTTCACAGTTGCGATCTTCCGTCTGCAATATGTATTTTGATTTTTCAAATTTAAAAAAAAATTATTTTGGACCCGGAACCGACCCGGACTCGTCGGGTATCTAAAATATTGGACCCGGACCCGACGGGTTTTGAAAACCCGGGTTTTCAGAAACCCTAATCGTAATAGGTATTAGTATGAATTAAGAAATAACTGCCAATTCCTTGTTTATATTTATATAGTGTGCAAAGTTGACACAATTAACATATCTCATTTTTAAATAAATTTATTGCAGAGTAGTTTTTTTATTAACTAAATTACAAACCAATGTCGCTAGACAATAGAAATTTTCATTTTTCATGTGGTTGAAATATAAAATTTCAGCTGAAGATATAATTGTTTCTCTGAAGTTGTTATCTCTCTATTATTTAGTGCATGTTTGAGATTAAGAAATTTTAGCCTTAAAAAAATGTGTGATAGAGATGTGGGACCAATCAATAGTGCAAACTCACTTTAGTACAAATGTGCGACGCTAAAACCCTATTTCATCCAAATTTGCATAGCATGCACTACAAAAGCAACAACCCCGAGATAGAACATGAACTCATTAGAAGTACATCACGACTGCACAAAGTGCACTTATTCAAAGCGCACCATCAAACATTTACCAAAATATCAACAAACCGGATAATTTCCCGCTCGATTATTTCGGCAAACGTACCGAATCCATAAAGTCCACTAATTCTCGCAGCCGCACCGTCATTATGCAAATTTGCCGAATAATTTCCACAATTCGACAACGTAGCATCGGGCACATTCGGCATTTTCGACTTCGCAAATTAAAAAATCCCCACACAAGCTCCGATAATCTGGCGGCAATAAAAAAAGTGCCGGACTTTCCATTTGTCCCGGAAACTAATGCAATTAAGCGTCGCGAGATGCGGAAGCCATTAGTTCGTTTCATTAGTACTCGGGGGATGATTAGTGGCGTGTGTATGTAAAAAAAGGTAAATCTTTCAGCGGTGCGCTGAAACGCTTCGGGGCGTTTTCATTCAATGGACTTTTTTCCCTCGGCACAAACCATCACGCTATGTGGTACAATGTGGAAAAAGTAAAAATAGCCCCGAGAAAAATTGCTGTTATAAATTCAAACGTAAATATACACGAGTCTTGATGGTATGGCATTGTGCCGTTCGAACAGAAAGTTTCAGATTGGACGTTCAGATGTACAATAGGAGTGGGCAACGCTAGTTTTTTTTTTCTATTTTTCAGTTGTATGTATGATTGTGTCGATTCGTTAGATAATATTTTCAATTCAGTGTAATACATAACTCTAATAGTATCGGTTTATTTTAAAAAAAAAGGGGTATCTCCAATTGTTTTGTTATCATTTTTGAAGTTTAAAAAAATAAAATTTTATGTATTATATATATATTGAAAATTTTCCATTATCATATATTACTTTATATTCATCTTATAAACGAACCGCGTGTAGCTTAATTTCAGCAATCTTTGAAACAACATGCGTTTTATTAGCAATGTTAGTGAGCTTTTGAAATATATGTAGCTTACTTCAATGCGTATTAAAGTTTGAGGGGGTATCCGGAAATTCCCATTTGTTTTAATATTTCTATAATGACTTCCATCTTTATAAATGGAAAAAGTTTTTCTATGTATTCTCGGTAAATTCATTCAATTTTCAAATATTTAATATTCAAAAGCGTTTGTGATGTAAATAAGATTCCCATAAATCCACGACAGTGCATTCGCAGAAATTCGCCACGGTGTACACAATAATTAAGAGCGCAAAAGTACAGCCTTAGCCAAGTTGAAAGCCAATTCAGTCGCTACATAAACGAATTAGTATTCCGGTAGTCGCAACCGGAAATATTGCATAATGCATTATTTCCATACAAAGCGTAGGAAACTGCGGACAGACAAGACCAGAATGCAATTTTGCAGAAAGGGCAAAACCGGAGGGATGGTGAAAACGGCGAAAGCGCTAAGCGGATTATATGTGAAAACAAGATATTCTCCGAACGTATTATGCATTTGGGTGGGTTTGTTAGGGGATGTGGGAAAATTGTGGTATTTTCTTTTTAGTTTGTGAATACAAAGCAAAAAAATTTAGTGTGGTATTCTTATGAATCATTAATGGAATCATTATTAGTGTCTTATCATTTTTGAAGCTATCGGAATTGAATTGAATTGAATATTGTTTACGCGTCGTTTTCAAAATTGTTTAGTTTGCGTACAAGTCGTACAACGCAATGCGCCATATAAGAATAATATAGTAAGATGGCGTTTTTTACAATTTTTTTTAAAACTAAACGTCTTCATTATTTAATTGAACTTTTTTTCATTGCTTTCCGAAATTACTTAACGAAATTTTAGTCTTGTATATAACAATCGGAATTTTAAATTAAAACAAATTAAACCTAACCTAATCGTACTTCCTAGACCATAAAAAAGAAAGAGCGCGGAAAGAAGATAATGAAAAGAAAGAAATCCAAATTGTGGGGAAAACCATTAAAAAAGCGCCATTTCACTATATGTATGTATATTTTTTACAAACGACGAAAAAAATTTTTGTATCATATGTGAACAATTAACGAAAACTTCGCCTTTGTAGATAATGATCAGAACTTTAAATTAAAATACTTAAACCCATCCTAATTATTGAAAAATTCAAGGCCATGAAAATAAATATAACGAAAAGGAAAAAATTCAAATTGTTGCGAAAAACATTGAAATTATGTACTATTCCACTATATTTTTTGCATAAAATAATATAAAAAATAGGTATGTGAAATAGAAGTTATATTTAAATTTCCATTCTCAAACTACTACTTTCTGAGAATCCAATTGAATATGTATTAGTTAAGGAAATTATAAAAAAAAAATATTAGTACATACTACATACTCGCACTCCTATATAAATTTAACCGAAAAAAGTAAAAACAAGGTTCATAAATTAAATTTCAATCGCGAAAAACACGAAACAATCCCCTCTGAAAACTTCCCGAAATTCCGGTAGATTTACGACTGGTTCATCGCGGAAAAGTAGTCCACGGCCGACATTGTTTGCCACGCGAATCGAACGATGAAAATGTACAGAAGCGACAAACCGCGAATCATGAAATATTCATAAGCCGAAATCCCGAGCCCGTTCCCACGGCCGCGATCTGTCAAGTAGTGATCTTGTAAGGGCCAGTATTTTACATACATCAGTGTTACCCTCATCAATTGTCACGCGGCGTACAACACTTAGCTGTATATTATTTCGTACGTAAGTAAAACGGCACGAGCCCCATATACAGGGGCGGCTCAAATAGGGAGCAGAGTAGTGCCATATTTAAAGCAGCGCATTGTGGCGTTCTCATTTTTTCTTCTTTGGTTATGAAATTGAAATACAGGTATCTCCCGATTTATGCGGTAGCTGGTTTACGCGATTTCACTTTAACGCGGTCAAGAATATTTTTTAAAATTAATTAATTACAATATTGTATAATGACATCTATTTAATTAAATAAAAATTATTTCGTAAGATAAAAATGAATGGTCGGTATCGATGACTATTTATCCCCTCTCTCCCGTTTCCTCTTGAGCCGTGCATCTCACTAATTAGTCTGAGGTTTATTTTTGTCGAGTAAGCGTATTGCAATACTTTCCCGCATGATTTTTTTATATACAGGTGGTAAAAATACTTAAATATTATTTGTTTTTTTTCATTTGTAGTATATTTTCAATAATTGTAAGGCGTATTTTTAATACAACCCGACAATGTCAAATGAAGTTACAAAGCTGCCGGTTAAGAGAAAAGTCATATCATTACAAACAAAGATCGAAATTTTGAATCACTCACAAAAAAGTGTCATCTGTCGCTAAAGCTTATAAAATGAGATTTAATTTAATTTAATTATATTTTTGATCTTATTTTAATTTAACTTTATTTTTTGTTAGACTTTTTTCACGCGATTTCCGGAACCAATCTTCCCATTTATTATAGACTTCATGTCTCAATTTACGCGTTTTTTTTGCCCTGGAACCTATCTCATTTTTTTGTATGGGTACATACACTTGTTTTACGCCAGTTTTTGCGGAACGTATCTACCACGTAAATCGGGGGATACCTGTATTATAATTCATATTTTTAAAAGTCTCGACCTTTTTTTTATGGAAAAATTTTTGAGATTCGAATAATTTTTAAATTGAAAAATATTTGTGAAATATGAGAGAGAATTGGGGCGCTAAAAATCAATTTGCCTAGAGCGTCACATACCCTCGAGCTGGCCCTGCCCACATATATTATATATATTATATGTGTTGTAATGGACGCGAGTTGATTTTCGTCTCGTTGTCATACGATTTGACGTGGGTCGGCGGATCTGCCATTGTGGCGCATGAATGCGGGGCGCACTTTACTTTCCCGCGCTCTCTTTTCGCGTTGGCGAATCGGCGATGATTGGCCGAGCGGAGGCCGTATTGTTGGTCTGATTGGTCATTGTTGATGTTGACTGATGTCTGGATTGTTCGGTCGGAGTGTTTTGTGCGAGTTGATTCGCTTCTCTTTTGCAGGGAAGTTTTTGGACTGGAAACATTTTGTGTATGTTATATAATAATTTATCGATTGTAATGTCGGAACTATCGGTTGTATTGATGATGGCTTAAACTGCGGGTAGGGCTAGAGTATGTTTCCCGTTTTTAACATTTACTCGATCGTCTCAAATTTGGTATTTAACCATTTGACCAAAATATGAGAGTTAATTCTCTTGTTAAGGCTAGGCGCAAACGAGAGACTTTTGTCGCATGATAATTTTATCGGGTTCTTAATTAGCATGGAGATGTATGCGAGTGCGCAAATTATAATGAGTCGTTATAATTTGAGGAATTGAGTGAAAATTTATGTGTATGTTTAAAATATTTGTATAATCAAATTTTTCATGAAAAACGCAAAAAATCTAGCGATTTTTTTTGTGAAATTTAACTTAATTTTGTAATGTATTGCTCCACTTTGTTGGTGTTATTAAAAATATAAGTGTTCAACGTAATCTGTCAAATATGACAGTTGACGAGTCTTACGATATGACTATGGAAGGCTGGGAAAGACTTGTATTTCTGATACCAGAGTGTCACAATGTGGTTAAAAACAACGTTGAAGACTACAGACAAAAAGTTCTACTTTTCTAATAATAAAATAGCTCATTCTAGAAGATGATTCGAGGATTTAGTAGGTGAAAAAATCATTTTGGCCACATGGTGATATGAGGTAACCTGTTATGTCATGCTGGTTTTTTGTATTTATGTATATGTATGCCCTTTTTTTAAATAAATTAATTTTGAGACGGATATAAAACGTTGTTTCAATATTGTTTAAATTTCACAAAAAATTCCATTTTTTGCGTTTTTCGTGAAAAATGCGATTACACAAACGTTGCATATCAATAAAAAAAATCACATACACACATTAACTGGTATCTTTCTTAGAACGTTACAAATCTATAAAAGTAGTACATTTATTGAAGTAAAGTAAGAATAAAACTCCATGGTGAGTATAATTATGAGTGACAGCGACACTTTTCGTATCTTTATATTGTTCAGCACGTAAGTTTTATATGGAGATTGTTTCTATCACTCATGTACTATAAATTTACCCTCTACTGTTCCAGAAGCAAAAAAAACTATACAGTTGAATTAAGATTCGCTAGTTCAATTATTTTAACATCGCAACTACAAAATAACTTATCAATATAAAAATATATCAAACATATTCTGCAACGGCACTCAACATCTCAACATCTGCATCGACATGTAAATCTCGCCGCGCACACAAAGTTTTATTGTGTAACATTCTCCCAAGGCGAATTATTGGTAAACTTGCATAATATTCGCGTGTAACTTTGCATAGTGCATTCGCAAAGTTCATTAATTCGGACACGAATCGCGAACTCTAGCCGAACTGCGATCCGGAAACTGAAGGCTTGGGAGGTCGAACTTTCGCCCTTCGAACCCACATCGAAGTTTCGGACGTTGCATTCACTAGGTAGTGTAAGGAATCGCAGAGTGCGGTCGACGGGGCGTTTCGGCTTTGGGTTGTTATCGGGAAAAAAATAATCGGGGAGTTTGTTTCGCGAGGCGGGAGGGTTTGTTTGAAAGTTCGAGCGTGGGTTCTTATCGTTTGTGTTCGTTCTCGGAGATGTTAAATTTGTGTAATTTCATACAAATAAGGTGACGTTTGTGTGGTTGATATCGGTTTAAAGTTTTGTTCAGGCGTTGTTGTGATGTTGTATATTATGTCATGAACGATTATGGAAAATTATGAATTTTGTAGTATAATTTTCCTATTAAAGTGGTGAAGGTTTTTTTTTGAATTTTTTGTTCACAATTATAATAATTGCTTTTGAAAAAATATATTTTTTTTGCTCATGAACCTTTTTTCACGACACGATCTATAAGAAGATTAGGGCAAGTCTTTATGGTGAGTTTGAGTGTGAGGGACAACGATGGTGTGAAAATTTTTGTTAAAGGAAATACACGAGCATATACATATGTATAATATAAAAGTTTTTACGCTCCAATTAAACCTTTTACAAATCAAATTCAACCCTTTTTTAACCATCAGAAATGATTTTTTTCTCATAGGTTTTTTTTCATATTATGGGATTTAAATATGTAGAAATAAGTATTAGGGCATTGAGGATCTTTCATAAGATAAAAAAGGACATATTTTTGTTGTTTGTATGTGAAAATAAAAAAATTACCGAAATTATCAAAGCCAAATTGAAGAATAATTAAAGGTCTTAATGATTCACTTCCAATGGTAGAATTTAAATTGTAAAAGGTTGAATTCAATTTGTAAAAGTCTGAATTTGAAATGTGAAAGCTGTAATTATGGCAACATGTTTCAACATATTTTTATCTATTGATGTGCTCATATTATCTCTCGTATTTGTTATGGAGTCTTACCCTTTATATATTAATTGAACGAAAAATGTTGGATAACAATTTTACGCAATTATGCAAAAAGCTTAATGCTTTAAAATTGAGCAGAGTAGTAGAAAACACACTCGTCACATTATACAATATGTACTAGAAGTGGAGGAAAGACCGAAATGGGGCAGTAAATAGCGAGCCGTGGGAATGTTTTCTTCGCTTGAATTTTAAATTGAAGCAATCAGGTGGAAAATAAGACGAGAAAATGAATTTTTCCTTCTGCGAATTTTTTTGTGTTTTTCTTTTCGGCAAAAATCTTGATGCAAGAGAGTTTGACCTTTCCATACCACCAGTTCGCTTTCGTTTTCGATAATGATTAATCGACGAAAAACAGCCTTTGTTTTCGGTCCGATGAAATTTTTTACTGAATTAAAAACTAATTGTATGAAAGCATACTAATCTAATTTAGACGAGATCGAGGAAACGAACTTTACATAAATCTAAAACCGGAATATTCAAAGTAATTCAAAACTTCCCCTCGAACTAATTACCGAGAAACAAACATCAAACTATTACACAGATTTTCATTAAGCAAAATATTATTATGAACTTCGCAATATTGATTACATTATATTCATAAAACATTCTATGAGCCGAAACCGTATAGAATCAAGATCGAATCCATAACACACGGAATGGGCCCCAATCTTTCATCTGGGCCCCAAAACGTGCGCCATTAATTGGCAATAAATGAGCCGGATTCGAGTCTATCATTTAACGGGAAGTACAACCTTCAATCGTTTCGATACAACGAACGCATGTAATGGCGGATGATTGATGGCTGAAAATTCGCGTGTCGAATGAGAATTATGGCTAATCAATTCGAACGCGACACGAATAGGGGATTAATCAATTAATTAATTTATGGAAATCGTCTTTTGCATGTGGGTGCTTAGGGTTAGGGTGTTTGCTTGTGTGGTTTTGGTTTGTGCGCAATTTGGGAACCACGATCGGTCAATACATCGATTCAGCGAATTGTTGAATGATGAGTTTATAGAAGCGATCCGCTGAAAATTTGAATAGTAGATATAGTCGGTATGTGATCATGTCAAAGGTTTGGGTTTTTTGGATGTTTGAGTTTATGTTGATCATGGTAGTAAGCGATAAGTAATGTGGTTGGTAAATAGATATGATTGTGTATTTTAAATTCAAGGTAGTTTAAAGGTGATTAGTAAATTAAATTTTTAAAGTAAAAGTGGTATGAACGCCAATAAAAAAAAGTTATCATGTTTGGTGTCATGGTGTGTACAGGTGCCCTGAATTTTTTTTTGTCGAAATAGAGGTTGATTTAAGTTAACAGGGATGTCTTCTTTGTATGTTTCTAATAAAAAAAGTAGACACAATATATAATAATATCTCCATGAAACGAATGAAAGATATTTCGCTGTAATATATTATTGCATATCTGTTATATTTGAAAGTGGTGAATTTTCACTTACTGTTAACATTTGAATTCCGATATTATGTCACCAAAATTTTGAATTAATTAATTGACTATGTATTATTATTATTATTGCCAATTATAATATTAAATGTACTATAAACAATATTTTCCACTGTATAATTACTCGTATTTGTTCAAATACGTATACAAATATTCAAATGCAATCGAAAATATAATATTTTGCAGCGAAATATGTTTCGTTCATTTCATGGGAATATTAAACTGTGTTGACTTTGTTTATTATAATATTAACACACAATTAGGACATTTATGTTAATTTGAATTTAGTTTTAACTTTTTTTTTTTAATTGACGTTTACGTTACTTTCATATATGTATAGGTTACGCTTATAATGTTTTTCAAATTCGTTATAAAAAAATATGGCGTAATCAATATTCACTTCCAAAAACGTTGTTTCAGTTATACTTGATCTAAAATTTTAATTACTCTTTTTAAATTTGATATGTCTAGAATCTCAGAAAAGGAAAATAAGTCTGTTAAAGGTCAACAGTATTTTTAAATATCGAAAATCGCAAAATCTTAAATTTCTCAAAACAAAATAAAATGGAGATACGCCATTAGTGATTATGTGTTCGAATTCAGATTCAATACAAAACAAGAAATTACATTTAAACCATTAAAAATTATTTATTCATCGCTGAAAATTCCGCGCGAATAAAGAACAATATCCAAAGATTTACAGCAGAATGCGTCGCATAGAATAAAACACGTAATTTATTTGCGAAACAATTTTAATATATCACCATTTTATAATTTTTATTCGCTCACACGGCCGCACAACAACACGACGCTTTTCAGCGCTGAAATAGAATGATAATTTTAAATTGGCCAATATATTTCAGCGCTGCAACGACGCCAGGTACGCTTGCACCTCGGCATAATGTGTTTTTATTTTCGGCATAATTTTATTTTCACGACGACAAAACAACTCTTTCAGCGACCGAGGTACATAAAAGTGGATTTATTGCGGACTTTTCAGCGGAATTGCTCGTTAATCATTTATGCATCCGAAAATGTGCCGTGAAAATTTTCGTTTGTCTATGTTTCAGAAATGGAAATTTTTCGTGTTCTGGAGTTATTGTGTGTGTGTCAAAGTCGAGTTGATTTTTCGCCGAGCGAATTTTCTCTGAATTTCAAATTAATTTTCAGCGCAAAATATAACGATGCAAATTGTTCGTTTCTCGGAATTAAAAATATATTAAAATGCGTATTTTTTTCTAAAATGAAGGTAAATTGAGAGATTTTTAAATTAAAAATTTGATTAAACTTGAACTTGTATCATTTATTAATTTTAAAATCGTATACAGTTTTCAGGTAATAATTTTTATTCGTAAAAGCATCATATTGAATAGTGAAAAAAATTGAAACGATTATCATTATGACGTACATTGAAAATGAAGATGCTGTAATTTTCGTCAAGTACCGTCCGCTTTTCTCGCGCGAAAAATCAATTTTCTCATTCTGAAACGTTTTCCAGCTTAGCGCCATCAGATCGGAAAATCAGGTGAAATACCTAAACGCCTCTCCTCTTCGTATCGTTTTGAGTATTTTTTTTTACATTTTTTCCTCAGGTCCTTCGGCGTGTTATGTCGCCCGCCTTTACGCTCTTTTTCTTCCGAAGGAAAAACCGTGAAAAAAGTTTTCCGCTCGTAAAAAAAGCGGTATCGATGTTGAAAGATGAGAACGGGGAAAGACAGCATTGTTTCGTACTTGGAATATATTTTTTCCGCCGTATAAACGGGCCTTGTATATTCTTTTTTTATAAATCTTTATTTTTTCTTCACGGTCATTAGTCAGGGCTCCCATACACGTACAGTATCGGAAAATATAGCCCGATATGGATCATTACGCTTTTATTCGAGAGCGCGAGAGAAAAATTGTGTTTGCTTATTCCGAACCTACATCCCGCTTTGTCTAACTTACGATCATTCATAAATTTCATTTTTTTTTTGGTACGTTTGTTTTGTAGTTTTTTTATCACAAAGAAAAAAAATATGTCGCGCAGGAGGTATATACGACGCGTATTTTGAATACATTACTGGAGTTTTTTGTATTCGTATAGATAAAAAAAGTATTTTGGCTTTATTCGTAGGAAATAATTGTATTGTTTGATTGAATTTGTATGAATACGATTTGAATTGTATTTAAATATAGTACGAATTCGTTTTTGGTATGTGTTATGTGAGTTTAAATATAGTGTAACTTATATTGGAATTCTGTATAAAGAAGTTTAGGGTGAATTCGACGAGGTCGGTTAAAACGACTCGGGAAAGATTTATTGCTGCGCTTAAAATTTTCTCAAATTGCGGTTGCCGCGTTTTAAAACGAGACGACGCCAAGATAGAGACGAATTTTCTTCTTCCTACCAACAACTACAAGCAGACTCACTTCAAAGAACGAGGTCATATGTCAGTGATCGTCAACCTGTGATGCATCATCGCTACAATCATTTACATGTCAGCAAAATATCCAGTTAAAAGAAACAATGAATATTTAGTCACAATTTATTATTATATAATATATTGATAAAAATAAAACAAATTAATTTTATCGATGATTGAAATTGAGCGGTATGTGATGAGGTCAGTACTTGAAAGAAAGATCAGATTATTCGATAGGAGTTTATTCAATTCTCGAAGGTTATTTTTTTGATTCATTGGAACTAAAAATATTTTACTAATTACATATTATAAAGATAAAGGAAAGATTTTGAATCCTTTTCTAAATTATGTGTGATCGTATTTATTATTTGATTTCAATAATGATTGAAAATCACTTTTATATTCACTAATCATCAAAGTTTAGAAATAAGTAATGCAATTGCGGTCATTTATTGATTTACTATTTAGCAAAGTGCTCAAGATTCTTAAAAGTTATTATCTCATTTATTATGAACATTTAACACAACGTTTGTGTTAAATATGTTCATTTCATTTCGTTTTTTTCATGAAAAATGATAAAAATACGCTTTTTTGTGAAATTTAAACAAAATTTGATATCAATATCAATATGATTTTTTCTTTTAAATTGAACTCTTTTATAATTTACAAAACCGAGCCTTTCGTTTGAGGTCCTCAATGTTTGTTTTTAACCACATTAAAATACTTTAGCGTCGCAATATAAATCTTTTCCAACATTCTGTAGATATATCGTATGACACGTCAACTGTCACTTGTCAACATTCATTTTTTCAATAACACCTACAAAGAGAGATAACATACCCACAATGACGATAAATTTCACAAAAAACGCAAAATTTTTTGCATATTTCATAGAAAACGCGATTACACAAACACACAAAGTAAAATAATATTTCAAACATCACACAGGCTTAATTTGACAAAAAAAAAGTTGACTTCCCCTGGCGCATATATACAAAGACTCCTTGTAAAAGTCTCCGATATACCGCCAACACTTTATACGGGCCGTACGCGAAAAAGGCGTATCTGCGACTGCTCGTTATCAGCAGATTTATAACAGGTGAACCGGTGTACTTATAAAATGTACGCAGTACGTATTATCCCGGTTGTTAGATCCCGCGGGATCTGCCGGCAGATTAATCTCCTTCCGCAGTCAGTTTCGGCGGGATAGTCGCCGTGTCGCGATTTATACCGACTGGCGGATTTGAAAATCGGATTTTAACACGACTTCCGCGGCGAAAGTTCGCCTAGTTTCCCGTTCGTGTTCCGCGTTAATGGCTCGTTGCGGTGATGTAGAAGAAAATTTTTCAATGGCGGATGTGTGTGGCGGGAAATTGCCGGAGAAAGTGGGCGGATGTGGTTTTTTTCGTGTGGAAATAAAATGTTGCATTTTCACTTTTGTATGTTGGATGTGGAAATTTTGTATATTTTCATTTTTGTAGTAGTTTATTGTTCTAGATTTTTTTTGACTACTTCATTATGTTCAAATTTTGACTACTTCATTATGTTTCGTATTTGAATTGTGTGTTAATTTTTTTCTTATTAATAATTACAATTATCTTTATTAGCGTGGGACTTCATGGTGAACGAAAGCGTTAGCGTGATAGTAAACAAATTGTATTTATTCTTACGCCTATCATACAATTTCACCTTAATAAAAAAAGTATTTCACATTTTCAACACATGAAAAAATTTATAATATAAAAATAATAAATTTTCACTTCAATAAATACGAAATTGAATACAAATAAAGTAATTTATTATCAAATAAAATCGCGCAATGGAACGTACCGAGTGTATTTAACCGAAAATAACAGCAAATATCGATTATATTAATAAACGAAAAGCATATTTATCAAAATAAAATACACATCATATCGAAAATAATAAAGTTAAAACTTGAAATAAACCACTCAAAATAACATCGTATAAAACCGGGCTTTAACGACGTTTAGGCGGTCAAAATCGAATTTGCCGCGACGATTTTGGCCAACCGTCGAAATTTTCGATGCATAAACGTACAATCGCGTAATATAAAACGTATAGGGGGCGAATAAAGCGTCGACACGGTGGACGGGGCAACCCTTTGCGCGCCGGTTGGCGCACATTACGGAATCGGATATCGTGCATATTTAACGAATTTATACACCGTATCCTCTTAGTGGAAAATCGTCCGAATACGCACAGTTTCATATTAAGGACGCGAGCTGTCCTCTCACCCGCGCCATTTCGATGTATATTTTAAGAATAAGGCACGACCTATACCATTGAATGTTAATTTGATTTTTTTTCATGCTTGGAAATTTTATACTTAACATTTTCATGCTTGGGTTTGGAATTGGTATTTTTCTGAAAATAAATTGGAATTAAAATATATGATCATCATTAACATCAGTATCATTGGGTAATGAACATTTGGGAAAATAGGGCATTTTTTACTACGAAAAAGTCATTGTCCTCTTTTTACACGGTTCCAAAATAATACGGTTCAAGGAAGATGAATCGATTACTTTTTTTACACGGATTTTTCACTTTAACACGGTATAAAAATAATAAAAAATTGCATTATTATAGCACAATGGTAAAATTTGATCCAGGCTAATATACTGATATAATTATATGTACGTAATTATAGTTGTTAAATAAAAATTTTTGATGATTTACATGGCGAAAATTTTTCACATTGCACATTTTTTATAAAGTACATTTGGATGAAAGTTCTATCCTTATACTATAGTGATGGAACCTATCTCCAATTTTTGTATGGTCACCATACATTTTTTTTACACGGTTTTTTATTTACACGATAGTCTCTGGAACGTAACCCCCGTGTAAAAATAGGATCAGGTGTATTCTAAATGGATTCAAGATTTACAGACATGCATTTTGGAGATCAGCAAAAATTGATATTTTTCACATTATACGATAAAAACATTCCAAAATATTAATAACATAATTCAAACACCAAAGATTGATCACACAACCGATGACCTTTTGAAAACAATACGATACATAAATAAAACGAGGCGATAGTTATTTATCAAATGTCCAACTATCGAATATCACTGCCAGAGCCAATCAGCCGCGCGACAGGTCGCAGCTTATATTTAGACATAGTGGAGTGTCACCTTTACAGTGCCAGGGGAGGGTGGCGCCCAAGCAAGGGCCGGAGATGGGGCCCAGGGCCAGGTAAGTAAATATAATTCAGACGGCTGGTCCCGGAGCTTCCGGCCCGGGTCAGGATGGGTCGAGGGGACGATGGGTATTATGGGAGGCTGAGGTTCAGAAGGGGATGGGGCTGAGGTGGAGTACAAACTGTCAAGTCTTCATAGGGCGTGGGCCGTGTGGAGACAGGGGAGGGTTTGTGTGTGGTTGATGTGATGATGTGGGTAGAGGGATCGGAATGGATGGTTGGTTTTAATATTTTGATTGACTCAATTAATTGGTTTTGATTCAAAATGGGTTTTGAGGAAATATGATAATAAATATAATTTTATGCCCACCATGGTGATGAGGAAAAACTTGTTATGCTATTATACATAAATAAATCGTTTTTATATCAAATAAAATAATTGATATTAATGTGGCAATTTAAAGCAGTGGTGGCCAGATGAAATCACTTGGTGGGCCAAATAAAATAATGTGTATCTTTGAAGGGCCACTCATAAATATTTTACAACGTAAAAATTATATGATAGTTTTTATATGATATTTAAAATAAAAAAAACGCTGTCTTGCACATTTCAATGAAATGTGCAAGACAGCGCTAGCCGACTGAACAAGACAAAGAGTGCCACACACTTGCTCAAATACATCGAAGCGCTTTTTTATGTATACGTAGAAAACGTGCCTATAGAAAAAAAAATTGTTTACGAATTAGTTCGCTGTTGCCCACAAAAGGGCCCATAAAAACACAAGTGTGCCACTTGTGGCCCGCGGCCCGGGTTTGGCCACCATTGATTTAAAGGATTCAGTTGCTTAAAGGTCTATTTCCTCCCGATCAATACATATTACATATATGAGCCGTTCAGTGCACAGAGTGATTAATTCCACTTTTTGAAAAATCTTGAATTTATGTCTTAAAGCACTTGGTATAGTCATAGCTATTTATGTTTAAAATAACTTTCCTGAATAATGAAAATTAACATAAAAAAACGACAATTTTTTTTTGACCATTGAATGATAAATAATTTATTTCAGGGCCATTTTGATTAATTCCACACTCTAATGTAAATCATTGCAATAATGCAACTCAAATGCACTAAACTTGTATTTATGCATTCTACAATATTTATTTGAATTTATATTATAAAGGGAATTTTAAAAAACAATGAACATTGTTTCATCGATTTTCTCAACTTTTTGTTTTATGGAGTTAGTCATTGTGCGCACTGAACGGCTCATATTATGAACACATTTTTTGCCATTTATCAACGCTTAATTTTTCTCAAAAAAGCGTCTTACAATAATCAGAAAATTATCACGTAGCAACCATTCCAATAACCATAAATGATAATCTCAATAAAAAAATATTTCTTCCAAAGAAAACAAATCGAATTCAATTCGCCTGAAGTATTCGGACCCGCCACTGTCACGACGAGAGAAAAGTGGGAGAGAATTTCACGAAATGTTTACCCGAAAGCGTAGTGCGGGCAAGAAGTGGAATAGGTGGTCCCTTGGGTCCAGGATTAATACGCACTGGTGGCGACTGTATTTGCCGCCAAATCGGTTTCCTTATGCGAGGCCGTCAAATTTTACGCGGGTCGTTTTTGAGAACCCCGCCGAGAAATATGATAAAAACGCGAACAACTTCTGACTGGCAGAAGCCTTTTGTTTACGGCGATGCCGCAACCACCCATCGACATCTTCATCGGATAAATGCTATAGCGTGCTTACTTTGCTTCTGGGAATTGCTTTTTGTTGAAAATTATTTTCATGTTGTTGATGTAGTACTTATATAAAAATATCTTTGAATTGTTTTCGTTGTATCGTGTACAACGCCCAGTGTTTGGTGGGATCTGTTTTATATTTGTTGGAATTATTTGTATTAAACTTTTCAATTGTGTTAAGTTAGTGTTTGATGTGTTTGAATCAAAAGGGAAGCCTACAAAAGCTCCTATTTTATATATCCTATTCCAGTGCTTTGCAACCTTTTTCCTTCCGCGGTTACAAAATTTCACGACACATCTACTAAGGTGATCCTATTTTTTAGGACTTAAAAAAAGAATGTTCCGCAAAAATAAATGAAAACTGTATCTTTCCCCCTATATAAAAAATGTTTTGCACGTCTGGATTTTTTAAATTTTTACCTTGACGAACTATTAATATCGTTAGAATTTCTTTCAGGACACAGTTGTATAAAAGAAAAAAATGAAAAAAATCTCTACTAATATTTTTTATGTTAATAAAAAAATAGTTATATCGCTGCAGGCGATTTTTTTTCCGAAAAGTGTAAAATGTACAATAAATTAATTACAAAAAAATTTTTAAATTCCCAATTTCTTTTAAATAAAATATTATGTTCAAGTCAAAAATTTATTTTCTTTTGTTTTCGTTTCTTATTTTATGAAATAACATATTTTTTCTAACAATAAGTATTGTAAATTGTAGTCTTATGAAAACAACAATACGAACGCAAAGCACGAAAAAAACCGGACTGTCCCGGTCAAAACTTGACGTTTGGCCACTCACCAAAAATAAAAAAATATTCTTAAAAATGCGTTTTTATTTATAGAAGTTTCAATAATTTTATAATATATGCAAATTATTTAAATTTTTCTTGTATTTGAAAAATGTGCTGCGGTGCAGCCAGCATTGTTTCGAGGCACAGTAGTGTGCCGTAGCACAATGGTTACGGAGCACTGCCTACTCTATATTAGTTTAGTTGGGTACCAATAACACTAATCGTAAGCGAAACTACTGGGAACATTTAAATTTACTGGGAACTCTACATTTAACTTTTATTATAATAATCGCGAAGGACTACTTATATATTAATATTACAAAATTTTTCTTGGTAAATGGTAAACGATTTCTATACTGATCATACCGCTTATTGTTTAACTTTTGTAATTATCGAGAATCGATATTTTCAACAGCGTCAATTTGTAGCTTTATCATATTTTAAAATACATCTCCGTATACGATTTTAATAAAAAAATGGTTAATTGATTTATATTAAAGGAAGTTAAAAACTAAATAACTAAATTTCACAAATAAATCCACGAAGCTTCAACGCTTTATTTTATAAAAAAATATATATTTCAATTTCAATACATAAATAAAAATATTGAATTTCTATTTAAGCGACTGAACAAACACATTACAGTCCACAATGCCAACAATATACTTAAAAGTATACCCTGAGGGAATCTGTTCGTGTCACTCTGGCCGATTTCGCCCGAAAGTTTCCAATTGATATTAGCGAGTTTTTCAAGCATACACACATACACACATATACAGTTTCAATTGTTGCTAATTCGTTTCGGCTTTCGATTTGGTCGCGCACGTGAGTACAGAGTAGATGAATTATGCATGCGACAATTTGGACGTTCGCGCTTTGTTTAATTCTCGGGTTTATTTAACATTTATTGGCCTGACGCTTTCGAATGTTCATTCTCGTGCGGGTTGTTAGGGGATTTGAGAATGTCAAATGGAAAAAAAATTGTGTTGAAAATAATATATTTTTTATTGATATTTTCTCAATAGATCATAATAATAAACAATAGAAAACGATTTCAAAAATAAAACTGTAAAAATTTTGATTGCGCAATTTGTCTATGAAAACCAAATCTTTAGAATCATATTATACATCATTTTTTACTTTAATTTTAGAAAGAAACTATTCTTTTGAATTTACTCATCAATTTTTATGGTGTTACCATCTCTATGAAAGGAATAGTGATTCCGATATGCATTAACTAAAGACATTTCGCTTTAAAAAGCCAATTCAATATCAAATAACCATGAACTTAATATATATTTATGTAATAACTATATTTTCAAGGATCTACAGTAGATAATTGGGGTACAGTATAAACGCTCACCGACTGAATTTTTCCGACGAAAGCTTACGAAGCAACCGTTGAAAAAGGCATCTGGAGAGCTCTAATATCGTCCCAAGAGGAGTCGATGCAATCGTAATTTTTCCACTGCATCTTACAGGAAAAATTCCTGCGGGAACATTTTCGGGACCTCGAAAAATACCGACTTTGCGAACGAGAAAACTACGAGAGATCGTATCTTTCGAACTGCGCTGCTTTATTGCCAGCTTACCGAAAACTCTAAAAACCGCATAAAAAACTTTTATTTTATTTTGACAATTTCCAACACGAGGGACATCAAATGTTCGCGCTTTCGAAAATCAACAAATAACTCATATCATGAATATGAATTTTGCGAAAACTTGATCTAAAAGTTCGTCGTTTTATTTAAATGACGCGGGACTTGTTTATCTTTTGGCGGGAGGAATCCTTATTTTTCCAAAGTTGAAATTCGCATTCTGAAATTCCGAATGGTCCCTGTGTTTGTTCGCCTTATAAAAATTCGACTTCACTCTCCGCCGAGTGCGCTTCTTATGCAAAACATGAGAAAATAGAACGACGTATTTACGGCGGCCATAGAGGGAAGTTCGAGGATCTGCATTTCTCGAATGTTCCACATATGTATGTGTGGTGCACGTGAATCTTAAAGTCGGAATCGAATCGTGTTTGAACTAAATAAATTGGCCGAGTTTTCTTCTTGATAATTTTTCAATATTAGATCAATAATGAAAATTTATGTAGAATAAATCTACATACATGTGTAATAACTTCATCGCATATTTTCACAAATATTATAGTTAGATTAAAATCAAGTAAATAATATTTATTATATATATTTCAATTAAAGTTGCCGAAAATTTCAAGTCAATAGAATTATTGATTAATTAGTTACTAAGAAAATGGTAAAGGTAATACTTTTCGAGCTTTGTCACGAAGATAATCGATTGAAATTTAAAGTAACGTATTTACAGCAAATTTTATTAGTTATTTAGTAATTAAGATATAATTTTAACAAGATACAAACTTTGGATATGCTTTAATTAAATGTCATTATATCAATCAAGCAAATGCATATCAGTTGTAGAATTTTCAGCACCGACGAAACGACTGCTGATTTTCCTGACGCCCTGAATATTTTTTTTCAATTATTTTTTACACTAAACGCTTTCTTCACATACAAAAGTTGTAAATAATTTACATTTCATCTTCAAATAGTAAAAGGGTGTATAAGTTTATTCATAACACCAACGATTTTTCTTAAAAGATCGCGATAGACTGCTATTGCACCATATAATAAATTATGATGAAATAAAAAATTGGACGATACACGTTATTGTCACAATAGCTTGTCCAAGTGTCCAGTGGGTACTTTTTCTAAATTATCTCGATAAAAAAATACTCTCTTCAACAAGCAATAAATCAATGTGCAAACAATCAACAAGTTTTTTTTTATTTCATCATATAATAATGATGAAATAAAATTGATTGCATGACAATCAATCAGAACATATAAAGGTTCGTGGCTTATAATATCATTTTTTTATTTTATTCCCATTTTCATGTATTTTTCCAATGTGACTTATTCCAAATCGAACAAATATGTATAACTAATTATTTTATGTCTTTTTTGATTCCCAAATTTATTTATAAGAGATTCTTTAAGCGCACTTACGATTAGTTAGAAAAAATATGAAAAATATATTTATCCTTCTGTTCATTAATAGACGGGAAAAACTAAACAATTTTATGAAAATGACTTGACAAACTCAAAGCATAAAAAAACGGAATTGCCTCAGCCAAAACGGAACATATGGTTCCCCTACCTTATTACGAAATTAGTTAGTTAAAATTTGCCCATCGTGATGAAATTTATAATCAAATTATCGATTATCGAGTAAAACTACCTTTAGCAGTTTTCAGCCGTTGTCACAGAAGTATATTTTATTGCAACGGCGATATTTTTCAAATTCATAATTTGGAAAAAATCAAAATCGTAAAGTTTAAGGTCACGAAAGTGTATTTTACGTATCGAAAGACGCATTCGTGTACGTTAAGCGAAAATTAGCATATTCTATTACGGCTTCGCGCAGCCGCCTCATAGTCGTATGAATAATTAAACGAGATTTTGCACCCGAACGCCGAGTTGTGCAAAGTTGTGGAATTTCGGCATCGGTTTTCAGCACATCCGCTAATGGGAACGTACGGCCAGGGGTGGCCAACTGCCGGGATGGCTCCAATTTCGAAATCGGCTTTGGCGCCAAACTAGTGTCGTTCGGTTGGTACGACGGTTCTGTGGATTCTGCCGACTTTGGGACGATTTCGGATGGTATAAGTAGTTTTTGTTAAATTTATTACGTTCATTTTAATTTTTCGTCTGTAAGGTAATGAAAATTGATACCGTGGTAACTTTTTATGTAAGAATTGGAAATTTTACGTTATTAATATATTTTTTGAGTTATTTCATAATTCAATTGATCTCTTTTTTGTTTCAATATGTTCAAAACAAATTTGTACTTATATGGTAGCTAAATTCTGTATGTGTGTCTATTTAAATGTTCACAGTAATCTCTATTTATACTCGGTATGATATGAGCTCTATTTTTATTATTTGAATAAGTTGTTTGTAAATAAATTCAAAAGTTTTATTATAATATTATAATTCATCCATTAATGTTATGTTATGAGCTATTTTCTCATTTATATATTATATTTAATATAAATTTTACTAAGCAATATAATAACTGCACGAATTCAGGTAATGGTTTAATATTTACATATAAACTATTATACAATTTTTTTGTTAATAATTAATTGATAATAATAATAAAAATCATTATCGTTTGAAAAAAAGTAAACAAAAGCGTTTCAATTTTAGATGACAATCGAGCAAATTTACACAACTGTAGAATGGGAAGTTCTCTCTTTGAAAATTGTTTGCTTATTGAATAGACGTAGAGAATGAACCGTTTATGTTAGAAAGTCGGTTGAAAGTACATTAAAGCTCGTTTAATTATCTTTCAATAACGAATAAAAATTTATTTTATGAGATATATTTAAAGGTTTCTTAGAATTAATTAAAACTACCGTTAACATGATATCGATTTAATATGACGCGAACAGAACAAAAACTATTATAAATTTTAACTTAGAGTGAACTTAAGTTTGACTGAAACTGAACTCAAATTCAAGTGAAGCTCTTCTCAAACTTTAATATTCTTTAAAACCAACACAAATTAAATCCAATCTCGATATGAAATTAACCGAACATCCTCTATTTCTCAAAGCATAATATGGAGCTCGCTCCATATTCAGCACGCATATAATTGAAAGTTTACGATTTTCCACAGACTCGAACCGACAATTCGACATCGCAAAACAATAATGAATCAACCCGAAATAGATCCGAACAGACGTTATTGATGAGAACGTAACGGTTATTGGGGAAGAGCGGGCCAAAGTTTGCGGAAACGTCACGTCTGGATATCTCGAAACAAAGGAAAATCGCGAAGAGACGATTTTCCGAGGGAAAACCTCGCGAAAAACCCGGTCCGTTTTTCCGGCGTATAATATGACGGCAAAGCCATGACGATTTCGTCGCGAAAACATATTAACTCAAAAGAGCTTACTTTCTTTTGTATTATGTCTGCGGGCGATGTGTTATGGGTGTGTGTGTATAGGGGGAGGAAAATCGATTTATTTCTAGAACGTTTGTTAAATATATCTTTTTATTTATGTTTTGTTGGGTGTGTGTGTTTTCGCTTGGGTGTTTTTATCGGTGTAGGATGTTGCTCGGATTTATATGTATGTGGGATATGTTTTTGTATGATACTTTTTATCGAGGTTGATAGAAATACGATATATGTGAAAGGATTGTGTGCATGATGTGTTGTATATAAAATTTCATTTTGTTTGAAATAAATATTTAAAATTATTTTATAACACATTGTGATTCTTGAATTTTAGATAAATTTTTAATAGTAAGTGTTAAAACTGTTTTATATATTGAATAATTAATCAGTAAGAGATGCAAAATATTTTTAGTATTAAATAAAAAAACATATTATTCATCAGTGTGATACTTTTTGAAATGAATTTTATAATATAGAATCAATTACATGAACCACTTTTCATCGATAAAAGCATCCGAAAGACAAGTACTGCGATAAGCTGTTGTTCGTTTCGGCGACTATCGATCTTCAGAAATAATTAATAACGACAAGAAGTCGCTGTCTATTTTGTTATATCTAGCCAATATCCATTATTATCAATTTTATCCATTTAATGTTATGGCAACGTAATACATGTTGTTATTAAGAGATTCGGTCATTCATATAAAACTCGTACGATCTGCGACAATTTGTCATTGAATTAGCGAAGAAAAGTCACTTATCTAAATTTAAATATTTAAATGTGTAGTATAATAATTTCAACAAAATATATATATATATATATATATTATGTTACGTTTGTATAAACGTTTCGTCCATGAATGGAGCAAAAATTTTTGCTTTGTCTATGAAATTTAACAACATCTGGTGGTGTATGTTATAGGTACCATTTTATGTAAGTTTACCATAGGTGTATCATTTAACGTTTTCTGTCAAATATGACAGTTGATATACCTTACAATAGTGGTTGCAACCTTTTTTCGTTCACGTCTCAAAAGTTTCAAATATTTTTTACTATTAGTCGTGCCAAGGAAATTTTAATATTTTCCATAAGTACGAGTATTTCATAAGACACGTCAACTCTAATATTTAACAGAAGACATTAAATGATGCACCTATCCTACGCCTACCACAAGATGTTATTAAATTTCATAGACTAATCAAGATTCTTTACTGCGTTCATGAACTAAGCGACTACACAAACGTACCGTAACATACTACATAAACCAGCTACGCTGAAAAAGCCTAGGCAAAACAAATAGTTTCATATTATTCATGTGAAATTTTTTCATGAACCAAATGATTTGTGTGGCCGTGTTGATTCTAATGTTTCCTCGCGCACATAATCTGAAGCGAAAGCGTAAAAAATGGGATAAATAAGTGCCATAACAGGAGGGAAAAAAGAGGCAATATAAAATGGCGCGAGGAGAGGAAACGCGTCTCCAGTTTCGTGTTTTGAGTAATGGCCGAGGTTATCGCACCTAGAGATCGCACTCTCACTTAATGAAACATTATTCATTTTCGGTTGTGTCAACATAGAAAACGTTCACGTGCACGTGAAAGCGAATTTATTTCCAACCCCCGATATTATGTACGACGCGCGTTTAATATTATCGCACAAAACAAATACAATTACGTGTACGCGTACGCCCGCAAATAAAATTAATTGGAGTAAATATTTAACGTCAACTCTGAAAGCGAAAAATTCCACGGAAAGATCCTTTAGTTGTTGGTATTTTATTTATTTTTTTTTTTTCAATTGCAGTTCGTGTGTGATGATTTCAGACGTCCTCGCTCGTTTTCGAAGTACATTCCGTTGATGAATGTTTGTTTATTTTTCTTGAGTAAATATTTTACCAATCATTTTATTTTTTTGATAATCATAATACATTTATTATAATATTTATTTTCGAACTCAACAAATCGGGTAATTGACTAATTGGTATTTGATATAACTGAAAGTTTAAGAATTTTTTTTAGCGTAGTGATACTGAAGTTAATTTATAAGCATATGAATACTGAGATAATCTATTTTAAAATAGTTTTAGGATAAAACTATGCAATGGTTACTTATTTTTAGATCAAAATCACGTAGTTACAGTAATCAATTGACCGCATTATGCATTGCTTAACTTTGATAACAACTGGCCAATGTAAATTTTTGATTTTTGGCCCAAAAATTTTTGATTCATTCAGAATATATTTTTCAATCAATTATTGTAATTATCTTAATTATTAGAAAACATCTTTAATCACTTAAATTTTAATTTTTCTTGAAATTGTGCATATCAATGGCTTGCAGTCTATAGATGTGTTAGATATGGCGCATGCCCTAAATATTTATTGAAAAATAATTCTTACTTAATTTCAAATAAAATTATAAGTTATATAATACAGTTGTATATGATTTTTTTTGTAGAAATGAGCGTAGAATAAAAAAGAATGAATCGTGTTTTTTGATAAAAAAACTTATTATCTTCTATCGGTGCATATACTCATAGTAAAAAATATCACATTCAAACGAACAGTACCTAAAATGAAAATCATCGACTACATATGTACATATAACAATTTCTAGAGTCTTCATACCATTCAGCACTAACGACCATTCTGAAGCACTCCACCGTAACTCCACGGTCGTTGAATTCAGGTGAAAATACGACATTCTGAGGTCATAGTCGAACTGCCGATGACACAGTGTCGAATTTATGCAACACTTACCACCGACAATGCACTGTCTGTGTGCTTTTGAAATAGCGCATTGTCGCGTGTGTGTGCACGAAACGCACAGATGGAAATTAGCAGCGAAACTGCACTAAATAACCAACACCTGCAGTTTGCATTCAAGTGCAACTGATTTACGGCCAGCGACGGATTTCGATGCTCTTGCTGACCGTGTTCATTGGTGTGGTGTTATCGTTGCGGATATTATGGTGCGAGTGATCGTAAATATGTGGATTATCATCGCGATGGAGTGGGTGCTTGAGGATGTGCTCGAATAGATCCGAACGTTGAAGAGAAGTGGGATTGTAATTTTCGAAGTGAAGTTTATATTAGTGTGGGTTTGGAATGTGAGGAATTTTGAAAGATATGTTAACTAGTAGGGTCCTGTTATATGCATGCTGTAAATATGGCGCATGCTTTAACGTTTTCAAATTCAAGAATTTTTTTGATACGATATTTAGATTTTTTATTATATTTATTTAGAAATTTTGAAAAAAGTTTCAAATAGAAATTATACAGTCATATATAAACAGTGAACATATTTAAAAAAAAATAGAAAATAGAAGAAATTTTAAAAATCAAGGATTTGCAGCAGACTACAAAAACAATTCGCGCAAATCCTAGCCATTCTTCCCAGTTCATTCTGTTTCGTTAAAATTGATTATTGTTATCATTAGTGATGCCCATTTTCATTCCTCAAAAATTATTCTCTTTTATTTGAATTAAAACCTTAAAAAGGTTTTAAATTATTTATTAAAAATATTGTAGAAAATTTCAACAAAATACAAAAACTTACTCATTCTTACTTACTAACTTCTCATCATACTTATTTTATACAAAATAAGTCAATTTCACAAAATAAAGCATAAAAAGACAATTTTAGAAAATAAACAAGTTTAAAAGACAGTGTAGTGAAATTTAAATAAAGGACATATGCGCCCATACATACAAGTTAAAACTAATCGACCAATTAGAATAAATAGAACACCAAGACACGCTGATTCGATTAAAAAGTCATTCTAAACCATTGAATAATTGATACAAATCCAATTAGACACATTCGAGCATTTCATCAATAAGCAATGCAATACCCAAAATTAACCCTCAACCCGATCATAATCGATTATCCGAAGACGAGGTCCATTTACGGCCCTCCGGATGATCCGGACACAAAGAGTCCCTTCGACCACGATGGCCTGGGTGTGTTGGGACCTCAATCGATCGACCATGCCCGCCCACATGCCCTTCAGCCAACTGCGAGGGTGGGCCAGAGTGACATTTTATCATAAGTGACGCGTGGTCGGTGTTGTTGCCGTTGTCCTGTTGTTAGGTGTTGTGATTGAGTGTGGTTGATGGGTGAGGGGGGTCATTATGGAAATTAGTGCGGGGGGTGTAATTGGATGGTTTTGGAATTTTTCGGTGATTTTTTAGTACAGCGGTAGCCAATATGTGGTACGCGTATGGGGGTACGTGGTTGATAAGTTGATGGTATGTGAAAAAAAAAATCAGTAATGGCGGACTTACAGGAATTAATGTTTTACAAATCTAAAAAACATATACATATATTTTGTAATTTAATAAAAATTATCTTAATTAATCATAGTCGATGTCAATATGTACAGTGGATGATCGAAAATCAGGAAAAAACGAAAAAATTTTTGCCTGCGGCACTATTTTTTTTCTCAATAAATTAATATTTCAATTTTTTCACAAATTAATATTTGATTTTCACCATAAAATTTTCAAGTGATTATTTTCAGACAATTTAGATTTTTTTCTCATATTTTAAAATCGTGGGGTAAATAAAAATCGAAAAGAGGGGGTTCATAATAACAATTTTCTCCGAATTTTAAATTAAAAAAAATGTGAGAAAGAGACAAATTTTATCTCACATTAAATTTAATTTATGCATTATGTAAATCTAATTTTGTTTATTTTTTCAGTGTTCACATTACTCTTTTCTCAGAAAAAAAGTGATGAGAAATTATCTCCGTGAAAAAAATTACTAAATGTGTTTGCATCTTGTGAAAATAATTTTTTTGTTTTACTTTTTAGTATAAACATGAAAAGTTTCTATGCATTAATTAGCAATTAGGATAGAACTTCATGTGTTTTTGATATACTCACATACTCACACTCAGTATCATGAATGTCCACTATCAGAAAATAATGCTTGCATCATTGTGTTTGTAAAATTTGACTAAAAAAATATTGCAAATATTATTTGATACAAAATAAGCTAATTTTATTGAAAAAAAACACGGTTATTGAAAATTTAGTTTAATAATAATAAAATATTTATACAAATTTGTAAGACTATATCAAAAATGATCATGTCCTTGACAACAATCAACAAAAACTAAAGATAATATAGATATTCGAATGGTAGGTGCTAGTATGTATGTTTGTATGGGGACGGGTCCGTTTGTTTTATTAATTATTGATCTTCGGTGGCGTGTCCTTTGATCGGCAAATAGGATTAGGATTCGGACGGTTCGTCGCTATTGTGTTTCTTGTTTGAGAATTGTGGCGTGTTTATGAAGTACGATTGTAATAAGGGCGGTCGAAAAGTTTGCTTTGTTACAATTGTAATACAGTGACGTATTAGGTATAATAAGGAAAGGCAAAGAATTTGTTCTTATATTATTTGCGATTTTTTTATATCAATATATACATGTGAACCAGTGGCATATGGTCCGTAGATACGCTAGATGCGGCGCATGTCCTAAATATCTATTGAAAAATAATTTGTGCTTAATTAAATCAAAACGATAATTTCTGTAATGAAGTGATAGATGATTTTTGTAAAAAAAAAGCGTAGAATAAAATTATTATAATAAACGCATATCTTGCTATATTAGCGCCATCTGTATTTGATTTGTCTCACCTCTAATATTTAAAGACAAAAAAAAATGAAAAAATAAATAAAAATGTGAGAATGCTACCCAACATTTATTCATTCAATTCTAACAAAATCTCAATATAATATTATATAATATATTGTAGATCAAAACTACGAAACCGAGTCCACTCAGACAGGCTCCTCGAACGTTTCACGGTCCATAATCAAATATTGATATTAGTCGAGTTTAATCTCGAGTGAAATTATTATGTATGCATAGACCGAGTGACCGCACAATCGGTAATCAATCAGTATCACACCTTCGTGCCCCTCCCCATGACACCCCTCCGATTAATCATCGAGTGATTGGTGATTAAGCGACAGCACGTTCGCATGCAAACACCGCAGTATCGCAGATTTGCGGTTGACAACCCCTGCTTCACTATTAATCACCAGATTGAGAAGCGGTGCCTTCGATTGACTTTCTCGATCGACGCTGCGGTTTGGGATGTGTTGAAATTTTTATGTTTCGGTGCAAGGGTTTCTGAATGTTTGCATTTGAAGTTGAAGTTGATTAATACGAGGGATGGGCTTTATTAAAATGTAAGTTAAAAAAAATTGTATATGGAAAATAGTGATGAATGCGCTGAGAATGCACCGAATGATTTTTAATGCGAGACGTAACGGAAACTGATGGTGAAACTCCATGGAATTTCAAGTATTCTTTTGAAAATTTATATTTTTAAATTTAATATTATAATATAAAAGAACACTAAGTTTTTCAATACATTATTTTATGTGTTGTTTTCAAATTTGATTAGTTCATGTAAGATGCAAAACAATTTTACGTTATATGCAAGGAATAATATAAAATATGATACATACCTAGTAGGTTAATGTTTTCCAATACTAAACGCTTTGGTTTTTTTAAAATTTGAACTTATTTTTCATTGCCTTCATTTCCACCTAATGAAATTTTAACCTTGTATTAGGTCAATGCATAAATTTCATCCTATATTTTCGATGGTCAAATATTTTTCTACTAATGAATAATATATGTATTCAATTTATTCTATTATGTGGAAGATAGTTTCTTTTCAGTATCTGCTAATTTTTGACCTATTCAGTGAATAATAAACAAAACAACCAAAATAGAAATTTTTGAAATGCCTAATAATTAAGTGAATTTATGAAAATTTTCACTGTACAAATTTTGTGAAAATAACGCGACCGCGGCAATTAAAAATATTAGTAATGTATAGTCGAGATGCATTTAACGTTAGAACCACTCAGTTGTGGTTTTCAAAATTCAGATCTGGAGATTTTTTATTAACTGATAATGAAAACTTCAATTCTTGTTTATAATTAATACTGATCTACGATAAAATATTAGAAAGATCGTTTTGAAAATAGGTGTCAATCGATTAAAAAGTGTGTTATCTGCATCGTATCGGTTTGGTTTAAAAATACGATAAAACTTTTACATCAACCTTATATAAAACAGAAATTAAAACCATAAAAAAAGCAAATACAACTTAATCTAACTATTGACATTTTCGAGATCATGAATAAACGGATAATGAAAAATAGTTAAATTTTTTTTTGTTTGCATGTGACGCAAAATTATTTCGCATTTTACTCAAAACGAACAATTTCGCAAACAACGCGTAACATATACAAAAATAACAACCCACTCACGCGAGAAAAAAACATTTTAAGATGCACCCTCAAAGCCTTCTCCACATCACAAAACAAGTCAAACAAATTTTCAGCGCCATTTCGAAACGAAAATGATTCGATTATCGGCTCGCAGTTGCGGATCCGTTTTCGCGAATTTTCCAACTCAGAGCCATTTCTGGGTCATCAAATCGGGGTCATAATTCTGTTCTATCTTCTCACCTGCCAAGGAACCCGTCTCGTTTCTTTCTTATCGGAGGTCATTAATCCGGTGAGTTATGGGTCTGACTGGCTGTGTGCGGGTGCATCGATCCAAACTATTCCCCATATTATTATGTGGGAGTGTGCTCGTTTTTGGATGTATAAATTTGGACTTTGAAGCTTTATGGTGGGCCGGATTCGATCCGCAGTTATTTGAGCGTGTTGGAAATTTGTAGGTGTTCTGAAATTGATATTTTGAATGAAGGGTGGATTGTAGAGCGTCGAATCGATGCTATTTTGGTAAATATTGTCGAATTGGGTTGTGTATAAATTTATTTATATTATAATTAATTGTTTGGGTTTTCGATGTGCTGAATAATGAGTTTGTTAAAATAATTTACAAGAAATTGGTTCGATGTTAATTATCTTTTTGAAAAATTCCATGGGTTAAGTATTGTTTGAATTTGATAGTATTTTTCATTAACAAAACTTAATTAACAAAATTTAATGAGGAAACCTGATTGTATGTAGTCAAAATAATGGTTTATTTTATGAGAAAAAAAATGTTCATAACAAAAAATTCGATTTTTATGTTATTTAAAAAAAAGAACTGTGTAGAGTCAAACATTAACTTTTAATAAATATTATGTACTTCATTAATGAAATTGTAATTTGAAAATTTTGTTTCAAAATATGAATTATCCGAACAATTGATATTCGACCGATTAATGATATACATTGTACATCCCCTAAAAATATTTTTCAATATACTCTAATGTCTACACTTTCCAATGGTATTTATATAATGTCTTCAAATATTTTTTATTACTACTTATGTCCATATCTTCTAATGTTTTATGTTATATACCCTCTAATATCTGTAATTTCTAATACTGTCGCCCTTTAATATAATATAATACATACCCTCTAATCTTCTCCATACCGTCTATTGATATTTGTCTGTACCCTCTACTGAAAATAAACACGAATAATATACATACATAATGAATAGGATAACTCTTGAAATCTGGGCACTAACAGAACGACTCACCCAAAATTTCCAGCATTCATATCTAGTCAATTTTTTAATTGGATTTCGCGGTCGACATTTCGGCAAGATTAATAATGGCGGCGAGAAAGTTAGTCATACGCGATAAATCTCCCGACTTCCTATATACTCTCGCACAACGCCTAGCGAGTGTATGTAATGTAAACTCGACTTTACACCGAAATAATTACACGAGACGCGAAGATTTACGACCGACGAACCCGACGACTATTACTACTATTACTACGGCTATTAGTTTCTGGCCGTGTGCGTGTGTGTGTTTTTTTGGGGTGTATTGTTTGCAACTTTTGCATGAATGCATCCGGATGGTGTGCGCAATTGAAATTCGACCATAAATAAAATTTGGACGCGGAACTTTTGGCGGGTTTCATATTTCATTTGTCGGTGTTTTGTTGATTTTCGAAACGATTCGAAATTATTTGGGGGCTTTGAATTACGTCGATTGATCGTTTTTGGAGAGTGTATGGCGAGACTGAAAAATTTCTGATTCGGAATCCTATTTTTAATATTTGGATATATCCATTACTGTCTATATTTTTGTATGTGAAAGTGACAATTTTTTATATGTTTTAAATTTTGTATATATTTTCAGAATAAGGGTGGAACTTTAAGGTGAGAATGAGTATACGTTTTCATATGTTTGCACTTATGGATTCTAAATTCTCGATGATTTTCAATTCTCGAGAAATGAGAATTCTCGATTTCTCTTTTTAAAATTTCTCAAAATTTTCGAGAAATTTTAATGTATGGAAAAAACGCATCTAATACATGTAATAGTGTTATTACAGTATAGTATTGCAAACACCTTTACTGTATTTATTTTTTCATTTTTTTTAAATTAATTTTATCATTCATTATTTATGTAATTGATTAAAAAACAACTAGAAGAACGGAAAATCGTTTATTAATTAATTTTAATAGTAACATTATTACATATTATTCTTGCAGTATTCTATGAAATGAGGATTCTTGATTTCAGCATTTTTCTCGAGAAATTCTCGAGAAGAAACACTACTTAAACTCACCATGGGGACTCACTCCTAAGCTTCTATAGAACATTGCTGCAAACTAGAAATGAGAAAAAAATTAAAGCACCTTTTCAATATTGATATTTATAAAGTTTTACTTTAACAAAGTAAGAATTTACGTAAAAAAAAAATAAAAAATAAATAGATAAGAAACGAGTAAAAAATGTTATATTATATATATGACTGATTCATTATGTTAATATACAAAAAGGAATATTTACAAACATAAAAATACTTGTCCCAAATTGGCATTACCGGAAGTAGTGTGTTAACAGGCCAGAATACGCAATCGGTAGCACTTATTAAGGGCAAGCGTGATTAGAATAACAAATTTCCGCCATGTTTAGGGATTCTTTGTTTGCTTTTTTCCCCCTGTTTATGCGTATGGAAAAATCTTTGAAGGAGCGTCACGTCACGTCACGCCGTTTATTTATGACTTATGGCCAAAGGAGGTCGCTACAAATTGGCCAAACGGAAAACGGGGTCGGCCAGGTCGTCGTCGAACGATGATTAATAACCATCTCATGAATACGCAATGAAGACGTAAAAGTCTTCTTTCTTGTTTCGCCTTTTTTTATATTTATGTTTTTTTTACCCCAACTATCAACAGGTTGTGGAAAGAAAATATCTAATGCGGTGAATTAACGATGGATGAAATATTTGAATATTTCATTGTACGTTTGATCTGTTGACGAAGTTACAGAAATTTTCGTTCATTTTTTGCAAGTGAATGAATAAATATGAAATTTAAATAAACGTAAACGCTCATTTAGAGATAAGGTTTTTTTCGATATGTTATTACAATTTTATATATTTTTCTTTATAACATATGTTACGCAATGTTTGTCTAATTGCATTTTCTATGTAAAACGCAAAAAATCTTGCATTTTTTTTTGTTTAACGTCATCTGTTAGTTTGTTGTTCCCATTCATTGATGCTATTAAAATATCAACTCTAAAAAAAATGTTTTATTTAAATCCATCTATTAGTAGAAGTTTTCGCTCATCACAATATAAGTAATTTTTCGGAACTGAATAGTTTGAATAGACTGTGAATAATTATAAAAATATTGTAATACATTTTCATTTCGAAAATTAGTTGGTGAATGTATAATAGTAGTTTGTAAAAAAATTATGAATGCTGAAATGAAAATATTAAAACGAAGAAAATTGAGTTTTCAACACTTGCATAAAACGCTTATGAATAGCAAGTATGAAAATTTGAAAAGAAGTTGTTGTTGAAAAAATGAAAACTGAAAAATTGGCGTTTGAAATGCAACAAGGTTGAATTTTAGTTGATGCGCAATGCAGCGTTTTGTGATATCTTCATAAAACAGACGAACTCAATTTGGAGCGGCTCCAAAGCTTTTCAGCGGGCTTTCTTTTCAGCCTTTTTGTTTTACCTTTTTCGTTCATGTCTTCACGAAGCAATATTTTACGGCGAAACAATTAAGCAACGACAGGTGAACCGAGTTAACGAAAAAAGTTAACTTTCCGCCACGAAACGAAAAGATACCTTCGCCGCCCGTGTTTTATATTTTTTTTGCATAAATGTGAAAGTATAATTTCGGAGAAGATATATTTATTTTTCGTACAGTGAAAATTTTTTTGTACCAATATATTTATTATATATGAGTGCTTTTGAATTTTCGATAACTTTTAAATGTTTTAAAGCATTTTTTTTTACATTTTGTAGGATTACATATAATTTTTAAACGTTATTGAAAATTCAACAATTTTTAGTTAAAATTGTATCTTTTTTATATTATAACGATGATAATATTGAAAACAATAATACAATGGATAGCATTTTACAAGAAACTGAAATCGAAATAATTGATCAAGCTTATGAAGGCTTTACTTCTTAAATAAATATTATACTATAGCATATAATGATCTTCAGTAAGTATTATAAAATTGACTAGATATCAAAACGTATTGTTTTCATAATCAATCACGAAACTAAACAACGAATATCTTAGAAAGTATTATTCAGCATATCATACTTGTACGATGCAAAGAAGGTTAACTGCTTATACAAGTTAGAAGTTCATTAGCTTTGACGACCTATCGAAAGCCCTCTCGGAAAACTTTGCCTTTATAGTTTTATCAGTGAAGCTTTCACAAAGACAAAAAGTCTTCAGACTATAACTTAAGACATAACACACACCCAGGAAGAGTCCCTTTCATTTTACACGTCATCCTGCATTAAGGCGATAAGACCGTCATACGATAAAAACAAGCAGGTCGCGTTGTACATTGTCCTCTCCTGCGAATTTTAATTAACGACCGTAATTAAATTTTCCAGAATTTCCGGGAAATCACGCGAGCTCCGTGGGGGAAAAATCACTTTTCAGCTGAAAAGAAGCCGTATCGCATGCAGTCATAAAGATTGCCAAAATCGAGCTTCAGGTGACGTTTCTGGCCCAAATTAAAAAGTTAATTAAATTTCGGTCTTTTCGATTAATTCGCTTTTCATATATATTTTTTTATATCAAACGAGCAATTATACGCTTTTGGGACGACGCGATTCGGATCGTGTGTCTGAAGTGTGTTTATTTGAAGTTTCACGTGCGAAATTACGTTTTTGGGTAATTGCGAAAATCGCGGCCGTTAACACTTACGGTGTGGCCGTTTTGGGCAAATTGAATTTTTGGAAAATTAATAATTTTTATTATTTTCATGATGCTTGTTATTATTTGTGCTGGCACGAATGGAAAATTGCCGCATGAGAACGGATTTCAGTATGAAAATTCGCCCATAATGTGATATATAATTTGCATAACTTTACTTTCTACGATATTCGATATTTTTTTTTTTGCAAACTGAGGAACGACTTTCAGAATAAGAATGGAATTATGGAAATATTCTACGATTCAAATACGAATCGAATACGTAATGTGCAAAATATTTTTTTCATTTAATGACATTTTCAAAATTTTTAACTATAAAAAGAAATTTGTTTTTAAAAAAACTAATATTCACATACAGTGGAAAACGTTTAACAAAAAACTGAAAGCACAGAAATATATTTTCATGCTTAAATAATTTCATGTTAAACGTCATATATTGTGTTACGCTGCGTTTGTGTAATCGCTTCGTTCAATAACGAAGCAGATAATCTTGCTTTATCTATGAGATTTAACAACATCTGATGGTGTATAGGTGCCGTTTGTGTAGGTTCGTAATCGATCATACGTGCATCATTTAACATATTCTGTCAAATATGACAGTTAACGTGTCTTACGACATACTTATGGAAGGCAATAAAATTTCTTTAGAATGCCTCATACTTGGTAAAAAATATTTGGAAATTTTGGCACGTGAACGAAAAAAGGTTCTCCACCAATGATGTAAGGAATGTCAACTGTAATATTTGACAAAATATGGCGAATAAATGGCGTCTATACATTATCACATATTGTTAAATTTAATAAAAAAGCAAGATTCTTTCATCTTTCACGAAAAAAGTGAGTACGTAATAGCGTAGCAAGATTCTCTGCTTCGTTTATGGACGAAGCAATTACACAAACGTAGCTTAAAAAATTTCATTGTATTTTGTCAAGACCTAAGTATTATTTCTAGTCAACCGATTTTTCTCGTTAAGCGTTTTCGAGTTAAACAATGTAAATGGTTTTTATTAAATATTTGTACAAATGTGCGGTCGTAACGGTGTTAATTCGGGACTGAGACCTTAATTTATATGGAACGCATTATACTGTAAGAGCGCGTTTACCGTTCGCGTTGAATAATTGGATTAAAATTTTCGCCAAAATTTAAATTCCATGCGAGAAGTTTATTATTATGAACGCTCGTATTTAATATCGCTTATGGTCAATGATTTCGCGTGGCTTAAACATCGCGAAAATGCGAAAATTGCCAACGCGTATTTTAATACGACGATTTATGCGTGTTGGCGGTTTCGCACGTTTTATCGTCGTTTAAAATAATTTTTGCACTAGTTTAATTATTTGTTCGGATCTACGCTTGGAAAAACTTGTCACAACGCTTGTATGAATTGCGAAATTTCATTCATTGCAGTCTTCCGTCTCGTGAGCACGAACGACATTGTTGTTGATCTTTTTATTCGTCGCAGCGTAAAAAATAAGCGAGCGTTTCTTTTCTTATTTTTCCTTCAACCTTTTTTTTTCGAGACAAAATTTGACGACAGAAAGAGGTTTTTTGGGGCATAAAAACATAAACGCGCTCGTCCCTAATGCGCCCAGCCAAACAAATTTCTGTCGTTAAGAACCGCTCACGAAGCTTTTGCATAAAACGACAGAGATGACTCTTTGACGACATCATCGCGCATCGAAATTTTATTACAAATTTTGCACAAGAATACTATTATGTGAAATATAACGTGACATGAAAAGCGAGTTTCGCGAAATTGTTTTTGAATGCCACTATGAAACTTGGTTTCAAATATTTTCGGGTTTATGATAAAATTATAGATAAATTTTGAATGATTGAGTTAGAAAACCTGTGGTTGGATATGAATAGCTTGCTGGTTAAAATATGGATAGTTAGTTTAGTCGCGTTTAATAGCTGGTCGCTTGGGTAGTAACGAATAGTCATGTTTAATTTAAATACGGGCATTCACTTGGATACGATATAATCAGTTCGCTAGTTTATTTAGTGAACATTTTGATGAGATCTTTGAAAAGAGTTAAAATTTCATATTTTTTCAGTAGAACTAGATATTGTTCATATGAATCAGTTTCAACGTAGACTAAACAATTATATATAATAATATTATATAATAGATTGTTGATTAACCGACGGATATACCGTATAATAACCGAAACACAAATAATTGTGTTTCATACAACAACGGGCATTTAATTTGCTAAAATACGATTTTCTAACTCGTTGGCTTACAAATAATATAATATTAACTAGATCCATGACAGATATTATACATAAATGTTTTTCACTCTTGTAGTCCTAGATTTTACAGTAGCTATTATCTTAACAGTTAACGAAGAGTGACGAATAATATTTAACTATTTCATGAACTGAATTTTCGACTCATTTATAATATTTATTGGATATAAGAAAAAGGTGTTTTCTAAATCAATTGAAATTGTTGCTAATTGATTCTTAGCTGGTTATTAATCGAATAATGAATACGCAAAAATTAGTTAAACAAATCAATATCTATTTTCTAACTAACACTAAACGCCCAAATATTTCACTCGTAAAAAAAATTCGTCAATCTTTTAAACTAGTTAAAGTCATGATTACATTGGTTCTCAATTATTATTTAGTCACTTAACGAGCCATATATTTATATGTCAAAATTAGTTAATCAATTCAATACTAACTTGTTGAGAATCGCCAAATATAGTATTTTACTTGGAGAGCATCTTCTTGTCACTTTTATAAGCCAACCAAAGTCGTGGCTAAATAATTACTCAACTAAACACCATTAAAATTCCAAATATTATACTTTACTCGGACACCATCTTCTTGTCAATTTTATATATTTATTATAGGCAGTTTTTAATCCAGGAATTCTTAAACGTTAAAATCTGCGCACAAAAAAATGTTATGCAATATTATACTTTATGACAAAGGATTTAATGCTCATATTTAAACACGCGTTTATGTAACGTTCTGGATTTGAGCAGCATTTAAAACGCAAAATTATATTGAGCCTCAAATCGTAGTTAATAAAGTGAATATTTGTTTGCAGGCAGATTTTAACGATACGCAGCATTATAACGAGTCTCAAATCATAGTACGAGTATGTATAGGTACATAAATCTCAATGAAAATGAAAAACGCTTGAGATTTCCTGGATTAGAAACCACCTATAACATATCAATCGAGTCATGGCTAACCAATTTTAAATAATTACTCATCTAAACATCATCCAAATCACAAATATATCAAAATTAGTCAATCAGTCCAAATTGAAACCCGCCGACGTCATCTGAAATAGGGCCTGAAGCGGAATTCGCTGCCGTTTGCTCTGCATCCGTAATCCAAAGCGCTAATTTACTCCTCTGTGCGTGTAAGCAATTTGTTGACGCTAAGTAGCAAACCGAGGGACAATATCTGAGCGGGCCATCTGGGCCCGGCCCCTTACCCAGCCGTCCCTTAAGGGCCAATTAACCAACTATTGTTGCCGCCGTCTCAGGTCTTTTCGGGGAGGCTTCTTCCTGCGTCATTAGCGATCCGAGGCTAATGTCTGCTTTGTTGTGACTTTTTTGTATTTTGATTTTTTGAGGTTGATGTGTTGGGGACGGTTATGTTTGTGTGGGTGTATGTGAAATGTGAAATGTGAAATGCGGTGGTTATTTTTAGCGTTTAGGTAAAAATAAATGTTGGGTGTATTTTTTTTTGTTGAGATAGTTGCCCGTCATTTTTTACAGAGATGGAATTACGAGGGAGAAAGAAGGGAAAGAATGGTCGCTTATTACAGAAATTGTTTGAACTATCTATGTATTATATAGACTTGGTAAGTGCGCTAATGTATATGAGAAAAAGATTTTCTTTTCAATTTTTTTTAACTAAGTGGATGAACACGTAGATTAGAAAGTTAAATGAAAATCGTTTTCACTCAGGCTAAGATCGAACTTAAGTCAGTCAAGCCATTATTCGAAAATGTTGTTTCAGTTCATAGCACTCTCAAATCTTCGCGTCATGAAATTTTATCGTGTATATGCATTTTTGCTGTATGTATCATGTTTCATGTGTTATACACATATGTATTTGATAGAAATATTTATGTAATACATGTATGACGCACCATGCTTGTATTTTATACGAATTAGGCTACTTTTTTTGTGTTTTACCCGTGTTAAGTAATTTCACAGGTAATTCGTAATATGTATAAGAAATGTACTATCCACAATTGTAAATGTGAAAAAAATGAAATAAAGTTTTTGATGACGGTCGAGCTAATTCGCGCAGTAAGAAACCTTCACTTAAAAAAGAATAATTAGTTAAGCGTAATTGAAACGCAGATCCTACGCGACACACTATTTAATTAAACGAAAAATATCGCCGGGAAACTTTCAACGAGACAAATTCCCCCATTCCGGCACAAATCCACTTTATTCAAATGCACCGCGAGGAAAAAGCTCAAAGTTAGTTCCAATTAAATACGGATACAACCCGGCGATAAAAAAGCGACACAGCCCCCGAGAAAAATCGCCCGTTTTATTAGATCCTTCCGTCTCGACATTATCTTTTCGCCGGGGTCCGAAATGAATTATAAAGGGGCCCCGAAAGACGCCGCGAAATGAACAAAAGCCCTTAAAATATTCAAGGCCGACCCTTATAAACTATTTTGCGAGCCTCTCCGGGGAATTTTCACGTGAAAGAGCTTTTTACGAGGCCTCATTACGAGCAGGTCGGCCGACTTATCGCGGTGCCACTGTACCGGTGTTGTTCTTGGCCTGTTGTGTTATTGCCCGTACGGGCTTAGTACTCTTTCGGCGTAATTGTTGTGCGGTTTCGCCGTTTTGCGTGCGCTTAGAACAGTGGTGGTCAAACCGTGGCCTGCGGGCCAAAAGTGGCCCACTTGAGGTTTTTATTGGCCCTTTTGTGGCCAACAGCGAAATAATTCGTAAACAATGTTTTTTTCTATAGGCACGTGTTCTACGTATACATAAAAAAGCGCTTCGATATATTCGATCAGGTGCGTGGCACTTTCTGTCTTGCTCAGTCGACTAGTGCTGTCTTGCACATTTCAATGAAATGTGCAAGACAGCGTTTTTTTATTTGAAATATAAAAACTATCATATTATTGTTATGCTGGCCATACACGCTACGAGAAATCGTTACGATAAAACTGTACAGTTCGAAAGGTATGATTTATCGTTACATGTATGTATAATATGTAAAACTGTACAGTTTTATAACATACATGTAGCGATAAATCGTACCTTAGTTTTATCGTAACGATTTCTCTTAGTGTGTATGGCCAGCATTACGCTGTAAATATTTATGTGTGGCCCTTCAAAGATGTGCATTATTTTATTTAGCCCACCAAGTGATTCCATCTGGCCACCACTGGCTTAGAAGGAGTTCCGTTTTTGAAGGGTCGCCCTATTTTTGGGATGCTTAGTGCTTTTTCGGGCCGTGAGCGAGGTCTGAGTTTGGCGGGGTGTGTGTTTGTTTGTTCGCGTTGGTTTTGATTCGGTGGGAATTGTTTGCGTATTCATATTGTAGGACGGGATTTTGTGTTATTTCGAGTGAGAATTTCTTATTTTGCGGTGGTGTGAATGTTGCGCAATGTTTGTGTAATCGCGTTTTTCATGAAAAACGATTTTTTTGTGAAATTTAAACAACGGTTTGTATCCGTATCAAAATGATTTTTTCAACTGGTGACACTTATCTTCTAGAAAGGGCTCTTTTAAGACATAAAAAGTCGAGCTTTACGTCTGTGGTCCACAATGTCTTTTTTAACCACATTGCGACACTTTGGTGTAAGCAATACAAGTCTTTCATAATCTTCTATAGTTATATTGTAAATTTTCGGGATGGTGGGCTTCATTTCGAAAAATTTGTATTGTAAAACATTTAAACTGTCATATTTTACAAATTACATTAAACGTTTTTTAATAACACCAATTAGAGGGGACACCATAATAAAAGATAACGATTAATTTCATCAAAAATGATTTTTTGTATATTTCATAAAAAACGCGATTATATTATATGTATAAACGTTGCGTATCATATTATAAAAGATTTACAAATTATTCGAAACAATTAACTACACGAAGCATTGATTTTAACTCAATAATGTGAAAACTACCGCCATTCTACATTTCATTCTGAAACTATTTGCTAATTGTCACAAAGCTAAAGCGAAAAAAAATAAAAAAATACTTTGTTCTGTTCACAAAAGCGTGTACGTAACATGCAAGTTATCGTGCCATTTGACTATTCATCGCAAATTCCATATAACGTTTTTCCGCCTATTTGTTCGCAATTGTATCAATCCCTTACACGAAAATCAACTCTAATCCCGTTACAACATATGGAAATTTTTATTGAAACAATCCAACAACTCGACTATCATCGATGCAAATCTCCCTTATCCCTAACGGGCCAACTTAAAACGGATTCCGTCCTCAGCCATGCATACGACAAAAGCACTTAACCATGGACACGACATAAACTTTTATCTAACGTCCTCAGATAAGACGCACACGAATAAACAAACGGACAATAATAACATTTGCGATTACGCGAAACGGAGCATGCGAAAATTTCGCATTGAAGACGGCCAGTCCGAAATAACTTTTTTGCGCGCCCTTTTTTCCAGGGGCGGTAAACACACAAAGGGGAAGGGCGGCGTGTTTTCATCGAATAAAGCGGACAAAACCCTGGCTGCCCTTCGACACGCAATCATAGAAATGAGATAGCAATTTCATTATCCGGCCAGAAGTGAAAAGTTTCGTACCCGCCCGTCCACCCCATGGCGGATATACGTAGATGTTTGTATAATTCGGGGGTGGTGAAGAAGTTTTCTGATTTTTGCGATTATATTTGCATTTTTTTATGTATATAATATGTTACTCAATGTTTGTGTAATCGCGTTTTATATAAAAGTGCAAAAATTATTTTTTTTTGTGAAATTGAACGACATATGACTCTTGATTTATATATTTGTATGTTGTCACTTTCTGTTTGTTTTAATAAAAAAATAAACGTTTAATGTCATCTGTAAATATGATAGTTGACGTGTCTTACGATATACCTATGGAAGGTTGAGAAAAACTTGTATTTTTCGACTAGAGTGTCACAATGTGGTTAAAAAGGTCGTCGAGGATTACAAACCGAACCGACTTTATAAATCATGAACGATGAATAATGATACGAAACCTGTGGCCCTCCAGAGCCATGTGTGGCCTGGTAAGTTATTAACTACTCTCTGATAATTAAATATTCTAAATTTTATCTAATTCTGATTCTTATGATTCTTCTTATAATATATTATATAAAATAAATATATATTTCAAATAAATATTTTTTTCCATTATAGAATTTTCAAATTATGATTTTTTCAATATTCATTGCAGTCTTTTATTAATTAGAAAATGGTAAAATTGGCCCGGCTATCAAAAAGGTTGTGCACTATTGTTCTAGAAGATGAGAATCAGAAAATCACCAATTGAAAATACCATTTTGATACAATGTCAAATTTTTGTTCAATATTGTTTAAATTTTACAAAAAACGTAAATTCTTCTGTGTTTTTTACGGAAATCGCAATTATATAAACGTCGCGTAACATATACTCATTGTCAGACTTTTAAAAGGTGACTTTTTAAGTTTACCATGGGTATGTCCTTATGGTAAACTATCATTAAACGTGAGCGTAAATACATCCATATTTACGCTTGCAAATTACACTAGGCCTCATTTTTAGATAAAAGCTAATACATATATAAACTTTCAAACTAATCAAAAAAAATTCGAATAACCAAAAAGTCCTTGAACTTATCAGCCATTCGTCGAGTATAGAGATAATAGGCTTCGTGACTCGGATCTCACCTCGCTGTGTTTTTATATCCATTATTTTCGGGGAGTGCTTTTCTATTAAGTTCCGGAACGAGATGTAACACTGGATGTGAGACGAACAGCCGAGGGGAGGGTCGAATTTTATTTAAATGAATATTTTTCTGCGACGCAACGTGCTCGGGGATGTGAATCGTGGCCATAAATCATCCGACGCATTTTTCCCGGGATCAAAGAAATAGATATTCCCCTTTTTCCGTCCGGGATAAAGTTCCGTGCGAATGAACCCGCGAAGATTAATAGATATTCGATATAACGGAAAAAAAGGACACCTCGTGTGCGCTGTATATAAATTATATCACACGCGTAATGGAGCTTTTGTGTCAATATATATCCAAACGAAGCTAATACATATTTATTTTTCATCATACATAGACGAGTGATGAGCAACCTTTTTAGTGGGGGAAATAATTAATAATTTAATAATTTAAAAGATTTATTTACTATGACGGTATAAAAGTTATGAAAATAATTGGAAATATTCAAAATCTTATAATACCACATATAATAATATATAATATAACAAATATATAACAAAAAATAAGCAAATCCCCCGATTTACGTGGTACTCGGTTTACGCGATTTCACTACAACGCGGTCAAGCTAATAATATTTTTTTATTAATTAATTACAATATTGCATAATGACATAATTTATTATAAATAATCTATTCTATAAATGTGCACAATACGAAGAGATCTATAAAGAATAAATAAAAAATATAAAAAAAACAACGATCCATCATAGAATTCCTAAAGAAAAAAAAAATACCGATGACCAATCAGTGTTCTTCTCAAAATGAAGTGATAATGATTTCATATGATGACGATGAAAGTAATGTCGGACTAGCGAAAAAAAAATCTTTTGTTTAAGAAAATAGTAGCGAAAATGGTGATGATTTTTTATAAGCTTTGGACGTCTAAAATTTACGCAAATTTTCTAACCTAATTTCGAACTATTTATTATTTTGAGTAATAATTCATATTATAATTTTTATGTACATCCATGCATATGGATATGTCAAATATAATTTCTAAATAAAAAAAACTTGCATTTCGTTTTTTTTTATTTTATTTAAATATATTTTTAAATATATAGCAATTTAAATTTAATTTTTGTTAGACTTTTTTTACGCGATTTCCAGAACCAATCTTCCCATTAAGTATAAACTTCATGTCTCAATTTATGCGTTTTTTTTGCCTTGGAACCTATCTCATGTTTTTATATGGGTAAAAACAACTTTTTTTTTTTTACGCGATTTCAATTTACGCGGGTTTTCGCGGAACGTATCTACCACGTAATTCGGAAGATTAGTGTATATATGAAAATAAAAAAAGCGTTATTTATCACTGGTATGAAATTTGATTTGAATTTCATACAGAATAGAACATTTCCTTAGTGTGTTGTTGGATGGTGACCTTTAGCCTTCTTTGGATGCTTTATCTTGTTGTCATTGTCGATGCTGGTGTTGTTGTTGTTATCTGTAGGCCAGGAAGTGACGAGGTCCATCGTTCGCTCGACTTCGCGATTCTAACACGCCGGAAGGGGTAATCAAGCGTCGGTGATTGATTGCACCCCTGGCTTGACCCTTCCATACAATGTACACCGTGTATCGTGACTGTGCTCCTTTGCCTTATCGAATTTTATGTACGTTTTCGGGACAGTATGCAAATTTTTTTTATGTAAAAATAATTGAAATTAATCGATCTGTTTTTTTTTTTTAATTATTTTGCGAAATATGAGCCGATATATAACATATGAAAGTGGCGAATTTCTATTTAATATTTACTCTCGTAATTCGACATTATGTCGGTAAAATTTTGAACTTATCAATTGACTATGTATTATTTTTATTATTACCTATTATTATATTATATGCACTGTAGATACTATGTTCTATTATATAACTATTCTAATTTTTTCCGTACAAAAATCATCAAATGTTCGCAAAAATATAATATTTTACAGCGAAATATCTTTCATTCATTTCAAGGGGATAGTATTTTGTGTTGACTTTCTTTATTATAAACATTCCAAAAAGACGTCTATGTTTTCTTAAATCTAGAGTTAACACTTTTTTTTCAATTTTCGTTATACTTAAATAATGAAAGTGACATAATGAATTCACAATTCCAAAAACACTGTTTCAATTATTACAAGTTAAATTTATTGCAGCTTAACAATATTTTTAAATATTAAAAAACTCAATACCTTAAACATCTCGAAACAACGAAAAATGGAAATACGCCATTTTAAAATAAATAAAATTATACGACGACTCATATGTTGAAAAATTAGTCGATGGTTTTGTTGTTGATAATTTTCAAGGGTGAGAAAATTGTTGTACGATCAGTAGATAAATATAATATGATAAAATACTGCTAGTATTAGATTATCTAGAAGAGGTTTTAATGTTTAATTTTTTTAACAGTTACTTTCGTCGAAATATAAAACTTCTAATAATATTAAAAATTACATATTATATGATGATGACGAGAATAAATATCATTCACCCTTGCAATTAGAAAATTGCTCCCCAAACGAACGACAAAGACCCCAAGACAAGGAAAATTCGCCCTCGGGACATACTTCTTTTGAGCACTCCCGCTCGTCAACCAAGAAACTTTTTACGTAATTATCTCCTCCAGAACACACACATGCATAATAAAACACATCCTACATACAAACTGGTGATTTTTTGACCCCGCGTTCATTTCCGCCGTCTGGGGTCCGGGTCAGGATGAAAGGGAATAAACACACGATGAATGGAAAGTTCGTTAGCGAAACGCGGCCTATATTATTACGTGTACGCTTTCCCTGTATGTACCCGGCTTATATTTGCGTAGGTACGGTGTAATTAATGAAATTGACGGTGTTTCTTATGAGTATCACGCTTTATGCGGTGATTGTGCTAAAAGTGCGCGCCGAATTTTGATATGAATTACTGATTGCGGATGCGTGTGATTTGGCTCGTTATGGAGGTCTCTTTTCATGAAAATGATACTGAAAATGTGTCGTTCTATGTATAAGACCATTACTCGTTTTTGTGGATAGAAGAAGTCGTAAATGATACGATGTTTGATACTGAAAATGTGTCGTTCTATGTATAAGACCATTGCTTGATTTTGTTGATAGAAGAAGTCACCAGTAAATAGTACGATGTTCGATACTGAAAATGTGTCGTTCTATGTATAAGATGATTGCTCGTTTTTGTTGATAGAAGAAGTCATCAGTAAATGATACGATGTTTGATACTGAAAATGTGTCGTTCTATGTATAAGATGATTGCTCGTTTTTGTTGATAGAAGAAGTCATCAGTTTAATATTAAATAAAGGTTGATTTATTGTTTTGATATCAATTAAGTTTTTTGAAAATGTTTTTATGAAAAAGTTTCGTAAAGCAGCTTTGTGGTGAAAGCTCGCTCGTATAAAAGTTTCATAGTACCTAGCCTGTATTATATGTTGGATCGTGCAGCACTTTGAACCCTTAAAGCAGCATATGAGTGGTCCTGAAGTTTTAAAACATGAAATGTTTGATAACTAAATTAGAAAGGAAACCATTTATGATTAAAAATGTAAAGCAGCCTTTAAAATTTAACATGAATATTTAAGACCATTTAAAAAGCAAGCTGTTTATAAAATAGTGTATAGAATCACATGAATTGCAGAAAAATATATACAAAACTCGTTTTATTTAGATTTTTTTTGCATAATTTCGGAATAAAACGGTCTAAGAAAAATAAGCAATTATTTTTTTATACTGTTTTTTTTACTGTAATGCGATGTTAAAATAATAAAAACAAAATACGTATTATTTTGCCACAATTTTAAGATCTGTACCAGACCAATATACAATTATAGTTAATTTTTGAAAATATACAATGTTTTTCAATGATTTCACGTTACAAAATATTGCTACATTATAATTTTTTTACAAAGTATATTTGAATGAAAGTTTCATCTAAAATATACGGATGGAACCTATTTTTAATTTTTATATGTCATCACATATTTTTTTTACACGATTGAATGTTTATCTCCCATATAAAAATATATTTGGGTGTATAATATAAACTTTCAATGATATTAAACAGGCTTCATCTTACACTGACATTAATACAGCAAAGATGAATACAAAAATGCAATCTTTCCACATTAAAAAATCATACCAACCGTCAAACTATGAAATCGCAAAATTTGTTTATTTTTTCAATCGGATCGGAGTGGCAGTGGGTGGTATCTTTCGTTTTCATCCCAAGGGAGTTTTTCTCTGGAATTTAAAAGCCGCCGAGAGGCGTAATCTCTTCATTTAAATTCAAACAAGAATGCGGTCGGGCCTGTGATTGGAATTCAAATGGGCGCAACAGCTCGAGATGCGAAGAAAGACGACGTCTTATTTCGCTGCGGGATATTGCGCAATCTGTCAGTCATATCGCTCGATGAAATGGTTCATCGATATGTTGTGTGTATGTGTCTTGTTTCGTTTTGAGAAGTGGTGTGTTTTGATTATTTTAGATGATCTAATGGTTGATGGTTTGGATTTGGCTTTATTTTTAAGGGTTTTACTCAGGGATGTATGTCATTTGGAGAGGCGATGGAGGGGCAGCTGCCTCCCTAATTTTTTTTAAATAGTATGAATACATATAATAAGGTAATGCACCAAGGTGGGGCATGAATCTAAAGTGGGCCAACTTTTAGAAAAACGTAAAAAAATGTTTTCAAAATGGTAACATAATTGATGCTGTAAAAATCTAATTTGAAAAAATAAGAGATTTTGGCCTGCCTTCCCTTGAAAAATCTAAAATTACGTCCCTTCATTAATATTTTTTCGCGTATTTCTCATCAAGTCTAACCTAACCTATCGTTGTATGATGAATAATTTCGCGTACCTAAATGTAACCCATCTTTCGGAAATATTTTCGCGTATTTCTCATCAAGCCTAACCCAACCTATCATTGTATGGTGAATAAATTCGCTTAAATGCAACCCAATTTTCAGAAATTTTTTCGCGTATTTCTCACCAAGCCTAACCCAACCTGTCGTTGTATGATGATTAAATTCGCATGAAGCAAACTTAACAAAATCACTTCAGAATTATTCCAAGAAATGATAACACTATCAAAATTAGTACACATATTCGCAAGAATAGCCTTTTTTAAATTAAAATATTTTTTTTATGTGTAATTTTAAGGATTCGGTTCATAAATATATATTCCGCGATCAAAATTATCATATGTTTATTAGTAATTTTATTGAAAAAATATTATTATATATTGTATGAACATTTGGATATTAAAATATTTTGCCAATCCGTGACTCAGTAAAATATTTATAGTGAAAATCTGGGTAGGCTGTTTTCTATCGCAAAGATACATTATACGAATCCATATTACAAGCATAGATCATATTTTTCTTTCGAAAAAAATACACGCTGAATTTTACATTTGGAAAAATCAACGAAAAAAAAAATTCACTAACCACACTAACGACCGATCATTATCAAATTACCACCAGAATCCAAGGCTACAACCTTTCCGACATACTAATTTCTGACGATATAGATATTTTTTTGAGCGCGTATAAAGAAACCTTTTCCTCTCGGTTGGACGTAACGCATTTTAAATTACTCGGCACATCCATTTTTTTCGGTATTTTCGCGCGGGAAAAACACGCTGAAAGCTCTCCTCTTTTTTCGCACACATTCTTCACCCACTGCCGCTTTCGTGTTAGGTATATGGCGAAAAATAAAATATATATTTCATCCTCTCTTTCTGTTCGGTGGATAATGGCTTTATGCAAATGCGCGGTTGACTTAATTCGCGACGTAAAATATGGTCGGCTGTTTTGCATCAATTTAAAAATCAAAGGATTAACTCTTTCGGCGCGACGACGCTTTAATATCAAAGTAAACGAAGAAACATTGCTTATTTTGTATTCTCTGCGATAACGGTTTTTTTTTTCAATGTACCAGAAGAGTCTTGGGTTTTTAACGCGCGAGTTTTCCGCGTCGATTTTAATTTAAGCTGGAAATTTTGCTCGGAAAGTCATGGAAGAAGTTTTTAAATTTCTCGTGCCACTTGGAATTGAATTGCTTAAAGTTTTTTATAAGGTTTTATTGTATTTTATAAATAATATATATCTGTATTTTCTAAAATTCGGTTTTAAATCTTTTCAGAATAGTCTGCAATTAGTTTCTTTGATGTTTCAACTAATGAATCTTTGAAGGTAATTACAATTAGAACTGCATTGTTCGATTTCTAGTTAAAGGTTAAAATACATTGAAGTTCACTCTTAATATTTTTATTTTTTTATTTCAATAGAAATACCTATCGTATTATAAAAAATATAGTATAACCCTGTTTATAAGTGCCTGGAATGCACGTTTTTCCGCTATTTGCGTTCAATTTTTCCAATCCCGTTTCATTTTAGTACATTTAATACCCGTTTTTACGTTTTTATTTCCCACACTTTACCCGTGCAATATTTTAAATATAATTAGTTTAATAAAAATATTTAACAACATTTTCAAAGATTGTCAATCTTTGTTCAAACGTATCGAGCGCTTTTTGCCGATATTTTTTAATTTATAATTTTTCTGTTCTATATATTTTTTTTTTATTTACATATATCCATTCAGACAGTTTTCTGATATTTCCTTTAATATGATGACATCGAAAGTTCATATCCATTTATATCACAAAAAAAAGCGTTTATAAACATTAAAATATGTTCCAATTGCAAGATTTTTCTAATAAAACGAACACTCGCGCAATTTTTTTAATTAAAAAATAGTTTTTTGACTATTTTTTTTACATTTGAACGTAAAAACGGGGTTTCGCCGCATTCGAATCGGACAAAGTTTACGATTTTTAATCACTCCACAAAGCTCGTGTATTTTATTTATAGTTGTGAAGAAACAAAACGGACGTCGTTTAAAGTGCCATTTGTTTTTGCAATTTCAAGCTTTATTGCGTTTATATGTAAAGTTGACGGTTCAAATAGCTCGGGCGGTTAGCTCACTTTCGCAAAGTTTTAACCGAAAAGGTTAAGTTTGAACCGCACATATGACAGCGGAACCGCACCGCGGAAAAATCACCGCTGAAAACGGACCCTTCCACGTTTCAGCGTGAAAATATTATAATATCGCGATGTAAATTCGAGCGTATAATTTTAAGAATCGCGGCACGCGCTTTTGTATGAGTTTCCAGGGAGACTATGGAAAAATGTATATGCGATATGAAAATCAAAAGCGAATGAAGAAAGGAAAGCTCCAAGGAGCGTAATTAAAATCGCTATATAACAAAGAGCCTTTTTGCTAATTAAAGTCTATTTGAGTCGGTCGACGAATTCTGTGTAATAAACGAATTCGTTTTTGAATTGAAGCGATATTTTTAATTATCGCAGATGCATTATTTCATGCAAGTGGCTAAAGCAAAGCTCTTGACGATTTGTCATCTTATTACCATTATGTTTATTCAAATTAAAATTTTCCTCCAGTAATAAATTTCTATTGAAAAATATAATGATTCTGTCAAATTTACGACTCACTATGTATAATTACATTACATATTCCATTCAACCTCACCTTAGCGTCACTATAATCGACTCGATACTCAATAATGCGATAAGCTTTCATTATATAGTAATAGACTGAATTAATAGCACGCATAAGCGCAATCGATGCATTAACGACATTATAATTAGAACACCGCACGCACCGATTATAAGCAAGACCTATACGCAATAATATTAGCATTTCAAATCATGTTCGTTTCGGAATTTGATGATGATTTTTTTATAATTGGGTAAAAAGGATTTGTATTCATTAAAAGGATTTTCGAAATATATTTTTTTTTAAATATAAAAGTATATTTTTGTATGGAAATTTTAAGTGGAATGTCAGTATCGAATAATGTTGATTTTTATCTACATATGTTGTCGATATATTATATTTTATTTTAACAAATTTAGGTCAACGGTTAACTTGACTAAATGCACAGATTCCAACAATAATCGAAGTTAAGTGACATGTGGCATAATTAGTAGTTGTGTAGATAATTTAACCGCAAACTGATGATTTAAAGCTGATTGATATTAAATGGTTTCAGAAATTATCTACTCCATATTAACAAGAAGTGAGTATTTGCGATAAAGGAAAAAAAATCCTGAAATATAGATGATATTCGCACGGTTGAATACAGTGAATATTATATTGGCTGCCTCTGATGATATTTTTATTGATGAAGACGTTGATAGTAAAAATTATGACATTAATGATGATAATGACGATAATGACGAATGATGAACGATGACTGATGAAGTAAGCTCAGCTAAGCTATTCTAGTATGCTAAGTTAGTAAACTGTGCTAGTAAATAGATATTTGAGTATTGAAGAATGAATGTTTTAAAAAATCGTATACGTATACATAAAATAGTACATAATAAACATAAATTCGAAGATTTATTGATAAATAATTATAATAAAATATTAACAATTTGATTTGGCAACAAATTATCTGGTCAGAATTTAATTCATAGTTTGGTCAGAATAAAATTATTAAATGGTATGAATAAAATTGAGTAAACGGTCAGAATAAAATCTTAAATTGTCAGAATAAAATGTTAAATGGTCAGAATAAAATTTTAAATGGTCAGAATGTGACAGTCGATAAATGGTCAAAATTACAGAAAATAACAATCCTTACAGAAAAACTGAACGTGGGGGTTGGGCCAAACGCCGCATTTCTCAGTCAGGGAAAACTAAACGCACTTATTTAATGCCGCGCGTCTCACAATCATTCAAAAATCTGAACGTATTTATTACTAAACGCGTGTTTAGGTTAGGTTAGGTTAGGTTAGCGTTTTTTGCGTCACATTTACTGAACGTATCTTATTCAATCAGATATTCAGATCGAAAATATTTTATAAGTCTCTATCGTAAAAGTTTCCAACCAGCTGTCAAACTGCGAATAAGTATTGGTGCATGTACGTGTATAAACATGTTTCTGAGGTGCCAACTTAAATTCGTATGTATGCTAAAGATCACCTTTATCAAATTCTGACCCATGTATTCTGACCAATATAATATAAATTCTGACCAATGTAGTAAAAATTCTGACCATTTAATATTTATTCCGACCACAAAATTCTGACCCATGTATTCTGACCAATATAATATAAATTTTGACCAATATAATATAAATTCTGACCAATGCAATAAAAATTCTGATAAATGAATTAAAAATTCCGACCAAAACGTATTAAAATTCTGACCCGAAAAATACACGCCATTTGATTTTTTCGTAATAGTCGTTGTTAAAGCAACAATTTGCTGTGGGTGTCTTACAGACTGAGAAAAAAAAAATCAGTTATTATAATACCTAGAAATAACGATGACAGTGACGATAACAATGACAATCAGAGGCGTAGCTAGGGGGAGGGGGCAAGGGGGCAAAGAGATTCCTGGGCGCCAAATTGAGAGGAGCGAAAAAATACCATTAGAAATACATATAATTTTTAAAATATATTTTTAGTTTAGGTCATTTCATAATACATTAATGAAAAACGAAAAAAAATTTCGCCTGTGGCGCTCATTTTTTCGATTACTTATAATCGAAAATATCTAATAATAAATATTTTGATAAAAAAAACCTAATAATAAATAGGCAACTAATTATTTGGTTGGTTAATTATAACTAAAATGATCAGTAAAAAATTTTTAAATGATCAGTTAGGTTAGGTTAGCTTACTACTACGTGTGACTACATTGAGACTTGATCCAACAAGTTCAAACAGGTTTCCACGTGCACAGAACCGAATAACAACCATATACTAAATTTTTACTGATCAAAATAGTATTTTTTTACTGATCAATTAAATACAGGCCATAATAAATACCTTGTTAAAAAACCTAAACTTCAGATAGTTAGAAAAAAAAAATAAAACTCACTTTAAGTTACATTTTTCAAATTTTTTCACTATTTAAAAAAATCGATCGACCCAAACCGACAAAAAAATTCACCCAAGCAAATAAAACCACGACCATTGTCATCTTCCGCCGAAGATCCTAGCTAGAGGAGCAGCTCGTGCGTATCCATCACGGCATAGTGAACCAGCGGCGCCACGGTGAGTAATGGGGAGAGGGCCGAAGGACACGTGCGCCCTCGAAGGACGGGATGGAAATCGCTTTTCATTTTTCACCGGCGACCTTTTCACGGTGGTGGAAAAGCGTCCTTTTCCGCGCCGAGACCTACGCAGCGTGGCGGTCGATTTTTCCGCGTTTTCCGGGGTCGGTGTGGTGTGTTGTTTGCTCGATTGCTGACCCGATGCTTTGGGTTTTCAAAACAGTCGTTCGTTTTGGGAAAGTGTGGTTTTTGGATGTGGGTTGGTTGTTTGAATTTTTTTTTGAAGGGTTTTTATGGTGGTGAGTGTTTTATGACTCATAGTCTGATATCCAAACATGCATCGAACAAAGGCGTCCCAATGTAATGGAAGGCAAGGTAAGACAAGACACGTGAGAATGCAATGTTTTTGTTTCGCTCGCATTTGGAGTGTTGCTTTTGGCTCGTGCGGTGTTCTATACCATGTTTTTTTGAAGAAAATATAGGGAATTTAAAAATCATAACGAAAACGTGTGATAAAATTCACCCCCTCCCCAATTGTTGTGTTTCGATAAAATTGATTATTGTTGTCACTAGTAATGCCCGTTTTCTTTCCTCAAAAATAATTCATTCAAAATAAGCAAAATAATGTTCTATTCGAGTTAAAACCATTATCAAAAAGGTTTATTTATTTATAAAAATATTATAAAAATTTGCATAATATGCTAAAATTACAAAATATGTTAACTTCTTAAAATAAAGGGCAAAACGAGAATTTTCAAAAATAAATAAATTTAAATGACTCTTTTTTTTTTAAATAAAGAACGTATGATTAGCGTAGCTATTTATAAATTTTCATTCATAGGTTAAGGTGGGGTCCTATTGTGAGTATAAACATAAAAAACATATCTGTATACCATAAATATTATATATTTTTAACAATTACACTTACTATAAAGCCTCATTCTAAAATTTCTAAAAAAATAAGCCATTTCATCTAACAATCATTTGATTTATAAAAAGTATCAATTTTTTTAGATTACTAAATAATTGAAAAAATAGTAAGGTTAAGATTAACTTTAAGGTTAAATACTAAGTTATTTATAACAAATTAAGAAATGAAAATTCAATGAAAATTTTGTTTATAAAACAATATTGTTAATGTTTCTATAATCTCCGTTTGAAGATGGAGGATTGGAACGCAGACAGTGAGAGAATATATTAAATTAGTGTTCCGTCTAGCATTAATGAATATTTAAGGATCATATTTTGAATAAATGGAAATATGTATGATCAATCTTGGGATGTTTATTTATTGAAATTAATTATTACTTTTGATAGAATACGGCTGATGTCAAAGAAAAATTTCGTTAGAATTTTGAACATAAATTATTCGAGCGAATTTAATTTACAATGTAATATTTAAATACTTGGTATTTTATGAGCGTGTATATTATAAAGTATAATTAACAAAAACAAGATTCAACATTTAATATCTAATTACGTACACCAACAGTGTGCGACTTGCTTTATAACGTGAACGTGACTTGCGAAACACTTCCTGAACAGTACTAAATTCAACCACCATTCAGAAACGCAGATGACATCCAGTTAATTGTCAACTGGAATCCAAATTGAATTTGAGCTTTGCGCATTTAAATTACTTGAAGATGCACCTGCACTTAAGTGAAAATAGAGGTTCTCAAACATTGACTAATTGCATTTTTCTCAAATATTTCATTATTATTATATAAAAAATAGTTCTTTTCCGAAAGTTACTTTTCCTTTATCACTATTTATAAAAAAAATGCTCAATTTTCCGATGGTGTCAGAAAAGCTTCATTCTGTAGTGAGTTTAATATAGGATGCAGATATTAAATATAATATTGAATCTTTTCAAATTTATGCGAAGTCATTCCCACCTTTTTATTATAACCAATGCGATATAAAGTATTTTTAATACCATCATTTTTATATGAGGCAGGAAATAAATATCAAAGCGGTCTCGTATCAACAACATACTCAAATCACAAATCTATATAGGAAAACTCGGATAAATCAATGATATGGAAAATTCTGTGATAGATCGATTAAAGTCGATTTTTTTAATAATACCAAATTATAATTACTAGAAGCTTATCAGTAAATATACGAATTACGTTAGCATAATTTAATGATAAACATCCATTTGTGATATTAACATATTATAGACATGCTTTGAGATGGTTTTTAGTATGATTCAGAAGAATAAAACAAGGCTTTTAATATGCATAAAAAAATATTTTTACTATCAATAGATAGAATAGAGATATACATAGATTTTTATAACATTTTTCTATTAAAATATCTTTAGGGATGAGTTTGATAGTCTTAAGAATTCGAACTAACTGTAGTATCATGAAATTAGACGTAACAAATTTGATCAATTGAGATGTCAAAGATTTATAATAACCAAATAATAGTTCGATGAAAAATAATGTAGATTATTTATGATAGTAAACTTTTTTAAATTATTTAATATTATTATAGAATACAAATAATGACCAGAATTATATAAGTTTCTCCATCAACCATGCCACATGTTACTTAACTTCAATAACACATACGAATCACTACATTCAATAAATCTAAACACTATCGAAAAAAAATCGCGAAAAAATGCAATAGCCATTATCTGCACTATTCGAACTAACCACTAATCGAACACTACACAATTTGCAGTATGAATCCGCAAAAATAGCCAATCCGATTTATTATCGCTAACTAACGGGGGGCACTTAGAGAGCTCTCCGAATTTACGACCCATTATCAGTTTTCTGTATTAGAGAGCGGCACGGTTTGAATTCGAACTGAAAACTATGCGCTGAAAAGTGTGAAAATGTGTCGTTAACGACGAGCCATTAAATGCTTCCAGAACATTTAACTCTCACACACATTTATATATATATATATGGAAAGAGATATGCGGATCGGATTTATGGCCGGCTCTGAATTATCGCTCGCTTTTATCCGTTTTTTTTTAAATTAAATTAATGTCGTCCGTTTATTGTTCGGATCGATTTATTGGGTTATTTTGAATGTATTATGAAAGTTTGGGTCGCATATGTTATATAGTTTTGGATTGGAAAAGTTTGTTTGATATTTGAAAATTAAAAGATATAAAAAATCGTTTTGATTTACCCATCTTTCATTTTTTAGATCGTTATCGTGAATGTTTGACGAGCAAACTATATATGATTGTGTGTGTGTGCTTTTTTGCTTCATATTGGCAATTTATTATGGGGAGTGCGCGCTGACAGCTTTTGACGTTTTAATATAAATTGAGGGTAACACTTTTGGACGTGGTGTGAGACCGACTTAACGATGTTTTGCTCAATTTCCGCTTTTCTTCGCTATCGAGCGGACACAACTTAATAAACATACCATTACTTCATAATGTGAGGTCGATTTTTTTTGCCGCAATTTAAATGTACATAATGCCCCGAAAATCTTAATTAACTAATTAATAATTTGAATAATTAAAAAAGTTTTATACTGCACATATTTGTCATTTGGGAAAGTTTATATTTCATTAATTAAAAATTGTTTATGAATCATAAATGTTTTTGAATTAAAAATTTGATCGAAAAATCGTATCGAATATTCAAAAATTAGATTGAATGTTATAATTTTTGATACAGCCTATCGAGAAATTCAATATTTATTCGAATTTAAAATATCGTATTAGTCGAAACGCGACTGAAAGGTTTCGCTGAAATGATAAAGTTCCAAACGTCAATTTGCGTCAATCCGGTTAAAATTAATCCGTTTCGTTCGGCGAAATTATATATTAATTGCGTTTTTTTTCAAGTAATGCTCAAACGTCCCTGGGATTATAATGGGATGGGATTCGTCAAGGTGACAAAGCCTTTTCGATACCTGGAATTAGAGTCGAACGATAATTAATTGAAAGTAGGTAAAGGGAGCTTGTGAAAGTTAGAAAGTCTTAAGTGACAGTTTGAGATGTTTGATTTTGAACTTAATGAGATTTTTTTTATTATATTGTGCTTTTTGAAGTGAAAAATTCGTATTTTACGACAATGTTAATCCTTTAATGTTGAAAGTGCTATGCTATGCAATGTATTTTTTTTTTCAAATTTTCATTGAAAAATTCACAATAGCTATAATGATTTATCTATTTTCGGATTTTATAGTAACGTATGATATTATATTATATATTAGAGTCTAATGAATAATATTATATGTTACTATAAAGTCCAAAAATAGATAAATCTTTGTTTTTTTCGGTAAACCTTAGTATTTATTACCTCACTAATAAATACTAAAACTTACCATAAAATCCAAAGATTCACCAACTTTGATTGTTATCTAGAAGGTTAAAATTCCATAAGGTAGAAAGAAGATAATAAAAAATGTTCAAATTTCGAATAATGAAGATATTTAATTTTGGAAAACATCAACTAAGCACCATCATACTATATTATTCACATACAACATAAAACTTTTTGCGTAATACGCGAACTAAGCAATTTTGCCAACAACTCCTAATACATATATTTAATTTCGGTTTTATAATAATATAGATAAAAACTCCAAAATGAATTTTATCGCTTAATATCACACGCATATTAAATAGTCGGAAAATTGTGCGCTCGGAAAATCGTCGCAGCCGGAAAATTTATGAAGCGTGTATCAAATATTGCCTTTCACACTTTTATGTACAACCTGTCGACGACATCTGGCCATAGCACTTTTCATCCTGCCAACATGAATGTCTCTATGGAAAAATAACGCGTATCGGCCCGAAACGTGAAATCTTTCAGCTGAAAAATTTGCATAAGTTTCATTAATGCGCTCGTTTTTAGCACGTCCGCGGGTGCACGAAACGCCGTTTTTTCGACTATATATAGCCAATTTTCGGACTTCCTCGAAAATTTTATAAATACGCCGGTGTTGTAGAAGTCACGCGATACGGTAAAAATTTTTGAACACGTTTCCGTCGCGATTCGAACCCGATTGCATAGCTAATTTTCATGGTAAAAAAATGGGTTCGAAATTAATGACTCACTCGGGGGCGATCGTGTGCACATGTTTCGGAATGTGCACGCATTTTTGTGACACCTATATGTGCTTCGTGCTATGTGGCTTTCGATATTAGATTTATTTATTGTGAATTTTTATTGATTTAATTCAATTTTTTAGTATTTTCATTTTGTAAGCAGAAATATTTTAAAAATGATCTTACAGTTAAAAAATATATACTTGTTAGTGGTGTACGGTCCATAGATGCGAAGCATGTCCTATAATTTTGCGTCTAAAAGTAATATTTTTTTTATAGTATCGTATTCGAAATGAATTTTAGGGCATGCGCCACATCTACCGCATTATAAGTATTAAAATTTTTATGAAGAAAATATATGTTTAAGTACTGTTTAATCAACTGGATCAAAAAGAACTCAAATATTTGCAAGTAATCGCTTTAATTTGTAAATAGCTTCGACTGGGTTATCTTACAATAATTAAGTATTTTTATTACGAATTAAATCACTAATAAAAGCCTTATCTTTTAAGCGAAAGTATCCGAAAAACTCTGATACAACTCAGTAAAATTCGAATTTTTAACGACCAACGATTAAACGTTGAGCAAACAAACAACCAACAATAAAAGTGGGGAAACCATTAAAAATAGTTTGAGTATCGCCGAATCTCAAGTTTACGCACTGAACTAACCCCCGTTCACATTAACGCTAATTTATATTTCGATAAGAACAAAAAAGTTACAAATACGAACGCGGGAAAATTTTAAGCACTTCCCATTTTTCAAACGAAGCCGAAATTATACGTGTTTAGACCTAAGAAAAAATACATTGCGTGGTACTTTCAAAAGTTGGATGTGAAACTTCTTATCGTCGATTTTATTAAATGTAAGTTGAGAGGTTCAGTTTTCAGAGAAACTGAATACATAGTTTTATACTTGTGGATAAAATGTAATTATCTATTATAATGAATCGGATGTTTAGCATAAAAAATAGATCTCAATAAAATCATAAAAAATATTGTATTTTTTTTAAATAAATTGATATTAAAATTAAACATAAAATTATCAAATCTATATAACGAGCCATAGATGCAGTAGATGCGGTGCATGCCCTAAAATTCTGCATTTTAAAGTAATATTTTTCTACCGTGATTTTTAATAAAATTATTTTAGATAAAATTACAGTAGAGTACATTTAAAATCAAATAATTATAATTGAATATAAAAGTTAATGATTTAATGAAAAGGATAATTATAATTGACACTTGTTACCCTAATATAAACTGAATAACCTGAGGATATGAGTGCGCAGTCTTCCGTAAAAAAAGTGTCTCCTGGCTCTCATATAAAATAAATGAAACGGCAATAAACGAAATTGCCGCAGAAAAAACGAAACTCAAAAAGCCATGACCTTTAAAAATAGAAGAGAAATATTCTAAAAAGACCAAATATTACGTGTTCAATTCTTAAAATAATATAAATAGAAAATATATTCACGTTTCATTGATATGATTTCGAATCCGCATTTCTCAGAAAAATGTTACACCCAATCCTCTTATTAAACGGTTCCGAAATAACTCTGTTCAAGGAAGAAGAACCGATTATTTTTTTTACACTGATGCAAGCCAGTATATTGATATAATTATAGTTATTAAATAAAAAATTTCGAGGTTTCTTTTTTTGAAAATTTTTCACATTTCATATTTTTTATAAAGTTCATTTGGATGGAAGTTCTATCCAAATATAGTGATGGAACCTATTTCCAATTTTTGTATGGCCATCATACATTTTTTTACACAGTAGTCTCTGGAACGTATTTCCCGTGTAAAAAGAGGATTATACTTTTAGATGCAGAATTTTAGTAGGGCATGCGCCGCATCTACCGCATCTATGAACTGCATGCTACTGAATATTATAATACATAATATTTAGTTATTATAACAAAAGTTTCACCATTGGTTAAATAGAGAAATACGCATAATTTTCATATATACATATAATTTGAATATTATAGTATTATTTTTTATTAACAAAAATTGTTTCAATAATCATAAAAAATTGTTTCATAACACTTTTCGATTCCGATTTCTCCTACCGCCTCTACAAAAGTTTCTCGCGGAAAAAACCCGAAACGAGCAAGCGGAAAGTCAATGGAGCCCTTCATTAAGCGGGTCTCGAAAGCGCAATCAAATCGTCCCTTATTCCTCGAACGTTCGTGGTTTTAACGAGGTAATTGGCCGTCAATTAGCCGATAGAAAAAACATTAAAAAGGTGGAATTTGATTTAGCGCGGATTTCGCCGCCGCCCCGATTTGCATAAAGCGAAAAGTTAATTCGAAAACGCGTGTAATGCCCGATTTAATTGCGCGCGTTATTAATTTTCGCGATATTTCCCCGGGATTTATTATATTTGATTTTTGTTATTTTAGATTTAAGATCGCGTGGATAGTATTATTTGTTTTTCGTGGGAAATAAATATCGCGATTTTTTAGTAGATTGCGTTTTCGGGGGTTTATCGCGCGATTCAATATTTGCGCAATTTATATTGTTGAATGTTTTCGAGAAATTGAAAAATTGGATTTATTATATGAAATATGTTCTGAATTTTATTATGTGAGAGAACTATTTTGTTTTTAATTTATGAAATTTTTTTTTAGGTAGATTTTAAAATATGAATTTTTTTTATATTGAAAAGTTTAAATGATGATATCTGCCTCAAAATGATTCTGAATAATATATATTTTTTTAATTTTCATTAATTTTGCAACATATGGATGTGTTACGCGTTGTTTGAAAAATAACTTATTTCGTATAACTACGTAAAACAGTTTTGTGTCATATTATATTATATGAGCAAAATAGTGGGATGGCATTTTTTAGTTTTTTTTTTTAAATTAAACGCATTAATTATTTGAAATTTGAACATATTTTTCATGATCATCCTTCCTCCTAAATAAACATTAGCCTTATATTTAGATAATAATCAGAATTTAAAACTAAAAAAACCTATCCATTGACACTTCCAAAAACATAAAAATGAAGGAGTCTAAAAACAAACATAATGAAAAGGAAAAAGTTCAAATTTTGATCAAAAACATCACGAAAGTGTCATCCCACTACATTATTTGCATATGTTTTTGTATAGTACGCAAATAAGCAATTTCGCAAACGACACGTAACACAAGTATATATTTCCTATCTCCATTCAAAAGTACATGAAAATCATCATGTTTGAAACAATAATAAAAACATTTGCACACCGTATCCATTTGGGAAATATGAAATAAAAAATTCGCGTGAATGATTGCGCTTTTAAAAATTCGAGATAATTCGCATCACAACAGCGCAAAAGTGCGACAATAAAATATCGCGGATTCGACAATTTTTCATTTTTTCAGCTAATAACTCACACACTAACGAGGAAATATGCACGCTCCGGCTGCACGGGCCATTTTTCATTACTCCTTTTATTTTGCCTATTTCCTTTTTATTATTATTGTTTAACGCTATTTTTTACAGCCACACGAGGGGGGGGGGGTTGAGAAATAAATTCCATAACGGAACGAATTTTTCAAACGGAAAAATACATTTCGTAAGAAATACATCACGCGGGCGATACGATCGTCTCCCTCTCCGCTTTTTTCCGGATTTTTTTTCTCGGGGCCGCTTTCTTTTGTGTGTATGTGTGTTTTTTTTTTGGTCGGTATATTTCGCGAGAAATTTGTTCCCTTCACATGTGTATAATGTAATACCGTTTCGTGGAGAAATATTATCGCGATGCTCGCTTGACACGCATGCGTGACGGGTGCGAGCACGGAATTCCCGAATTTCTCGGGATTTTCAGACCTGAAGCCTTATTTTGTACAATTTATTATATTTTATATATGATTCGTATAATAATTCAGAAAAAATACTGTTTGAAGTTGATATTTGATTTAAAAATATGATATGCATAATAAGCGATGATTTAATTCTCGGAATGTATCTTTGAAAAAATGTATTGAAAATTTTACAAATATAATTTTTGTATTTATTATTAACATTATATAAAGCTATTATTTTATATTAAATTGTACAAGTGTTATATATAGGTATACACACAGATTCAGTTAGTTTTTAGGTTTTCGTTTATGTTGGATGAAATTTTATGATTTGATTTTGGAAATTGTCAGTAATTACAAATAGCTCAGCTATATAAACAAATAAGATGAAATAAATTTATAATAATAGTAATTTGATTCATTATCGTAAAAAAATATTCATTTATTAATCATAATTTGGGTGAGTTATTTTTATTTTTTGTTGCCTATTGTAGAGTTGATCATTCGTAATTTTTTTATCTCATAAAGATAGTTAAGATAATATGAAAAAAAATATCATTCTCAACTTTTTTTATGTAAAATTTGTTGGACTGTCATACAAAATATAATATAGATGATTTTTTTTCTATTTACATTTTCATCAAGCTAATTTTAACTATAGTATTATAATTTTAAATTTATTTAAATAATATAAGTTAAAAAATAGTTCTATTGATATAAGATCTACATTAGTATTATTTGAATATGTAAAAAAAATATTTTTTATTTAACCCATCAAAAACATCGCATAAATAATAATACATATCAAAACACGACCACTCCAAGAATTAAACTATCACATTCAATTTGACTAAAATTAATTCACCACAAATTATTGAAACAATTAATAATTTGATATATTTTCCAACTAAAAGCACATAAATCTAAAAAAAATTAAAACGCAAACACTTTCAACACTTCACAAACGTACCCCAAAAGCGCCATCGCAGCAAAATTTTTTAACGACCCCCCCAGAGAGCAGGCTTGATTTATTCTTTCATTATCAAAAACTAATATTGCACGCGGTCGTTTAGGCTTGTTTGCGGATGGGGTTAATAACGAGCCTCTCGACTCATTAATCATATTTCGCACGCGTTCTTCTGGCTTTAACACGCTTCTTGTGTTTCGGGTGCTTAACGTGTTACGCTCGCAATTAACGAAAAACTGACGCCATGTCGATGTATTAAGCCCGTACTCTAATGGATGTGTTGTGGTTGTTGAGGAAATTCGTATTGTTTGTGTGTCGGTGGCTTTTTCGTGATATAATTTTTTTTTTGTAATGTTAAGTGGTTTATGTGTGCTTAAGTAATTTGATTGTTCAGTATTGATTTGAAGCTGAAGTCATTGTCATTATTAAGGGTAATTGGGGGATGAAAAGTTAAAAATATTGTTTTTTGTGCGTCCGAGAAAAGTCATATCTAATTTGGTGGGGTACAAATATTTATAAAGCTCAAATTAAGAGAGGGTAGGATTTTGGGGGGCTTGGTAGGTTGGTTGGGAGGATTGGTAATTTTTTGTCTTGCTCTGTAGATATTTAAGAATGTGCATACCAAATTCGAAATTTGTATGTTGAAAAATGTGGATTTGCGAATCATTTTTCTTATATGTACCATTAATTTTTGCACAATAACTCACTCCCATGAGACATGCGCTTGAATTTTAACTCACCACTCACAATCAAAGGGTACTGGAGATATCCATTATTTTTTTAAGCTCTGATCATTACTTACAAGGTTCTATTCTTTTTGTATTCAGATCTTTTATGTGTGGCCTCAAAATCAGCGATTTGAGCGACTCGAACGACTTGAGCGACTCAATTGATTTGAGCAATTTGAAAGAATCCCCTGATTCGGGTGATAAATTGTTAACATTGCAACCGTTTTTTAGTACCGAGACTATACATATATTCAGACTTATTAGCTTTTATGGACCATATATATTGAAATATAAAAAAAAAAATTAAATGGTGAGTCTGTTTTTAAAGCAAGTTGCGTATTAAACTTGCACGTCACTCACAATGGTTACGCACGCGCCTTCGGATGATTTATGCGGCCAGAGGTTCCCAAACGGAGGGTTGAAACCCAGGCCATAGGTTTACCATTAATAACCCTAAATCCTCTACCATATTCCGATTCTAGTATATATTTGCTGAATTGTACAATTTGACTAGTTTTAATACGTGTCGATAAAAGTGTGTTCGTTGAGATTAAGAAGAAGCTTTGTTAGAAAATTAGAAACATTTTACATACAAAATAGAGTATTAAGTTGTATTACTAGTACTTGGAATTTTATTTGTAATATTTTTTGAAAGTTTTAAGTGGCACTTAGCATAGAGAACTTTGTAGTTATAAAACTTCATATGCAAATTCGTTGTTACGGAATGCTGAATGCGAAATAATACTTAAGTATTTGAATAGTTGCTAATTTTAGTTTTATCCAAGAAAGGATCGAATTTTTATGATATTCACTCTGAAATAAAAATTGTTAGAGATTTCATAGAAGATTATTGAAAATTTGCGTGACACTCTCGCTTGTCGAAAATTAAATTTTCATGTAATATTTTTTTTTTTAGTAATTCAGTAACGGACGGTAAGTTTTTCAAAGCATTTTGTCAAAAAAAAAAGATATTTATAAACTGTAAATTTTACTGTGCTATTTTTTACAAAATTCATTTGAAATCGCAGTATAGAACTTCTTTTTTTTTAAATTAAGAATAGGTGATTTTTCTATAGATATTTTGGGCATGCGTCGCATCTATCGCAACTATGGACCACACACCACTATTTGAGTTTATCTTACTTGTATTACAGTTTATTTATCAGTTAATTAATGATTAAACCAAAAAAATTTTAGGCTTTTCGATCTATTACAAAAGTCGCTCATAACACATAACAACATAAATTTTAAAAAAATATATACAATTTTCAACTAGAAAGATTCAAAACGACTCCCATACTTAGCACTCGATCTTCAGCATCTCGAGCATCACCGTTGCATTTTCAGCCATGCATTTCAGTAGTGCCCAAGTTGTGTAAGTCACATGTCACGTAATAAATAGGTGCACTCGCTCTTCGGACACATGATTTATGGTTTGAGAGCGTTTCGCCCACCATAGCGCGCCAACGACCCCAAAAGGTTAACGCGGTCGAGCGATTCGGTTTCACTATGCGCTTTTCACGGCTCGTAATATGATTGAACGAGAATAGAAAAGGGTATTCGTGTTTATGGGTATTTTTAGATATCGACGAGACGTGAAAGTTCTATAGGGACGGTTTAATGGGATTTAGTTTTGCTTTTGGTCTGTTTTTGGTGTAGTGAAGAATTATTGATTTGGTTTGTTGAATTGTTTGATGGTGATGTTTGATGTTGAATTTATATTGTATTATACTGTTTGAGATGATGTTGAGAATTGTAAAATTGTACAATGTTATATGTAGTAATGTTATTTAGTTGTCTCGTGAAAGGTTTCAAGAAATTAAACGACATCTATTATTATTTCATTCTTGGTACTTTCTTTGTGAAGACTAGTGTCATTTAGTATAATTGTACATAGTTGCTAACGTGACCAATTATTTTGTAAAATTTTCCTAAGTGAAAAACGCTTGTGTAATTTAAAAATGTATTAAATTACATACATTTTTTACATTTAACTATAAATTTATTAAAAAAAAATGAAAATTTATGAACTTTCAAAGTGTGTGTATGTTATAGGCGGTTTCTAATCCAGGAAATCTCTAGCATCATTTTTTTTCTTTGAGTTTTATGTACTACTATTTAAGGCTCATTATAATGCTGCGTAACGTTAAAATTTGCCTGCAAACAAATATTCACTTTAATTACTACGATTTAAGGCTCATTATAATGCTACGTTTTAAATTCTGCTCAAATCCAAAACGTTACATAAAAGCGTAATCACGGATTTAAATATGAACGTTAAATCCTTTGTCATAAAGCATAATATCGCATAACATTTGTTTATACGCAGATTCTAACATTTGAGATTTCCTGCATTAGAAATCGCCTATAACATATACATAATTTGGAACACTGTATATAATACATTTAAAAATACTTATTTACTTTTGTAAAAGTCTAAACATTGATAAATTTATAAATTTACTATCAAATGCATATATTCAACATCGCAAAGAAACCAGATATACACATTATATTAAACACCAACATTTCCACAGCGGAAAGTCAAAATTTGCAAAGGAAACACCAACCTCGAAAATAATTATCGCATCTTTGTATAATTTTTCGAGTTGAAAAAGGGTAAGGGGCGTTGAAAAAAATCCAGCCATTAGCGCATTCGAATTCGGGCCATTGCCGAGTCGGTTTCGTTCCCGTTCGATAAAAGGATAATAAATCGTCTCCGAGAAAAGTTGTCTCCGCTGAAAGGCGAACTTGTCGACAAAGAAGGCTCGCCCGTGTATTCAGCGGAGGTTCCTTTCTTGTTTTCGAAATCAGTTTTCGCCTTATTTATTTAGGGCGTTTTCACCGATCGGCGAATGAAAAACGCTTCCCTTTGAGCGAGAGAGACGGCCGTTATTTATTTTTATTAAAATAAAGTTTTAGGATCATGTGTTTTGGGTATCTCCGTTTTGAGAGCGATTCGGATTCGATTTGAAGCGTATATATGGTAATTTAAAAATATGTATATTATATCATAGAATTATTATGTGAAGTTTTTGATTTGACGATTCATAGAATTTTTGTGAAATAATAGCCGATTTTCATCAATCTGTCTGTAATATATCGCTGCGGTGGTAAAGTTCGATATGATAAAAGGACATCGTTAATATAATACTTCAGGCTCTATTTGTCAAATTGAATGGAATTGTGTTACAATTTCATATTATTTATGATTCTTAGGGAAAAATTTTATGGTGAGCGTATTTCATGAGTCAAAGAAAACGTACATATACATATGTTATGTACATTTCTATTCCGCTTGCACTTACAACGTTACTCTTCTCATAACGTCACTCTTATCTCACAACTTCACTCAGCGAAATATCAAAACTTTAATGCCATTTATAATTATATTGGGTCGACAGCGCGCTTTTATACTTTACCATATCGATACAATAAAGATAATCTATTGAAAAAAATTCATTAAGAAATTCAATTCCCACCTGGTAGCCTCCCCTTATTAGATAATAAGATATTTATTAATTAGAAATGGAGTGCAGTTCATAGATGCGGTAGATACAGCATGTCCTAAAATTCAAGTCGAATACGATAATAATAAAAAAAAATTACTTTTAAATGCAGAATTCCAAAGCATAGACCGCACATTACTCATTATAGAGTTCCATCCTCACTTATTAGTAATTATACTAATATTTATTCGATATCTAAAATGTATTATTTTGTTCTATGATCAAATTCGACTCATCTTTCGATTATGGCGAAATTACTTCGTTTGTAACGTTACTAAATTTGCAACGCTCAAAGGTTGCATTTTCAATCAATTTCCTCCGACGATCCCACGCTTTAGACGTCAACGAAGAAACTTAACCCAAAAGAACACAACAGAATTTTAAATTTCCGTTCGATCACGATGCATGTGAAAAAAAGGACAACAAAGCCCCTCACCTCCGTTTCTGAATTCGCAAAGTTCAGTCGTAAATCATATTTTCGTTCGAACGCCCCCGCGCATTTCGCACGGTCGCAAAACACAACGAAAGTCGTCCAAGATTGCTTTTATAATCTAATAGAATCGAAGCTTCTGCATTATTTGAGAAAGAACACTCGCCAGGGGCGCACCGAGGGCCGGCGGGGCCCAGCATAAAATTAATCTTCGTTTGTGACGCCCGGGCGCATTTCAATTTTACAAATTCGGCAATAATGGCGGCAGAGGGTTAACTGTGGGCTCCTTCCCCAGACGGGGCCCACTTTTCCCCAGTTCGGCACTAATTTGAGGCCACAGGCCCAAATTGGGGCCTCGACGGCGAATTTTGGACGAAAGTTTAACTCTGTGAAATTACAGAGTCGGAGTTGTGTGTTTGGAAAATGATGTTGTGGAAAAATGAGGTTGTTGGGAATTGCGAAATTTCGCTAATTGATTGTGTGAAGTATGGTGAACGGACGCATTGTTAATTTTGAGCCACTTTTAATTCTGTATCGGAATGTTTACAGTTGAATGGTGGTCGGTGGAGGTTCTCAATTTTTTATTTTATTATAATATTTATACAAAGTATGTATTATATAAAAAACTATAGCATTTTCTGTATTGAATTTATACTAGAGTTTTTACATTCCAAATTCAGCCTATTATAAATCAAATTCAACCATTTTACAAATCAAATTCAGCCGTTTTCTAATCAAATTCAATCATCGAAAAGTATTATTAAAACCGTTGACAGAGTAATTAATAAAATATAATTTATTCTTTTTTTTTTTTAAATAATTTATTCTTCAATTTGACTTCTAAACAATCTAACAATCAGTTAGTAATTTCTCCAAATTTTTGCACTCAAATAACAAGAACATGAATTTTCTTTTCTTACGGAAAATCATGTTGCCCTAACTATTATATAAAAAAATACATTTGTGATAGTTGAATTTGATAAATAAATGATTGATTTTGACTTGAAAAAGGTTGAATTTGGAATATTAAAACTATACATCATTTCAGCGTTTGGTCTGCTCGAATATTTTTTTACAACATTAAAGAATCAAAATATTTAATTTAATATTTAAATATTTAATAGCAAGTAATTTTTGTATAAACGAATCAAGTGCTAAAAAAAATGTAGCACAAAATAAAACAAACCCTATATTATAAAAAAAAATCAATTTAAATTTTCAATACAAATTCAGATTTCACATCAACAATTTTATCTACCCCAGCAGACACGCAAATATTAATTCGGCTAATTACAAATTCAACCCCATACATCACGCCGCAGACTTGCCAGACACAAAAACGCAAAACACGCACCACACTTTGAGAATGCCGCGAGTACACAATTAACGAGCGATCCGGCTCTGCGAGCTTATCAAAATGTTTACGCACTAGCGAACGACCGGCTCGCAAAGGTTAAAACGCAAACAGACCACCCACTAATGAAAAGATAACACCCTTGCGAATCTTCGCAAATTTTAAATTATAATGGACACACGCTGATCGGCTGTGCTGGAATTAGTAGCTGATTCCATAATATATGTATATGATGGTTGTTGGTGGTATGATGTTGGAAGTTTGAGTGTTTGGAAGGTTGGGCTTGAGTTTGGGGTTAGAGGTTGTTGTTATCATATTTTGGTTATAATTTTCAATTGTGGAAACATTTGATTGGTTTTTTGTGTATTGTATTTTTTCCTTTTAGTTGAGAGCACTGTATGTTTTCCTTTTAAATAAAAAATTGTATATGAAAGTTAAGTTAATTTATTGGCCATATGGTTTTTTAAAATTTCATTATTTGATGTAAGTTTTAGATTATAAATTCAACTTTTTACAAATCAAATTCATCCTTTTTCAAATTAGATTCACAATCAGCCTTTTTAAAATCGAATTCAACATTTTTACGAATCAAATTTATCCTTTTTCAAATTAGACTCAGCCTTTTTCAAATCAAATTCAATCTATTACAAAACAAATTCAACTTCAAACAAATCGAATTCAGCCCTTTTCAAATGAGATTCAACCTATTACAAATCAAATTTAGTCTATTACAAATCAAATTTAATCTATTACAAATCAAATTTAACCTTTAACGAATTGAATTCAGTCTTTATCAAATCAACTTCAAATTATTACAAATTAAATTCGACGATTAACAAATTAAATTCAGCCATTTTAAAATTAAATTCAATCTAATTACCAAACATTTCAATCACAAATCAAATTGAATCTATTAGAAATTAATTTTGCCCTTTTCAAATCAAATTCCATCTATTACAAATCGAATTCAATCTATTGCAAATCAAATTCAACCATTTACAAATAAAATTTAGCAATTTACAAATCAAATAAAAATATAAATTGAAAATATAATTTGAAAAAGACTGAATTTGAATGGTTGAATTTGATTTGAAAAGGGGTGAATTTGATTTGTAAAAGGTTGAATTTAGAGTATAAAGGAAAAAAACCTATAAGGAATAGTAAGTAGTAAGTAATAGTAGTAGTAGTAGTAGTAGTAGTAGTAGTAGTAGTAGTAGTAGTAGTAGTAGTAGTAGTAGTAGTAGTAGTAGTTGTTGTAGTAAGTTTTTCAATTTAAATATCATCATCATCATCATCATCATCATCATTATCATCCAATCATACATACATAAACATCCAATGCAGGATGAAGTCTTGTCAATTTAAATATAATATTTGAAATTGTGAGTTGTCGAAACGTTAAAGTCTATGTTCAAAAGCTTTTGAACGTTATTTGTATTTTTTTGATACTGAGCTGCTGATTCATGAATATAAAATTAGACTCTGTACATTTATGGAGTTATTTGAATATTTACATTCGATAAAGGTTATAACGTATTTTTTTGATGACCTTTCGACTCGCGTGATATTCTAGATCCTAGAATAAACTAAATATACTACCATGAGAAATTTTATGGTTCGTTCTATGTATCGTTAAAACTTATCCATTCCATAAACAAAAGCACTTGAGTATATTTAGCCCAAATTTATTTCTGATTCACTTTCTCATAAATCACACAGTCGAATATAAAAACCGAATCGTATTATACAACTGAGCCCTTTATTTCGGCATCGAAACGAATTTTCTTCTTTTACAAATTTATTTAAATATTCATCGAGACGGGTTAAAATACAAAATGTAAAGGGAAGACGAATTTCCTTTCGAAACGTTAAATAATGTCCCTTGTGTTCCGATTAATCAAAATCTTTATATACGCGCCGCTTTGAAAGATGTTCAAATTTAAATATTAGATTGTCGTTTGCACATGATTCCAAATTAAAACAATTCAATCTTAATTCCTTTTGAATTTGAAATATCACACGATATGAATTTTCGATACTGTTTTAGCATGCGGTCTACTCAAACTTTTGTATTTTACATACATCTTTATCACATTGTATTTTATTTTTTATTATACAGGTTTACATTTCAAATTCAACCTTTTACAAATCAAATTCAGCCTCTTTTTCAAGCTTTTTATTATTTGAATCAAATTATGCTAGGTATATACTAAATAATATACTTATTTATTTATGAAGTTATACTATGGCTTTATTCTGGGATGTGGATGAAGTTGTAATAGGTAATTTGCTTTAAATTATCGTATTTGTAAATAAAACGAATGATTAAAAAAAAACATTTATTTATTAAAATTCAATCCAATAAATAATCATTGTCTATATAATCTTTGGTTATAGACGGATCTTTACATACATCGCTCGAAGACCGAAAATTTCAAACCCCAGTGACGACATCGTTGACGTTCGTACGACGTTCGCACTTAGCTGGCACTCATTTGACGTTTATCGCGTATAACCTTACATTACGTCGAACGACAACAATTATTCACGCGATTCAATAAGAAGACACCATGATCACCATTTATTATTAAACGCGTGTTTAGGTTAGGTTGGGTTAGCGTTTTTAACGTCAAATTTTACGATAGATACTTATAAAATATTTTCAATCTGAATACCTGATTGAATAAGATACATTCAGTAAATGTGACGCAAAAAACGCTAACCCAACCTAACCTAAACACGCGTTTAATAATAAATGGTGATCATGGTGTCTTCTTATTGAATCGCGTGAATAATTGTTGTCGTTCGACGTAACGTAAGGTATACGCGATAAACGTCAAATGAGTGCCAGCTAAGTGCGAACGTCGTACAAACGTCAACGATGTCGTCACTGGAGCTTGAAATTTTTGGTCTTCGAGCGATGTATGTAAAGATTCGTCTATAACCTAATCTTTTTCCAAATTAGATTTGATAAAATTAGTAAAAAATCTCTTTTAAAATCGTCTGATATCCTCAAGCGTTCTGCTGAACAATCTCAAAATCCAGTCACCTCAACAACCTGCAATATTTCGAAATTAATAAACTTTTCGGTATAGTGAACCGCATAGAGAATAGGAGTCCAAACTTCATAGAGAAACGTGCAAATTGTGCGGTGTCGAGGTTTTGCGTTGTGTTCCGGTTAATTGCCTCGCGAACACTTGACGCAACACACCGGCTCTATTATAGTCCAATTTAAGTTGCATTAGCCATACGGCATGGTGGTGGTTAAGGGGTTTTTACGTGCTTCAAATATCTTGCGAAATAACCCCTTAAAGTGTGTATGTGTGTGTATGTGCCTTTCTGTTTTAATGCGGTGTTGCGGTCTTTGCGAATTTCGCTTCTGTTATAAGCGTATGTTTTGTTTGTTAATATTTATAAGTTAAGTTGAATGTGGTATGGTTGTTAGATGGATGTGAATGCGTATCGATCGTTTTAAGAACATATGAGATACGTATTTAGTATCGAATAATATAGTTTTGTTGAATACATTGGTTTACTATTCAGATAAGTAAAGTATGTAATTAAGTGATCAGGCTGTAATCGCGTGCTAATGATCTAAGAAATTTCATAATGAAATATTATAATATTTAAGTTATTATTTTATTAAATAAAAGATAATTGAGTTTCATCGCATAACTTATGAAAATAAAAGTAAAATTCAATATTTAGTAAAATATAGTAAAAATTTTATTTATTGATTGTTTTGATATACGAAAAAAAAACGTCTAAATATCTAATGAATATGAAATTTGCATTATAATAAAATATAATAATAAAATTATGTGTATTTTATAATATGTAAATGTGCTCTTTGAAGTTAGTTAATTACCGTGGGCTAAACTGAAATCATCGTTGCAAACTCGCAAACTACAAAAGAGTGTATTGTATGAAAGTGGAATTTGCGAGGGTGTAGTGTACCGTGTATTTGTTGCAGTGCACGTTAAACTTTTGACTGAAACAATGGCGTTTGTTTGTTCGTGGTCGTATTGTGCGCGAAAAGGTTCCAGAAGTGACGTAGGTCCATTTACAACAAAGAGGAACTGTGAAAAATTTGCTGATGAAATGTCACGAAATCCCATGTGGAATGGTGTTGTGTGATATTTGTAAATATTTGACGCGACCGTTAAGTTGCTCAGAAATGAACATCTGCGCGAAAATTTTTTAAAAGGGTATTCTGACATGAAAATATTCAATGTTTTTGTTAAAAATTTATATAAATATATGTACTACTGAAACCATATACAGGTTTTTTGTACCCATAAACTGTACATGGTATATATTTTTTATATAAATATTTTTATTTCTATGTATTAGATATACATATAATACAGTACAAGAACAAATGTATTCACCCCTGCATTTGCCAACGACCATACCACGTTGAATACACCGGTTCTCGTCCGATCACCGAAGTTAAGCAACATTGGGCGCGGTCAGTACTTGGATGGGTGACCGCTTGGGAACACCGCGTGCCGTTGGCCCCATTTTTTTCAAACAATTTTTTAGTAATCTACTTTTTTATAATATTTAATACATTTTAAGTACTGCTATTTTCAATTTCACCCAAAAAATGATTAGAAACATTCGATTTTCATCATATTTTTCATCATTTTTTTAAAATTAATTTTGATGTTCTATTTAAATGTGTTTTATTATCAAACTGTTCGTACATACTATGTTTTTTACATACATGATTTTATTTTTATTATGTACATCAATAATATTATATTTAAAAAAGTAAAACTACTATGTTAACTAAAAAAGTAACGAAAGCGTTTGCCAACGACCATACCACGTTGAATACACCGGTTCTCGTCCGATCACCGAAGTTAAGCAACATTGGGCGCGGTCAGTACTTGGATGGGTGACCGCTTGGGAACACCGCGTGCCGTTGGCCCCTCTCTTTTTTTCGATTTTTATTTTACAAAATTTTCTTATACACCTACCAAGGCTATAAATTTTATTTAATTGCATTTTTAATCGAATTTTCATAGCAAAAATGCATTTAAAAAAAACAATTCAAGCCTCAAATAAATTCCAATATCGAATTGAATGCGAATGCACATTCAAATAGTCTCATTTCCATTGTTTCGATTAGATTTGAAATCGATTTACATGCAAAATACGCAATTATTCTCGAGTGTTTGAAAAAAAATAGTTATATTTGCACGTATAGATGTCTCTATAAAATTATTTATTTTAATCATTTTTCTATTCGTATTGAAGATAGATATGGAAAAAGTATAATTTTATTATAAATTTATATATTTTTTTCTAATAAATAAAAATATATATTATGAAATAATAAAAATTAACAATTTTAAAATGAATTAGAATACTTTGATTCATTAATCATATTGAAATTCGATAACGTATATTTTAACAAAATTTTGTGAAATGTTAGCAATACATTGCATTGAATTAATAAAAAAACATTGATCGAAAAATTATATTTAGATTAGATTTATGTACTGAATGACTATTTGAGCACAACTCCCAGTTGTCAGGATGGCCGAGCGGTCTAAGGCGCCAGACTCAAGGTTAACCTTACTCGCTGTACAAGCGAGGCAGAGCTGTTCTGGTCCTCTCTGAGGGCGTGGGTTCGAATCCCACTTCTGACAAATATTTTTTTTGTTTTTTATTATCAAAATACCTTTATCATAACAAGTACGATATGAAACAATCATAAAATCTCGTAATAACTGGTTATTTTTCGGTATTTTCGACTGTAAAGGCGTGTACGTTTGTATGCGCAGTATAGTGCGTTATCACTCGCGCCGCACGCAATATCGAACTATTAAAGTATTTTTCGTATGCAATTCGAATCAATTATTACGTAACCTGTCATCGAGAGTTCTAGAAGCGATAATTAAACTGTCAACTGGATGATTTATAGCGTCGATCCTGTACTACGTCACGCAACGTTTCGAACGATCGACTTTTGAAAATTATGCCTTTTTAATCGGAGCGATTTGTATGCTGTATGAATATGGGGAAAAGTTCAAAAATATATATCTTTTCGTTTGATATTATCATGATTAATTGAAATCTAATCGTTTTGTTTTTTATTTAATTAATTCTGATATACATATTTTTTTTATTGAATTAAATTTAATGAAATTACACTTGGGTCTGTTTTTATGCGATAGATACGTTCCACGGGGAGTCGCATATAAAAAATTCGCATAAAAAAACTTGAACTACATATAAACTGAGGGTTAGGTTCCATTATTTTTAAAACCGAATAACTTCAAATCAATGTGATAGAATGTACCAAAAATCACATAAAAAAGTTTATCAAAAATTCAATATCGTCTTCTGTTTCTTCGTTGCCATATAAAATCAAACCAATAATATTATCCTCACTCAAGGGAGTATCCTCAAGCAATTCATCGATATCAATTTGAGAATAAAAACCTTGAAGAAGTATCAAAGCCTTCTCCGCCAAGTTGATTTGCCAAAGTAATGATTTCAGTTGACAATGTCGAAGTTTTTATTATTTCAAAAATTGAAAACTTTTCGCCCATCGCCCTATACATACTCACACTTTAACGGTCGTAACTTGCACGAGTGTTAATTTCAGATTTTTTTTAATGCATATTCACATAAAAAAAGCTTTATCCTCTATAGAAAAATGAGGGATAGGTTCCATTATTTTTGAAAATCGCATAAAAAAGATCCGCATAAAAACAGTCCCAAATGTATACAAAAACTTATCAATAAATTTACAAAAAAATATATTTCCGATGAACTATAATATATATAAAAAATACGATTAAGTCAGAGGACGTCGTTGTTTACACGCCCAGCCGTTAAAAACGACTCGTCCTTCCCCCCGCTTCGTCTCCCCTCCCCTTGTATATTCGGGGTCCTTTGGGGCCCCTCCTCTATTATTGATGGCCTCGCGTGTCACACACGGTTCACATAAAAAGCTAATTGGGTCCCTAAGAAGCATTCCCGTGTATCGGGGGCCCGCAGCGCGTAAAATGTTTATGTGATTTTATTTCCAGTGGCCGGCGATCGAAATTGAGCGCCCTTCGGGTGTGTGTGTTCGCAGACATATTGCCATTATTATTATGGCGGGTCGACGTAACGGACATCATTACTGACCCTCAGAAACAATGGTGGCATAAAAGCCATATTGTGATAATCCTTTTTTTTCGAACGGGAGGTCATATAACTTTTTGAGTGCCTTTTTTATCGCGTTGATACAAAAGCGTATGGAAAAAATGTCATAATTTTCGGAAGTATAGCCTGGTTGATTGCTTTGATGATATTCCGTTTTTTTTTTTAAAGAAAAATGTGTATATCGAAATTTCAATGCATATAAAAAACGGTGAATAAAATTGAAATGCAAATCGTGAAATATTGAGTTGGTACAATTTTTAAAAACAACGAAATGTATTCATTAAATGTTTCGTTTCGTTAAAAGTGCGAACATTTCGAATATTTAAACGATCATTCTCGTGAATGTGTTTAGGCAAAAAAATAAAAAATAAATCCCGTGTGTAAAATTGAAAAAAATTGGATTTAAATTGTACGCATAAAACAGACGCGTAAAAAAACATGTCGGAAAAAATGCGCGACGCAAAAAAATTTGCAAAGGTTGAGATTTGTGAATTTCATTAGAAAACTTTTCACGAATGCATAAATATTAAACGAAATTTCGACGCTCGAAATTTTATTCGACTCTCACAAAAGAGAAAATCTCGCAATATCTTTCGAGTGCAAAAACGTAAAATAAAAACATGCGAAATGTACGACGTCGATAAATAAAAATCAGACATAATTAAACCCCTTTTCGGAGGGAAATTCAAAATTGAAAACTTTCGTAATTATTTAAAAATTATGCATACATTTATGCTTGCGAAATTTCGGGGAAAGTTTGTCGCACGAGAATTAAACGTGTTGGGAACATTTTAAAATATGCCACGGAATTGTGAACAGATTAATATTCAACGATGAGAAATTTCCTTGCCGAAAATTAATTGTTTTGGATTTTTCCGCTTCGTTACGGGGGGCGGAAAATGGAAAGAAATATCGGAAAATTGAAATTAAAATAAAAAAAACAACGGAAAATGGATTTGATGAACAAAGTTTTTGTGAGAATTAATTTTGTACAAAGCGTACATACGTAAGTGAGATGTTTTATTTTTCTTCGCAATTTTTATTTTTTCGCCGCTTTTTGGCCCGAAAGCAATTTCGTCGAGGAATCAAAAAAAGAAGGCTGTCGCGGAATTTCGCAGAACTTTGTTATTGGGTCGATGTCGGCAATTTAAACAAAATAAATACGGAATAAAAACGCTTTTGGTTCTTACACGTTTTATATATACATATTACATGTGTTACTGCGAATATCTGAAGATTGGTAGATATTAAGTTTCACCGGTAAATAATAGCATTTACCATACAAGGTGGCAAATACATATAAATTTGCAAATTAATATTTGCATAGTGATAAATATGTGAAAAGAAACATTTTTTAATATTGAAATTTTATTTTGCAGAATTTATTTGTATGTGTTACGCTACGTTTGTGCAATATCTTCGTTCATGGATGAAGCAAGGAATTTTGCTTTGTCTATGAAATTTAACAACATTAGGTGGTTTATAAACGCTTTCTATAACACGTACATAAACATATTATTTAACAATTTTTATAAATTTACTGTAACATGCGTAAAAAGCACGATTATTTTTCATTCATATTGAGAAAAGAATAATATCAAAATAAAACCTTTTTCATACGCGTATGGGGAATTGTAATTTTTTATAGAGTGTTTTTATATAAGCGAATTATATGTATATAAAGTATTAAACCATATTTTTTTTATCAAATGGTAAATATTGAGATTTACCAGTAAAACATAAAGCGCTTATAGCAACATTTAAACGGAGCAATATATATTTTATTCATAGTACGAAAATAAAAATATCAATATAGAAAATTATTCAAATGCGCATGGAAAATTGTAAATTTCTAAAATGTTTTAATACGGAATACATAAAATAACCTATTATATTTCCATTGGCGAAATCGAATCACAAAACTTTTTGTATAATCCCTTTAATAGTTCGTGCTGAATTTTCGCGCGGAAAAACGCAATTCGGCATTCATTACGATTTTCATTTATCATATCGTTGTGCGGAAAATCGAGATCCCGTGGGATTTTCCGGAATTCGAGTCATCAAGCGCCCAATATCGGAACGCGATATGCTGTTACAATATTTACGCATTGCGTTAACGATTTCCCGAAACGACACACCTGCGTATTTCGTACGACATTAATGCGAAATATATTCAGTAGGATGAATATTTTCCGATTTTCAAATCATCATCATCATAAGAAGATAATATAATATTATATATAGGCACATTATGATTTTTTATATACAAAATAAATGTATAAAAAGGATTGTTTTTGTAAAAAATAGTTTTTGAGCGTATGAACGTATTGTGGGGAAAACTTTGCCGCGTGAATGTTTTGTCACGGAAACGTTATTTTATGTGAACGTTTTTTCAGGGGATGTTTTGTTTGGACGTTTTTTCTATATATACTGTGTTTTTGTGCAGTTTGTCTGTGGACGTTTTGTCTGTGGACGTTTTGTCTGCCATTTTGTCTGTGGAAGTTTTGGTTGTCTTCGTAACGAACAAAGTAAAACCATTTTTGATCAAACATTTCAGGCCATATTTAACTATTAGTCGTGTCAAATGTCGCTTAACTTAAGTGATACGTTTGATAAATCTGAATCAAAATATATTTGTTACTTTAACTATTTAATACTAGAAATATCATAAATAAAATGAAACTGAAAATTAGGGTAAAACTCAAAACTATAACTATAAGTATACACATAAATAATATAACTATAGGGCAAAAGTGTGAAAAAATCATAGAAAATTGTCATTGTAATTACGTTCACGCTTATAATGGAGCCATTACCTTAATAACTACTGTAGTTTAAAAATGATCACAGCAAAAACCTTTTATTTTTTTCACAGGATTCAAAATACTTTCATATAATCTGTGATTCAATATTACTAACATTTAATTTAATTAAACCAAATCTTTCATCAAATACCTTCAAAAATTAATACGAAATCTGTAGGCATTCATCAATTTATTATTCGACCGTCAAACAGATTTTCCGGTCAGGGATCCGCAACCAGTTCGGGTCGGCAGCAATATATGTTGCGGTTTCGAACACGGATAAGGGAATAGAAAGTGGTCGTCCTGGGCAGGAATGGAAAGCGAATAGATACGATTTGATGTAAACGTGCAAATATACATGCATAACCTATATCGCCAATGGTTTATGTAAGTGCGAATGTGTAAGGAGTTCAGAATCGAAAACCGTAATATTCCACATCTATCTATAATATTATATTTGCATTAACGGTTATTATCTTTTATTTTCTATTTGTTCTATGAAAATGCAGTAAATTATTATACTATGGAAATGCAATATATAATGTTATATAATTGCTTCAATTAGCGACAATTCTTGGTCGAGCGATTTACTGCGACAATTTGTCGCTGCGGTTAATGTTATATGTCAGTTCAGTTATAAGAAAAAGTATAATGATAAAGTCGTTAGATTCAGTCATACATAAAAAATTTTCCAAATGATCTTACAATTAGATTTGAAAGTATGTAATTACTTTGGAAATGCAATACATTGTTGATCCATTTAGTGACAACTCATGGTCGGGTGACATATTACGACAATATGTTACTGATATCAAAGCAGTTATAGAAGGTTATAAAGTCGTTAGATTCAGTCATCACCATCATGATTATCGTTATAACCACAAAAAAATTTCAAAATAAACTTGATTAGATTAATAACACTTGTTATGGAAATGCAATACATTTTTGACAAATTTATCAACAACTTTTGGTCGGGCGACAATTTGTCACTGCAGCTAAAGTTTCTGATGTCAATATAGTTATGGAAAAAAAGGTTATATATATCCATTAGATTCAGTCATTGTAACTACAAATTTTTTTAGTTAAAAAATCTAGCTTCTCCAAATGATCTAATTCTAAAATTAATAATAATAATTATTATTTGTTGCTCGATTTTAGTGATCGTTGTTTTCGACAATACTAAACTATAAAATGTTGTTTATTATTCGAATAGCGCATTTCGAAACTGCACGCCAGATATAAAACACATACACGGCCAATAGTGGGCCACTTTCACGGTCGGTCGGTCCGCGTGCCAGCGGTTAAGCGCCCCTGCCTTTATGTAATATATACGTGGGGTGCACGCAATAATTTATACGGCAGGTTCACGTGCCATTTAACGGATCGCATTGCATCTAACGCCCACATTTCTGTGTCGCATGTATAATTGAATTTCTTGGACTCGAATGCGGTAATTTTTATTTTTTTATTATGATTGGATATGTAAAAACTGTCCAATGGATTTATTATTGAATGGTATTAATTCAAGGATAATCGGTGAAAATTTTGATATTCATTCAAGTTATAGTATATGATTTTGTGTGAGACCGAGTTTGTATGAAATAAGTGAGCATCGTGATATATTTTGAATGGAAATTTTATTTGACGTCAATCAATCAATTCATGAAAAAAATGACATTCATCGACGAAATAGTTCAAAAAAAATTAAATCGAGCTTACTGAAGGCACGCATTTGTGATCGACATATTGCTTTTGAAGGGTGTGAGTGCGGAAGATTTATATTTATATCTACTATTTGTCGAATATGGCTGTTGAATGTTCGCCACAGAGCTTTTAGTCACCTTCGAAATTTTGGAAATGCATTTTTCATTACGTATTTACGATACGTGTGTGGAAAATCGATGGGAAAGCGACCGAAGCCACCTGTTCCAATTAAAAGCTCGATTTTCACCGGCGATGATTAATAGAAGTGAAGTGCATTTATCGGATTTCAAACTGGATTTTTTTATTGACATTTTAACAAATTCGCTTATTGAAAATGAATTTCAATATATTTTTTAAATGAATTTTATTACTCACTACATTTTTTTATACAAAAATACTATTCTATCATTAATCAATGTATAATAGTTTTTATAACAATATCTCGACAAAACTTTTTGTACACAAAGAAAACAGGTTTTTCCTTATGGTAAATGGAAAATTACTTTCAATGCAAAGGTAAACTATTGACTAAAGTTTTATACATTAATCGCATCAAATCAACTCGATTGAGCAATCAAATTCAAGAAACTGTAAAACTAATTCAATCCAAAACGCATTAAGAAAAGTTTGAATTGCACCCAACGACCATTATTGGGAACCTATACGATCGATGGAGCTAAATTGTTAATATTGCTTCTCAATCAGTTACGAATTTTGGTTTTTTAAAATATATTGAAAATTTTACTTCGTCAAAGGTAGTTTTTAATTAATATTTAACTGGTGATAATATTAGATGTTTGTAATAACGAAACCTTGATATGGATAGTTTCAGGTTTTTGAAAGTTATTTATTATTAAATGGTGGACTCACGTGATGAAAATTTTATTAGCTATCTTTCAGATAAGCATCGTTAATTGAAGTCATCATATATAATTTTGCAAAGAATTTAATTCAACATCACTAAAATAGAACCGAACTCAATATTACTATTTATTCCAGTGTTTCTCAACTTAATTTATTCCATTCTCCACTACAAAGCTTTAAAAATCCTCATGCCCCCTGCTATAAAATTTGTAAAGTTACCTAATAAGTACTGAAAAAAAACTAATCATTTTACCTAAATGATCCACGATAACAACAATTACATCTGAATTACGAGTATAGTCTCCTTAGTAGTTTAAATTAGTAATTTAAAATTATTTAGCGTAAATTTTTGGCCTGAAATTTTTTTTATACAAATATAACAATGTCACCATCTTTTCCTTATAAAGTCAGGTTTAAAATACCAAAAAAATATTTTTTTATTAAAAAAAAAAAAAATAATAATAATGACTTGAGCATTGCTCCCCAAAGACATTCAAATTGGGGCATAGGTTATAGGGAGGCTAAATATACCGTAATTTTCATTTATCAGTAATCCGGTATTTTTTTTACAAATTACCGGTTTACCAGTAAATTATCAAGCCATTATTGGGATCATTGACCGGTAAACCAGTAATGGCTTCCCTAGACTTTTATTCTACATTAAAAAATACTGATCTACCCAAACAAAAATCGCAAAAAACACAAAAATGCAACGAAGCATTCCACTGAATCACCAACGAGCCCGATCTTCCGCAAACACACAAACATATGAATTCGCAATTTATACCGTAACATTACGTCGTGCACACAAGCTCGGAGCAAGACGTACAGATAGTCACCTGATCGATCACTTATTACCGAGCTATTATTCAGGTCATTACCGGTGAACCGGTAATAGCCTCCCTCTTAACTCCACATCGAAAAATACTGATCTACCTAAACAAAAATCGCACAAAACACAAAAATGCAACGAAGCATTCCCCAAAACACGCGGCATTGAATCACAAACGAGCCCGATCTTCCTCAAACACACAAACATATAAATTCGCAATTTATACCGTAACATTACGTCGCGCATACAAGCTCGGAGCAAGACGTACAGATAGTCACCTGGTCGATCACTTCGGTATTTCGGCCACGTAGAGGTCTTTGTTGTTGGGTCGAAAGCTCGAGAGAGCTTTGTTGCGGCCGTCGGCCGATTTCGATTGGTCCAAATCTATATGCGGAACCGCAAACGTGTGGGTAGATATGATCGAAACTCGAATATCGCTAAACCGAATGAACCGACAGAATATCTAGTGTATACGAATCGAATTTTGTTTGGGGTGTTTTAATAAAGTTTTTGGGAAAGATGAGGTGATGTGGATTTAATATAATCGAGTGTTATTGTAATTTTTTTTTATCTTGTTGATTTTATTGGATAATGTTTGAAATTGGGCTTAACCATTTTGGAAGAAATTATGTAATACTTATTGCTCTACTACTATAGTAATTGATTCAGTAACTAAATTCAGTACTATACACAGTAATACTTCAGTAATTAAGTCAGTAATTTTCTGATAACTTATCGCGTATTTCGAATAGTTTTTTGCTGATATAAATTTTACGTTTTCCTATTTTAGGATTAAATACATAGTAAACAAACAAAAAAATATGGTTTGTTTGCCATATTATTTTTCATTAGGGAATTATTGGTGTGCAAGTGTGAAATTTTAGATTTTTTCTTAAAAAGAAAAAAAAAATAACAATAACTCAAAAACTATGATACTTTGGACTAACAATAAGATATATTATATATGGTTTAAAATGTTCCAAATAACATAACCGATCACTTCTTTAAGGCTCTATGGTGACCTTTGGACCACTCTCTATAATATTTAATTAACTTTGAATAAAAAAAATCATATGCGCCTCAAATCATCAGTATCTATTATATTTTATGATGATGTTACTTATTTTTTTATATTAGTACTATTTTTTCTATTTGAAATTTTGAATAAATATGTTTAGACTTATTGATTTAAATTTTTTTTAGTCATTATCCTCTTTTAAAATTTTCAAAATCTAGGTACCTTATGTATAATAACTTAATATTGTAAAATAGTGTGATTATGATATTTTAATATAATGTATCAGTTTGATTGGATACTCGTTTTGAATATTATTAGATTACGAGCGGTAGGCCCGATGTTATAACATCGCACGCGTGATTTGAGGAAAAATTTTGAAAATACAATATATTTAACCGTTGAATATAGTTGAAAATGTGAAATGTTTATTTAATTTATTATATAAAATATTATAGAATATTTTGTAGATATTACAATATTTATTTTACTTTAATATTAATTTATCTAATAAAGCATAGATTTCCACATCACCCAGGAGGTATTATGCTTTACATTTTTTTTAATGTGGGAAAATTGCCGAATTAAATTTCGAAGTTCAAAATCATCTTCCTTGTTCACCAGAGCTCGCGCTATCAGATTTTTATTTGTTTATGTTCTTGGATCATTCACTAAGGGAAAAAAAGTCAACAGGGTGAAAAATTTAGAAAACTATTTAAATTCATATTTTGCATCAAAGCCATATTTTAGAAAAAAGGGATCGAAAAGCTGCCTAATAGATGGCAGACAGTCCTAAATAATGATGGCGATTATATTTTATAATTACTATATGCCCGTAAATATATATGAATAAATTTTTATTATGTTTAAAAAAAATGGAATTTTTTCCGGTACCCCTAATATAAATTTTTATTATATTTAAAAAAAATGGATTTTTTCCGGTACACCTAATATAATAATCAAAATAAAAATTACTTAAATTCAAATGTAAAAAAAATATTTATAATTCAAATTCAAATTCAAATAAAAAACAAAAATTTCCAATTTCGAATAGTGCATAATTTTTAGCGTGAAAATGTGAACGCTGAAATAGTCCATAACGCACATTGGCAAAGGATCTAATTCAGTGCATAATTTCTAGCGTGACCCCACACACACAGACAGACAGACAGACAGAATAGCGCTATTATTATATGGAGGATAGTCGAAAAATAATAGTATTCTGTATTCGATTTATTTTCAGTTATAAAATACGTGATTGGACATAATTAAAATTCAAATGTCGGTAAGAAATCCAATGCAATCCTGACTTCCGAGTGAATATAAATTTTGCAATTTTATATGAACGAAAGTTTGATGTTGAAATTTACATAAATATTTTTATATTGAGATATTTATTTTTAGGATAAATAAAAGATTTTTCAAATTATTTCAGTTCGTGGAAATGTTTACATTTTTTCACTTATCCATACATGTGTTTCAAATAATGTCGAAATGTATGGAATTGTGTCAACTCGCGAAATAACTATTGAGTTCGGCGTTGGCAATTTCAAATGTTTTTTTCACTTATTTTTCAATAAACTTTTTCGTTGAAACGTTATTTTTTTTTCAAACAAAATAAGTGAAAACATTGCATGGCATATTTTTTTTATATCTGAGACACAATATTAATTTATTGACCAAAAATGTGAACTAGTTACTGATCAAACAAATACTAGCCTATAAAAAATTCATCTAATATCAACACAATTGTTCCAAATGCGTATCCTCAATACGTAGAACAAACATGACTGGAAATAAACAATAAGGGCCAGACATCATATTAAATGTAAGAAACAACGACATTGTGAGTAATTGAATATATTAATTGCCAAAATTACATTGAAACATTTCACTGTAATTATGATCACGCGTTTTAATTAACAAATATTCTCACGTTGTTGTTCACGCTCACGTTTACATTATCACTCATGCTTACATATGTAGATACTCACGCATACGTTGTCACTCACGCTTAAGTTTTTGCTAAAGTTTACATTGTTACTCACACTTACATCGTTGTTTACGTTTAACATATGTTGTCATTCACGCTTACGTTTTTGCTCATTCAGTCATTGTCACTCATGCTCACTTTGGAAACATCTAATACTATATGTATGTATATCTAAAATAAATCCACACACATAAAAAAAGGTTTCACTTAAAGCTTAAATTATTACTCATGTTTACATCGTCACTTATGTTTACGTTACCACTTAAGCTTACATTATAGTTTACGTTTACGTTGTCACTCACGCTTACATTGTCACTCATTCTGTCATTGTTACTCACGCTCACCATAGAAATACGTAACACTATATATCAAAAATATATCGACATACTCAAGTAAACACTATCAAAAAGACGATTTACTTACGCTTACGATATTACTCACTTTTAAATTGTCGCTTATGCTTTTGTTGTCACTCACATATACGTTTTAGCTCATTCTGTCATTGTCGCTCACGATAACCATGGAGAATTATCCTAACACTATACGAGTACATTCAAAACAAAGCCACACACTCAAGTAAACACCATCAAAAATACGATTTACTTACGCTTACGTTATTACTCACTTTTACATAGTCGCTTATGCTTTTGTTGTCACTCACGTTTACGTTTTCGCTCATTCTGTCATTGTCGCTCACGATAACCGTGGAGACTCATCCTAACACTATACATCCAAAACAAACCCATACAAAACAAACTCATACACTCAAGTAAACACCATCAAAAAGAGGATCACACTCGAGAACGAACGGTTTCTCATCCATGGCGCACACGACCGCCGCTCTCATTCCAGACTTTCTCGGGATCCTGCAAACATACCGTGGAGCCGAAATGCCTCGGATATTCGCCGAGCAAATATATTGAGCGTGGCCTGGAGCGTTCCTCATTGTTCCCGAACGAAAAGCGAAGCGCACCTGATTCTATCGGCGCGCCAATTTCGAACGTTCACCGAAGGGAAAATCTCGTTTTGTGCCCATTTCGCATATGGGGGTGGGTTTTGTGTCTGAAGTTCGGTTGTTTCAAGGACGGTGTGGTGGGCGAAGGTTTGGAGGGTTGCGAGAGGCTGTTGAGGTTTTTATGTCGATGTGCTAATTCGGTTTGAATCTGGAAATTGTTGAGATGGAATTTAAAATTTGTTTTGGGATTGTATTTTTTTTTTTTGAATAGTTTTTGATTTTTAAAATTTTAAAAGAAGATTTAAAGCCTTCATACATATAAAAAAATAGTATTTTTCATCTATCATACAAAAAAAAATTATTACATTCAAAATATTTTATTCAAAATAATAAAAAGGTTGAAAAATCATTCATTTCCAATATACTGTATTTGAGATAAACTATACGCAGTTCAGTTTATATGTATACTGACCGCATTATTCGTAACTTAAAATTGACAAGACTAAACCTTCAGCACAAATACAATCAGGAATATTCGATAGAAAAATATAAACGTGACATTTCCAACTCCGCCGTGCCTTGTTTGATTCTGACGACACAAATTCAATTTACACTTTATTTTTTCTTTATTTCTGTTTCATTGTCGGAGATTTCTATCTCAGCTCTGTCGACTTTCGCATTTACATAAGTGCCTCGTCTACGAATTCATCCGCTTTTCGCAAAGATTTCCCTCGATTTTCTTCGACAAGGTCAGGCGAATGTTTACCTCGAATTCGTCCCATACATATTCAGCTACCTTCCCGTTTTAATTCAAAAACTATTCGAGTAAATTTCCCTTCAAACTTTTTTGATTTGACGCCGACTGTTAAAATTTGCATATCATTTTTCCAGACGATTTTGTACCGGAGGGCTTTAGAGGCGCGTCAGAATTGTTAAGCCGGCTCCACACTGGCGGTGCAACTACATAAACTGCACATAAAATTCGCCGGGTCGTATACACGAAACACCTCGAAGCATTTGCATATTGATGTGCATATCATGGCCCAGAGCTTTACGACTAGTCTCTCGAGCTCTTTACAACGCCTCACGTTAATTTAATATTATAATATAAAGAGTGAACGAGGCCTTTAACTTTGATTTTTACGATCGACACAAGGTTTTTTTGTTCCTTGTAAAAAATGTTTAATTTTTTTGTGTTTAGGTGTGCTGTGTTTTAAGGGCCGCTTGTGGCTACTTAATATTTAACTGTAGATATGTTTTTTGCTTAAAGAAACTGAATTTGATATAGTAATTTTTATAGTATATGTATATGTTAAATTATGTTTGTGTAAACGCTTCGTTCATTAAAAAGCAGAAAATCTTGCTTTGTCTATGAAATTTAACAATATTTGGTGAGCGTATTAACGCCATCTAGTGTAGGCGCATCATTTAATGTATTTTGTCAAATATGACAGTTGACATGTCCTACGACATATTATATTATATTTATGGAAGGCATTAAAATTTCCTTCGTTTGCTGGTACTAATTGTAAGTAAAAAATATTTGAAAATGTAGATACGTGAACGAAAAAAAACTGTTGTGAGGCACGTAAATTTTCATATTTGACAGAGGACGTTAAATGATGCACCTATGACGCGGCTTCACTAAATGGCGTCCATTCTTTACAAGATATTGTTAAAATTTATAGACAAAACAAGATTCTTTGATTTTTTCATGGGTGAAGCGATCACAAAAGCGGAGTAATATATAAAAAAATATTGAAGTCTTATAAAAAAGTATATTTTCATATCACTAATGTAAGAAACAACATCATAACGCTAATTTTCTCCTTCAGATTGTCACATCCCAATTTTTATCTATCATCGCGCCCGTTGTTTCCTTATATTCCTTCCCATGTGGCAATTAGACCTGGTTCCAGACACCACCAAGCAACGACAACACGAATATAAGATACAACACTAATTTAATTTCGTCCCTATAAAAATTCAAATTCAACAAGAATACGAAGTCAAATCTACACGTGACCAGAACAAGGAGAAGGTCCTAGGTACAAAGATGGCGCTCGCTAATCCCTTTCGCAAAGTGCGACCTTCGGGATTATCCCAGAACGTCCCAATTAAGGACGTTGTTTCAGACAACAAACGGACCGAGCCGGCCGAAATCCCGAATCCCGCGAATCCTTTGATGGGGTAGCAAACTGCGGACCGCGGCCCGCCCGCAGACCGTATAGGTTTTCAGTGCGCCGGCCCTGTATTATTATAGGTCTTATGTTGTTGGGGTGGGGGAGAGGGGAGGGAGGGGCGTGTACCGTGCGCCCTCGGTAATCCGGGAGCGCGTGTTTATGTGCGCTCATAATCCCGGTAATCCGAGCCCGGTTTGGCCGAAGATCGCCTTTTTCTCGGACATGGACGTTTCCGATTGCTTTTCGTGTTTATGGAGGTATTATATGGTGTTTTTTTTTATTTGTTGGATAAAAATTTGTCGTTTTTATATATGTGGGCGACGTTTGTGTAATCACGTTTTTCATGAAAAGCGCAAAAAGTGATGCGATTTTTGTGAAATTTAAAAATCATTGAAGCAAAATTTGATTTCAGTATTAATTTTTTTTAACTGATGACTTTTTGACTATCATCTTCAAGAATGAGCCCTTTTATGATTTACAAAATCGAGACTTGTCTGTTGTCCTGAACCACATTGCGATGCTCTGATGTCAGAAATGTAAGTTTTCCCATCCTTCCATAGGTATATTGTAAGACACATCAACTGTCATATTTGATAGATGACGTAAAACATTTAATTATTCAATATCAACATCCCAAAATTTCAACACGCTAGCAAATGGCGTTAAATATCATAAAAAAATTTAAAATTTTTGACATTTTTCATGGAAAAAGCGATCACACAAATATTGCGTAACACATGCATAAAGAAATATGAATCATATTTCATCAAAAACATTTTATACAGATTTTTTACACTGAAAAATATATTTTTAACAAAATCAAAAAATACGGAACCCGAGCAGGTTAGTTTCAGAGTGAAAGCGTCAAAAGCTCCGCGAAAAATTCTGCGAATGAAAAGCGATGCGGAAAAACAAACGTGGCGAAAAGCACAAAGCTCTCCGGACACGATACAAAATTCTCGCGACTGGCCGGAAAAATCTCGGAAAAGCCGACGTACCGTTTTTTTACTTCCAAAAACACATACACACACACTTAAAATTTTTCCAAAGCGGGAAACCGAACAGTCGATAAGCGGTTAATCGACGGAGCGATCTATGCGATGGCGGCCATTTTATTATGTCGGCGGCCATTTTATTATACCGCAGCCATTGCTGTGTTTCAGCGGGAAAATTTAACGATAGTTACACTGCGGTAATTTACCGCTAATGATTCGTTCTCGAGAAAATCTATTAGCCGTTTTCGTGTTGAGTTTTCCGACCGATAATCGTTTTCTTTGGTTTGTCTGTTTCTATTTTCGGTTAAAGGGTACTTTAAAACGGTAGTTGTTTTTTTTAACTGTAATTATGCGAGGGAACTCATTCGAAGTAGATTGGATTTTGCAATTGTTATCCGAGTGTTTGTTTAATTCGAAATATTTGCAATTTGATATTTTAATTATGCGCAAATTTCCGAAATAGAAAACTTAAGTAATTTATTTAATTATCATATTTATTTCCCGTTCAAACGATAAAAATTACAAAATAATTTTTTGTAAAAAAATAAAATACAATAAAAAAGAAAAACATAAAATAAAACAAATTAAACTAAAATAAAAAAAGATGAAGAAAAACTAGATGGTACCGGCCCAAAAAAGAATAGTGTTTTATGAAAATATTTATCGTAATAAATACGTAATCTTAAACAAATCACCTAACTTATAATAATAAAAGGATAGTAATTTCAATAGGAGCTTCATTCTGTTTAACATAATAAATCAATTTTCGGATGAAATTTAAAAATATTCAGATTGAATCGAAATAAGAAAAAAAGAAAATGCGCGCGCACGGTCGGAATATGATTTGAATAAATTGAAAAACTTAAATCACAGTTTTTCACGATGGAAAATTTTCACACACAAGTCTTCGAAACGAAACGAGTCTTTGGGAAACAAAAAAATATATATACGTTCGTCCTGAAAAATTAAAAAGTCGTCGCGCTTTCGAAAATTGAACAAAAGTTTTTTTCCGGTTGTTCCGAAAGAGCATAAGCGATCGCTTAATAATTCAAAAATTCGGAACGAATCCAGGGATTCTCAAATGGCCCGTGAGCTTTGCGGAGTTTCCGCAGATTGCAAGTGCTCGTATTAAACATTGAATGAATTGTATCAGATTATTTTCTATTTTTATAACAAATGAATAAGGAATGATTGATATTGTGATTTCAGATGTATGTAAAGTTAACAAAAAAAGGAATATAAGAATTATTAAAAACATGCATGTACTTATATTGATTCTGTATTATAAACATAAATTTTATGAACGTTTAATTTATTCATAGAGTTCTGATGGTAATTTTGCCATTTAAAATTAATCGAATAATTAAAATGTAAATTTGTATATATCAAAATAAAAAAAAAGCTTGAGCAAGATATAATATGGAATAATATATATTTTTTTTTATTTCTATGGCAAGTCTCCATGGAAAAAATATGGAGTATATCATGTTAATTATAAATATTTAAAAAAGCAATTTTTTTTAAATAAAATTGTTAGAAAAGTGTTTTATTGTCATAAGAATAAAATAGTGTCTTTAATATTTATTAAGATATGATTTATGTTTAAACTGCATATTACAGAAGAAAATATATAATTTTTATAGTTACCACAATTTTTGAAGTGTTTTGAATCAGAAATCGCTTAGAAGATAGAGTGATAATGGAGGCTTAGAAAATTTTGAAATCTATTAAAGAAATATAACAGAAAGGTACGCTGCTTGTCTAAAATTAAAATTAAATCAAATTTTGGGACAATCCGTATTCAATTTTCTTAAATCAGAACATTGTCAAAACAAAACCACATTTATTCACCATTTCAACAATAATTCACAAAACTATAAATACATTTCTAAGAAAACGACTCAATTATACCCACAGAAAAGGACATCTTTGGCTCGAAGCCTAACCAGCGAGCGTTCAATAAGGCAGCGCGATCCACCCCCTTTCATCCCCCGGCGCCGATTTTTCCAGATTTTCCGAATTTCCCCTTCGCCCTCTGGAAAACAACCCTAATACGAGTTTGATTGCTTCCCGGAGATTTTCGCGCGCAGCAGCACACGCGGACGAGTCCTTCGGCTTCCGTTTCCGGACCAAAAAAGTCCTTATCGCGGTGCCAAGAACAAAGATAAAGTTTTCCGCGTATTTTATATATGCTTTAGGTTATAATGTGTTGTGTAACGTGAGGGAAAAGCGTGCGGAATTGTCGGAAAATGTGTCGGGTTCGAGCGCGGGAAAATCGATTGTGAGAGTAAATTTTCCGGATGTTGATGAGTGTTTGATTTTTGAATTGTTAAAATTTTTGAGATTCATATCATTTTTGAATGTGCTAATATGTTTATTATAATATAACAGAAGAATCATAAATTATTATGTGAAGAAAATTGGTTGTAGGAGAGAATTTTCCGATCGTTTGATTTTATAAATTGGCAAAATTTTTGAAAATTACTATAAATTTTTAATTATGTTTGATAACATTTGATGTATATTAAATTTTATTAATTATTACGACATGTCAATTACCAGAAATCTATATTTTTTTTAATATTCTATTGATTCGATTACGCTATTTTTTTAAAATAATAATGCATTAAAAACGAACTGTAGTAATTTGTAAGAAAATATATTAAAACCATCAAAATAAATTAAATAAAACATTCCATAATTCATAAAATACGATTTTCATTTTAATATCCAGATCAATAGCAGACGCAATAAAATTTAAGTATCATTTTTGCGATAAAGTGCACTAAAAGACAATTCTACATTTCAGTCGTAAGATGCGATTTTACTGCCAAATGCATGAAACGTCATCATACAATAAAATAAGCAATTGTCATAAAACTATCGCAAATGAGTCAATCAAAATTTTCTTTTGATTCGGCGATTTTTTTTCGTTTTAATACGTGAAATAAACACTGTTTACATCATTTGGAACAACTCGATTTTTATGCGGTTCGGTTTTACGCGCTTTGGTAAATGGCGGGCAATCGATGTTTTAAGACCCCAACGAAATGGCACACGCGTAAAATAAAAACGGCGGGAAAAGTTTGTTACGAAACAACGAACTAAAATCGACTGCGGCGATGTCGTTAAATTTTTACAGTGCATTTTGCCATTTTTATTGTTTTCGTTCTCATATTTTGAGCTCTGGTAAATATTATAATAAGTGCATTCGGAAAATGTCGCGTTGCCAACTTACAAAGTTTCTTAGCGTTTTTTTTTTATTATTTTGAAAAACTGGATACGTTCCAAAATCGACGTGAAAAAGACCTGATGTATCAGATTTCAAATAGAAAAAAATCTATTAAAATATTATTATATAATATTATTGCAGAAAAGACTTGAATGCTTTGGTATAAAATAAACATGAAACCCATTTTTTTCAATGGTTATAAAACCGATTCGAAGATCCTCGGACTAACTCGTTTACAGTAAAACCTCGTATGAAAACGTAGTTTTTCTCGTTAACGGTCCGTTAATTCGGCCGTTAACTATTCAATTTGCTCACATTTTACGCGCTCATTACACCCGAAGAGGAGTTATTCTGTCGGGGTTATAAAACCGGGAATTGAAGTCTACCGAATCTATTATATTATAATATTATAGATTTGTAAGGACTCGTAGGTTTAGCGGCGCCTCCGAAGGCAGCGGTTCTCAAATTGAGTCAGAAGTAGCAGTTTTAAATAAGTCAATTTTAGTTTGCGGATCTTGTTTAACCAGTACGGAAGTTTTGTGGAGTTATTAAGTTTTAAAGTTTCAGCAGCGCTGGGTCGTCGTAAAATATTTTATATCGTCCTTGTGCAGATATAAAATATTTCATGATCTTTATTAGTATGCTGTTTTAAAAATTGTATAAAATAATTTGTGGGATTTATTCGGAAGCCTCTGAAAATTTGTGTCAAGGTTTTGCTGAATAGAGTTTCATAGGATCATTAGCCGAAAAACCGTACTTAAACATATCACTATAAATAATATTGTCCATTCAAATTGTTAAATATACGGAAAATGTGCTTCTCCACAAAATTTCAAGTAGAAGTACGAGTATGTCAAATCCGCCGCTTTTGAATACGTCCACATAAAAAATTAATCACCAAAGCAAAGTTCATCCGCTGAAAAGTCACGTACTTGACCGTTTCAGTTGCACATTTTTTCACGGATAGAAAAAACGAAATCGCCAGATAAGTCCGCCCGCTGAAAAAACGTCCGCCGAGAAAATTTCAGACATTTTTTAGCGAGTGCACTTTTATATGTGGCCGTAGTGAATTTCAGCGGACGTGACCGTAATATTTCAGAGCGAGCCCGATGATATTCCAGCTGAAATTTTTCCACGGCGACCCCTCGCATAAAATGCGGTAGCCGACAGCGCGATGTTCCAATATAAAACGGTTCTTCTTCATCTCCTCCTTTCGGTGGTATTTGCTTGAAAGTCGTAAAGCGCTGAAGTGTAAAAATGTGGTGTTTTCGAGACGTTGCTGAAAGTGTTTAGTGACGTAGAATGTGATTATGTGGACGAAGTTGATGTACAGTCATGTTAAAAGTTTTATTTATTAGGGATCTATTTTTTTTATATAATTTATATGAAATAAAAAATTTATTGTGTTCTTTAGTATTTTTTTATATTCTGAAAAATATATTTTGAGTAAAAATATTTCAATGATAATGTTTTTTTAGCAAATTTAGAACAAAACTCGATTAAAAGGTAGGGATAGGTTTCAGTGTAATGTAAGTAATTCGTTCGGACTTAATACGTTGTTCAATTGATCTAATAGCGTTACAAACTAAAACTATGATCATCAAACATTCAGAGGTGTACCGCAAATGGAACGATACTAATTAGTAGTGTGTTGCCAAAACAACTTTAGGCCAAATTCCGACGTAGCTCCCACCGACGTAATTAATTATAATTATTCAGTAAGCGCGCATAATTTCAAATTAAATTTTATTAAGCCAAGCCTCAAAAGAACGTTCCATTCTATTTTCATGTACTTTCAATCTGAATATGAAACACGTATTTGAATTTAAAATGTGTATCAAAAATAATGTTTATTACAGTAAAGCTTGAATTATTGAGTGCTCAAGATTTATAGACGTGACTAGATTTGGAATACATTGAAATTCTAGGCACGACTTTGATTTATATTTTTTTATCCGCAGTCTGAAAAATGTATTGAATTCTTTATGATTTGTATATCATATATTAAAACTTATTTAATTATTTTTTATTAATATTTTATCTTTTTTTATCAAAAATTATTGATATCTAATGAAATTTCGGTACTCGTTAAGCTTACAGCAGCAAAAGCGCTCATTTCATCCCATCGAGACGTTTCACTTCAGAAAAACACAGAAAATTAATAATATAAACTAACACTACAAATCTAAAACAGAATGTAATTAAAGCAAGCAAAATAACATAATTTAAGTCCAAAATTAATATCGGGGGCTCATTCGTAGTTCGCAAGTGTCGCAATAACGTTTCGGGGCAATCGTAACGCAAAACCGCGGCCGGCTTGAAATATTAATTTTATTATACAGGATGGACACAAAAGGGCCGAATTTATCGGCCGAAAGGTATTGAAGTATCCGAAAAGACGGCCCTTGGCCATTAGGCCAAAAGTTTGTTCCGCGATTGAGCGCCATAAATTAGCTGCGGGGATAATACGGCCTGCGGAATATATCCGCACTTTTTGCCTCGCTCGCTTTCATAGATTCGCTAATATATTATGTGTAGTGGCTGCTGTGGATCTACAGGGTGTTGCGAATGTTTCGGGCCTTAAATTTGGGTATAGAATAAAAATTTATAACGCTTCAATGAGATATTTTGGTGCGAGAAGATCAGAAATGAAAACTTCTTATTAAATATGAATATGAACATGTAAAATTGGAATAGGGTAACTATAGGAAAATTAAAACAAGAATTGACGTGTTTGATCGACCTTTCGATAAATTGATAATTTAAAATTTTGTTGTCTTAAAAAATGCACTAATTTCATCTCGCGATTAACTAAGACAGAGACCCTTAAAACTAGTACTATACTGGAAAAACCAGTACGAATGGTCATTCTATTCTATAAAATTGAAAAAATGATATCAAAAATATATTATATAAAATTTGAATCAACCTGTGTGTTTATATGTATGGAATCCAGTTTGCATTCGTCCCGAATCGAGTCTTTGTTATTTGCTCGCGCAAATTTATGAAGAACTTATTATGTCGTGATATATGTATGTATGTGATGTCACCATTTTGTATGTTCATATGCTGTTTGGCGTTTTGTGTATTATATTTGAACGTTTTTATTGAAATAACCTAAATTCGTTCATTGTTTGTTGAAGTAATGTACTGCTGAATTGTTGAAATTGTATTTGCAAAAAATGTTTTTCGTGATATTGATCTGTAAGTTCTTCATTCAAATTATATTTTAAAAATATTTTTCGAATACACATGACGCAATCGAAACTATTCGGATAAAATTTCTTCTTGATTTTGAATTTATTCATATGAAAATCTGCTCTTGATTCAAAGAATTCAATAAGTTCAATATATAATTACATTCCGCAACGAATAAAATAAAATTGTTGCAAATATGCTGCATATTAAAAATATATTTTCATATTAAACCTTCGGATTGAATTTCAGTTACAAGCGAATGCAAAAATAAATTATTTGTTATTCGTCGAAGGCTGTAATGAAATTTTTAAATGCAAATAAAGTATTGTGATATAAAATATTCGTTCTGAAGATCGATTCATTAAGAATATTGTATTTTATTTTCAACGAAAAATTATGTAGATTATAATATTTTGAAGCTGTTTGTTACATATTTTTTCACTTTCAATAACAACAAATTATATTCGATTCATTGTTATTCATGAGACTCAAGAAAAACAACATTTTCCGAACGAAATTATTTTCGACAACGTTAAAATCATCAAACGCGAAAACAATTATTTCGCAAGTACAGAAAAAACGCAATCAAAGACATTCAAATCGCGTTCAATTATTCATATCCACAACAATACATTTCGAACATTTCAGCTTCAAACACATAATCGACCAGTTAATTTACAAAATAATTCTGAATAACAAAATGGCGGCTTAACAGGACATCTGCGGTCGGTAAAATATCGAGAAACGAAACACTATATATACGGAGGGTCAATCCGCGAATCCTTTCTAGGCTTCGGAGGATATTATCTAGTTGAGCTGTATCATAATCTAAAGTCGATTCTTGCGCCTTTAAGCCCCGGTCGTATTTAACGAAACAAACCGACGAGAGACAGGGACGAGTGCTTCGGAGAAATTCGGGGATGGAAGAGGAAGGCTGTGCGGGTAGAGGAATGTATATTTGGAGGTACAAGGAAGGCTTTAACCTCGCTTATATTATCGGCTTAATTTCACCTGCCGTAATTCTCATCAACACAGATCGAAATGAAATTATATTCTGTGAGATTAATTTTGGACGTTGCTAAATGGAGTTTTGGTTAAAAATTATATTTGATTTGATTTGATGGCTGAAAGATTTTTTCAGTTAGAGAAAATTTTGTATTATATACGGATTTTATGTTTGTGTGATTATTTTTTTATTTATAAAAAATATATATGTTATGCTACATTTGTGTGATTGCATTGTTCATGAAGGAAGCACTTGTCTATGAAATTCAATAACATCTGGTGGTGTAAAGGCGCTATTTAAAGTAGGTGCATTATAAGTATGTACATCATTTAACATCTTCTGTCGAATATGATAGTTGACGTGCCTTACGACAGTGGCAGCTAACCTTTTTTCATTAACTTGCCAACATTTTTAAATAATTTTTTTGCATCAGATGTGTAAAGGAAATTTTAATATCTTCTATAAGTATATCGTAAGTCACATCAACTGTTATATTTGGCAAAAGACGTTTATTTATGCACCTATGATGAACCTAAACTTAATGACACCTTTACACAACTAGTTGTCATTAAATTTCATAGACAAAGCAAGATTATCTGTTTTGTAAATGGACGAAACGATTACATAAACGTAGTGTAACATATACATATATTAGTTAAAAACGCCATAGTGAGCCTGAGTATAAATATGCGCTTACGCTTTTGTATACTTATGCTTACACTTTATCCTATGTTTACTTGATTATCATAATGAAAAAATATATTTTGTTTATTTTTTTCATCATATTCTTATTGTGTCCAGTCAGCAATGTTTTTTTCGCCATTTTTTAATTTAAAATTAAATGCCCATACTTTGCTAGTACATAGTGACATCTTTTCTCATCATAATAACTGTTACAAAAAAACATCATATAAAAGCTCTTTATATGAACGTTTCACTGTTGCGTAACTAAATGGTAAAATTTTTATCATATTATAACTAAAACTTTTATATATAAACATTTTATTTAAATATGACAAAGCAAAAAAGAAAGGAGCATTTTCTAAACTTCTAAAGCTTATACAAAAATTTCAATTTCAACGTACGGAAATATCTTGCATTTTATTCAAAATGAAAACAGTTCAATCGACTATTTTAGTAAAAAATCTTAGAAGAAATATATATTTTTTTTCAATTCCGAAAAAACGAAAAAATCTCATTGCGAAATACGTGTAATTTGGACATCCCCAGAGAAGGCCTAAACGGAATCCATGTCATCGAAATAAATAAATAATTAGAATTTCCAGGAATAGAACGCGAAAAAAAAACGGTTCATACGATTATTCTCGCTTCGTTCGTTGAGTGTGTAATCAAAATTCTGAAAGGACTAACGAAAAACCGAAAGGTCCTGTCGACAATTAAAAATGTACGAATAATCTGCGTGAGTGCGCGCCATGCATTATATACAAAAGCGCACAATTGCCGGACCGCTTTTCCGACGCCGGAAAAACCGATAAGGAAAAACTCTCGTGGAAAAGGTAGAAAAAAAGAGGGAAAATTCTTTCAGCGTCTTACTACGCGTGTATGTTTTTTAATATAAGATTTCGAGGACTATTCGTGAATATTGCTCTTATATAATATGTGGGTTTTTTTTATTTCGAAATGAACATTTGAATAAATGTATGAAGTATGATATTATTAAAAATATACGTATTGATTTCAAACAAATTGCTTATTGGAAAAGTGATGTAGAGTTGTGTGTTAGGTTCATATCGCTTTTTTGCGATATTGTGAAAGTTTTTTGTTTGCCGATACGTTTGTTGACCTGATATTTATATTTGTATAGAATCGAAAGCGTACATTTTGTAACTCTTTTGTAAAAAATGCGATTCAATAATGTGAATATTCAAACAATAAATCCTCGTGTATGTGCAATAGAAATTTTCATATTTTCATTCTACGTAATTTATTAGGATGCAATATACGAGTTTCATTACAAAATTGCATACGAGATTGGAAAAGTGATGAGAATTATTAGTACTTTCATTCATTTTATACAAAGGTGTATTAGTTTGAATATTTTATATTTTGAAATATTAATATATTAAAAGAATATAGGGAAAGCTTGAGTGATTCCGTGAGAGTTTGAATAATTTTTTTTTGAATAATAGCAATATATGTATTACATTTTCGAGAATTATACCGACTAGAAGCTTGCCATTTATGAATTAATCGTGATAACTATCCACGTGTGACATGTTTTGTGATGGTTTGTTTTATTCAGGTGAATAAAACAAATTTCGATCTAAATATAAAAATATTTTTACTATCAATGGTAGGGGTATATGTTAAATTAAATAGCATTTTTCTATTAAAATATTTACATGCAATATGGTATTAGATTTGATCATTTGAGAAGATGTCATCCAAAATTGCTAAAGATGTTCAATAAATATATAATGGTTTGATGATAAAAAAGTTAGATAAGTATCTAGTAAACTGCAATAGTAAATTTTTTTTGAATTATTTTATATTAGAATCCTCCATATAATAATAGCGCTATTCTGTGTGTCTGTGGGTCTGTGGGTCTGTGGGTCTGTGTGTCTGTGTTGTAAGGACGCTAGAAATTACTATGCAAATTTGGATCCTTTGCCAATATGCAATAAGGACTCTTTTGGTTCACATTGTCACGCTAGAAATTATGCACTGAATTAGATCCTTTGCCAATGTGCGTTAAGGACTATTTCAGCGTTCACATTTTCACGCTAGAAATTATGCACTGTTCGAAATTGGAAATTTTTGTTTTTTATTTGAATTTGAATTATAAATATTTTTTTTACATTTGAATTTAAGTAATTTTTATTTTGATTATTATATTAGGGGTACCGGAAAAAATCCATTTTTTTTAAACATAATAAAAATTTATTTATATGTCATCATCATCATTGTCGACCGGTTTAGTGCCCACTGCAGGACAAGATCTCCCCATCAAATATTGGGGGTCTAGGCTATATACCTTATCCGAGAGCCAACCTCGTAGCGATAAGGGACATGAACCATAAGATCCAATCCGCCCATGCCAACGGAAGAGGTTCTCAGACCCACGGTACGCAAGCCTATGTGCTAGTCTTTGTGGTCGCTGACTCTCCACTAAGCAAATCGCAATGATCACCCGCGGGGCAGACGAGGTAAAGACTGAGCAGACTGCGTCCTCGCTGACCACTTTTGCGATCGCAATGACCACCAGTTTGTCAAACGAGGCAAGACCGTTGGTCCTACTTGGCTTCGACCTCCGTAAAACACACGTCATCGGTCTTCGCCATTACCAAAGAAAGATTTTAACTAGGTGAACATGCAGTGTATTCTAATTGTACGACAGAGTTTAGTCCTGCAAACACCCCACCAAATGCATTACTGCGTTCTGTTCGTAAAAGAGTTAGTTGATATTAGACGGTTAGTAGGGTTAGTAAATAGTTAGTAATAAGATAGAATAAGTTATAATTCAACTATTTTATTCTAAATATTTTACTTTGATCGTACGCTACTTGTTATTTAGTCATTGAATGACATTTATAATGTATGTTAGTTGAAATTAGATAGTTATTTAAATTATGTCGTAGTTAACTATGATTATGAACAGATTTACAAGTTAGTAAGTTAATTAGATAGCAAGCATGTTAGTTTGAGACTAGTATTATCCCTTATTTTGTAGTAAAATTAAGAAGAATTTATAATATACTCGTATGATTGTTTAGGGTTATAGGATATAGGGTTATATGTAATGTTTTACTGTTGTATATTAGGTATGCTATTTAATATTCTATTATGGAATATATATATGTTAAATATATATATTATTAATATTAAATATATATATGAATATATATATGTATTTACGGGCATATAGTAATTATAAAATATAATCGCCATCATTATTTAGGACTGACTGCCATCTATTAGGCAGCTTTTCGATCCCTTTTTTGTAAAATATGGCTTTGATGCAAAATATGAATTTAAATGGTTTTCTAAATTTTTCACCATGTTGACTTTTTTTCCCGTAGTGAATGCTCCAAGAACATAAACAAATAAAAATCTGATAGCGCGAGATCTGGTAAACAAGGAAGATGATTTTGAACTTCGAAATTTAATTCGGCAATTTTCCCACATTAAAAAAATGTAAAGCATCTAGCATAGTACCTCCTGGGTGATGTGGAAATCTATGCTTTATTAGATAAATTAATATTAAATTAAAATAAATATTGTAATATCTACAAAATATTCTATAGGGTCTTCCCCGGGACTTTTATAACTTCTAATCGGATTTAAAGTGACTTAGAGTCATGATAGAGAAGTGAGAGTGATACCATTCCGAATAAAATCGGCTACAATTTATTTTTCATTTTTACCCCCCCCCCTCAAATTTTACCTCTCCCCCCTCTAAAAAAAAAAAAAAATAAAAAAAATTGTAGCCGATTTCATTCGAAATGGTATCATTCTCACTTCTCTATCATGACTCTAAGTCACTTTAAATCCGATTAGAAGTTACAAAAGTCCCGGGGAAGACCCTGTATAATATTTTATATAATAAATTAAATAAACATTTCACATTTTCAACTATATTCAACGGGTAAATATACTGTCATTATATTGTATTTTCAAAATTTTTCCTCAAATCACGCGTGCGATGTTATAACATCGGGCCTACCGCTCGTAAAAAATAATAATGAACAAGCGTTTAATAAAAAAATATAGAATTACCCCAGTTTCCCCTATTGGTTAAAATTCTAAAAGTATTAGAAATTTTTTATCTTACGGAGAATATTATGATTAGATATAGCTATAACAAAAAAAATACATTGACTAATTTTTTCCAAAAATGAACTTATACTACTTTCAACAAAACGACTCATACGTTGATCGTATGTATTTTAACGATTACTATGACAACGGCCATAATAATACTTTCCGATGATTCTATTTTATTTGTGAAAAGTTGAATTTGGATTGAAAAACCTGTATAGACAACATATAATGATAATTGATAAACTCATGCTCAAAACAATCACCTATAACCATAAAATATCAGCATCGAAATCCCAGATTGCGGATTTATAGCACGACATCGTTTCCCCGATCGATAGCATATATTTAGAACGGATGCGTGCATACGAGTGCAATTATTCATAGCCGGTGTGCAATGTTGAAAACGCATAATGTGCGCATCTGCACCGATTTACGGCCGAGGCCCAACTCCGTTATTGCAGCTATGCATTACGCTGCACATGCAAATTACTACTATCCACTATCGGGTTTGTAGGCTTTTTATATACATAGGTCGTGTGTGTGTGTTTTGCTGTGGGGAAAGTTGTGGATTTGATGGAGTTTTTTGATAAATTTTGATGGTTGATGAGTATGCGATCGTATCGCTTAAGTTAATGTGATCATTTTTTTTAATATCAAAACCAAAACCAAAAAAAAAATTGTTATAAATATACATCGTTTGTGAAAATAATAAACTGATTATAATGTTTATTAGTACACGGTGTACTGTACACTTAAAACTCTTATTACACGGTCAAAAAAACGAGCATTTTTACACTGTTTTTCTTAAATTAATACAGTGTAAAAAATGCATTATCGGTTTAAAATGGTAAGATCTGAAGCAAATGAGTATATAATTAAAATTATTTAATGAAAATTTACAATGTTTTTGATGTTTTTAATTGGTGAAATTTTGCTACATTGCACATTTTTTATGAAGTGTATTCGGAAGGAAGTTTCTTTTACAATTAAATATTCTGATGGAAACTATCTTCGATTTTTATATGGTCACCAGTAACTTAAGTAACTTATCTTAATTTAAGTAACTTAAGTATAAAATAATACATAACCATCCCAACAGTGAATGTATATTTTATCTGTTGGAAAAATTCTTTCACCCATTCGGTTAGTATAATACTTGTGTATTTAACAATACAATCGTTGATCGTTATTGGTGAATTTTCAAATATAGAAATATTTATTAATTAAAATAACTTATACTGTTGTATTTAAAAAAAAACAAATTAAAAATTTGAGTATGATATAAGCTATATGTTCACTGAGTTAAAACGAGCTTGTATAGCAAAAAATAAATTGAAATATAAATAAGGTGAAACATTTTCATTAAACTTTATATAAAAATAGAAAAATATACTGCATATATTAATTTTTTATAATTAACTCAAAGTGCAGTTCCGTTATACTTAACTAACGACTAAAAGATTTTCGCTTTTTGAAAAAATATTAATTGAAACTACGCTGTTATAATTAAATTATGAAAAATATATAAAAAACAACGATTCGATATTAACAAAATAATTTGAACCATAGATCGAAAATTATAATTTTTTTTATTATGAAACGAAAATTTTCAGCAAACATACGCACTCGTCATAAATTAAAAATAAAATTTTTACATTTATGAGGATGTGGGTCCTGAAAATAATTTTATTATAATATTAATGCGATTTTTTTCTGAATACCGCGAGTTTCTGAGTTAAGGGTCTCGACACCGTTTTAATTTTTGTTGAAAAAACATTTTTCACCTTTTCAAAAAAATATATAAAAAAATAACGGAGAAACGCTTTAGTGAGCGAAAAATATTCTCGCAAAACGCAAGGTCGCATTTATCAAAATGACACTTATTATGGTGATAAATTCAGTTAATTTTTTCAGATTTTTCTTCTTCATTTACTTTTCTCTCGTCCTCTGCTCCTGAAGAAATGCAAGGGAGAGAAAAAATAAATTTAATTACACGCGACGCAATCTAGCAAGAGCTTAATAAATCGCGATGTTTCATAATTTTTTTCATCATCGCCTTTCACACTTTTAAAAGTATCGATTTTTTGCGGAAGCATCCGTTATTTATAAAACATGATGGTTGCACGATTACCGGTTTGAAAATCACACTGAATAATTGATCTGAAATTTCCATTCATGGAATATGTATGATTTCATCACTTCATGTAATCCGCTTAAATTTCACTCGAATTCGTAGAAATTATGTATATTTGTAAGAAATTAATGTGTACGGATTAAATTCTATATTTAGAAAAGGTTGGCTTTAAATGTATAGTTTCTACTTACCATTCGAGTTATACGTATTTCAGCCAATAAATGGATTTGATTTTAAATTATCGATATGAGACTAATCGATATACGAGTACATATTATATAATAGAATAGTTTTAGTTTTGATCTTCACTATAGAAATCTAATTGAAAAAAAGATTTATTATATTACATAATTAAGTAATTAAGTTTCGAGATTTTATTATTCAGGATGATAAGTCAATTCCGGAATCCTAAAATTCGTCATAGGGATGACTAATGTAATGCAAAAATTCTACGATTTTAATGTGACTAGCTTGGGATTTCGAGATAATTTTTTTCTAGAATCCCGGGATTTTAATCCCGGAACAACATTTTCTACATATGATGATGATGAAGATTTAGATGCAAACAACAATAAAAAAATCATACAAAACCATAAATATATAATACAACGAAAAATCCACACGCAATAATTAAAACAATGATACTCGTATTATATTATATAATATCATATTGTATAAATTTTGAAGTCGTTCTTTTCCAGGTTACTAATACTAGAACTAATTTTCCTACATATGATGATATCGACGAAGATTCAAACACCCTCAACAAATTTTAAGCTACTCTATAAATTGACAATGAAAAATCCATTTATACAATAAATTTTGAGCTTGTTTTATTCCCGGGATTCCAATCTTGGAACTACATTTCCTATGCATTATATAATATAACGATAAGATGAAAATGAAAATATTTTAAATACCTTCTACAAATTTTAAACAAATCCTTAAATTGACAATAAAAATCCGCTCACGCAAATCAACACAATTGTATTATACTGTTAAGTTCAATTAACAAACTTTGAGCTTGTTTTTTCCCGGGATTCTAATCTCGGAACTACATTTCCTATATACCATATAATGTGATGACGATAAATTCAAAATGAAAATGCCTTCAACAAATCTTAAGCAAACCCTTTAATTGACAATAAAAATCCGCCTACGCAAATCAACACGATAGTATTATACTTTAAGTTCAATTAATAAACTTCGAGCTCGTTTTTTCCCGGGATTTCGATCCCGCAACTAAATTATCTATCCTATACGTCAAAAACAACAAAAGTTTTAAACAAACTTCAAACCCACCAATAAATCATCAACGAAAAATCCACCCACACGATTTAACACAATGACACAAAATGGCGGGTCGCTCTCGCCAAAAAAATGAGCATAAAATATTTATTTCAATTTGTGCGAAATTTCTTGCACCGCCGAGCATGAAATTTCCAGTCTACACAACGTATGCTGATTCTAATGGACGGGTATCCGTGTAAATACGCAGTCATTACATAATGGCGTCCCGGGATTTGACGTGCGCGTTTACTTTCGGTTGAGACGTCAACTCGACACTTCTCGTGTCGCACGAAATAAGATACCAAAGAGACACATACGGGAATGTGTAAGTGGAATATTATTATGTGGGGTTTTTTAGGGTTACCGTGTTTTTTTTTTGGGATTGGATTGGGATTTGGGTTGTGTGGTGTGTTAGGTGAAGTGATGGATAATTGAAGAATTGGGTATTGAAGGGTTGTTGTTTTTGATTAGTGAAGGAATTGCAGTAGTGAAACAAAATAAGTTGAAATTTTTTTTAAATTTGAAATTTAATGACAAAATGTTTACGATTCCGTTTGGTTATTGAATTATTGTTATTAATTGGAATTATCTTCATAACTAGTTTTTATTTATGGAAATTTAAAACAATAAAGGTTTTTTATTCAAAATTGACCATTTTTCATTTCAAATTGACCTTTTTTCATTTCAAGTTGACCCTTTTTCAAGCTTTTTATTAGCTTGCTCTGATTCAGAATTGTTGTTTGTTATTCATTTCAAATTAATTCTTTTTGAAGACTTGTTTGAATATAGAGTCAATTTTAAATGAAAAACCTGTAGAGTTACAGATAAAAAGAGACACATATGAAATTATCATTATCGTCACTATCATCACCACCATCGCTATCATCGCCATAATTATCATCAATATCATCACTATCAGGCCTGACGAGAGGGGGGTACTAGGAGGAACAGAGTTCCAGGGCCCAGCTTCCGAAAGGGCTCGGATTGTGTTTAATTTGGAATTTTTACTATTCAAACAAACAGATAAAATTTTAATGCATAATAATTTTATTCATACACATTTTTTTCTTACCTATTTTCATCATTAATTATTATTTCTATTTATAGCTTTGAGTCTTTAAATTTAATTTAATTACAACTTGTTACTTAGATATATGAAATTTAAATTAAATATAAAAGTATTAATTTGATTCAAGTGAAAAAAAAACACAGGGGCCCGTCCGTATGATTCTACAACAGGGCCCGAAATTTTTCTCGGCAGTCCTGATCACTATCGTCATTACCATCATTATCATCAGCATCATTATCATCAGCATCATTATCATCAGCATCATTATCATCAGCATCATTATCATCTACATCAATATCATTGCCATAATTATCACCATTATCATCACCACCAATAATAATAACATTGGCTATTAGAAATCATTATTTTCTTGCTAAAAATTTGAAGATAACTTAAAATAGAATTAATCTATTTATTAACCGTTTCATTAATCGCTTAACTTCAAAATACTAAAAAAAAATAAAACAATCAATTGTATATATTACACAAAAAACAATAAAACGACAACGTACCAAAATTTCCACCTGTACAAAACTCAAACGAAGGGACTCCAAACAAAAAAAAAAAAACAATTCCCAAAAGACCCAAAAAAATAAAAATAACAATAAAAAAAACCGAAACAATACGCACCCTAATAATACGCTTTTATAACACACACGCGTTGACACACGACACGCGAAATGTTCGGAATCCCCTGCGATATTTATACCCGCGACGACAGCGCCATTTGCATGCCGCGCGGATAGTTCGAGCACTATTGTGCTGTTGGCGGATTTCGCTCACAATGCGAAAAGCGCGCTTTTTTTGCCCGCCTTCGAGGGGTTGAAACGTGCGGCCGACGCTCGAGTTTGACGAGGGTTCAACTTTCGAATCACGGCCGACCACCGGCCACGTCACCTGCCCGGGGGAGGGGAAGGGAAGGGGGGGGTTTATTAAAATTCGCGACGTTTAAATTTCGCTGATAATTTATTAATTTGTGTGTTGGAAATTTGCGGTTGTGGCTTCGTGCGGGTTGGCTGCTGTGTGTTTTAGTGCGTGGTCGTGGAAATTTTCGTTATAAAGGTTGTGATTGGATAGATGAACGTATGATATTTGAATACGTAATATTTGAGCATATGACAGTTGAACATTTGACAGTTGAACATATGATGGTTGGACACAGTGATAGAGATTCCTCTTTATCACTTATAAACGTTGTGATTAGATAGACGAACATATGATATTTGAATACGTAATAGTTGAACATATGACAGTTGAACATTTGACAGTTGAACATTTGACAGTTGAACATGGTTGGACACAGTGATAGTTAAACACTCTGTCAGGAGATTCTTCTTTATCACTTATAAACGTTGTGATTAGATAGATGAACATATGATATTTGAATACGTAATAGTTGAACATATGACAGTTGAATATTTGACAGTTGAACATTTGACAGTTGAGCATATGATAGTTGGACCCAGTGATAGTTTAACACTTTTTTAGTTTGTCAGGGGATTCCTCTCTACCACCCAGTGCCAACCCTCAAAAAAAAAAAAAAAACCATAGCCCATTATTGTCACAGTCTTCTTAATTTCTGAACATGCTTAGTATACCGATAGTAATATTAGACCCTTTGTGGTAAAAAATGATCATATTCATGATAAAATTGATAAACTTTTTTATTTATTTAATCAAATTATTTTATTTTTTCAGAAGTCAAATTGAATTATTTTTCAATAACATCAGAGGTTTCGTTAAAATATATACATAGTTATTTCAAACTCCTTTGTGGATTGTGGTCAATTGCCACTGTGTTAATTTTTTATTATTGAAAATGAAAAAAAAAGTCATTTCTCTCATCAAATTTCTATATGTCAAAGTCATTTAATCAATCAATTAATTATATATATTTTTATATTTTGATCTTATATAATAGTTTGTGATTTATCACTTTTATTATTGAAAATGAAAGATAAATATTATTAATTATTTAGTAGCTTCGTAGATGATTTATCAACTTGAAAACTTATCTTGTAGCCCAAAAACTTTTAATGAAATTCTCTGATTATACATAACGAAAAAAAAGGTCAAATGGAAACCATATATTTCATTTTTTTTTTACATATTAATTAAATACGTCGATTTCACGTACATGAAAATAACTCACACGAATTTCGATACAAAAAACGAAAGTTTCATGTCAAATAACCAAACGATAACTTTTATCGAAAATAAAATCGTTCGACTTATACTATAATTAGTTAATTAGGTACATTAATTACGAACTCAGTACACGATATAAAGAGTAAATACAAATTTCTATTCACGCAACACGATTAGTTGGCGAAATCGAGCTGGGTTTGCATTTAACGAGTCCATTCAAATCGAAACATAAACGAGTCGCTCGTTACGTGCGAAAAGCCTTTTGCACACACCCTGTACACACACATACAGTGTGGCTCGAAATCATTGGGTAAATATGTAGGGGTGCTCGAAAGTAATGAGAATATTGATATTGAAAATCGAAAAGTGAAACATATACAATGTCTTCATGTTGATAATAATTTTCAAAAATTGTTACGGAATCTTTAAACTATTTTGTAATTTTATTTTATTTTATTTTCATTTGAAATAATAGAAGTCATGTGAGGCCATATTAGGGGAAAAGGAGGATGAGAAATAATGGTCGTATTTTTATTTTTATTTCAAAGTACGTGAGGAAATGTTGTCGTGTAGCAAAAAACAATCGTGCTTTTAGCAATCACTTTTGAAAATCGCTCGTTAACTTGAATTTTATTTTTATTTTTTGAAGAAAATGCTTTTGAGTCATTAAAAGATAGTTTCTATTGTAGTTTTCTCTATGAAATATAGATTTCATATATTATTTTTTTATGTAGAATTGAAAAATCGTATTATACATATATGAATGTAATAGTTTTGTTCTAGAAAAAAAAAATGGTGTCATGAATTTTAGCAACCAAAAATTTTATAGAACGAATATTCACCTCCGAATGTTGTCTCCTCCAAACATTACCCCCCTATAGTTTCCCTCTCATGGTTTTCTCCCCTTAAGTTTTTATCTGCGGAGATTTTTTTCAACCAATCTTTTTTAAAACTTCGTTTATAGATTTAACCCATAGAATTAACGATTATAACATGTTGGATAACTAATCATTTAATGCCAGTATTGTGAATTGATCTCTACAAGTTAAAATCAATGGGATGAAAAAACAAAATGGGATAAAAAAACTAGCAGACCAAAACTTAGGAGATGAAACTCTAGAGGTGAAAGAGATGTTTAGATTCAAATTTTTGGTTTCAATAACATAAAATAATAATTTTTAAACAAGAACATATCCAATATTTTATTTAATAGAAAAGAAAAAATATAACTACTCCATGATTCAAATTCAATCTTTCACATATTTGAAATACCTTAATATTAAATATTAACCATCAAAATTCGAAAGCCAAAACAGAATTATCGATCGCCATTATTGTGGAATGATCGCCGCGGAGACGGGACGAATTCGTTCGGAAAATGAATTTTCCGGCGCGCGATTTTCCGAAGGGGAGAAGGAAAAAATATATAGACAATCACTTAATGTTAGAGGCCCGTTTCCATAAAATTACCATATTCGTAACGGCCCCGGCCGAATGATGTATCGCGTGTTTTGTGCGAAAAGCCGAAATTGGCCGATTGGTCAAATTTTATGTCTCTATATTGTGTTTTTCCGCGTAATAAGTTGTCGTATTTATTATTTATTGTTGTTTTTATGTATATGTTGATTATATGTTTTTTTATTCTTTGTTGAATAAATTGTTATTTTAAATGTTTCCGTTGAAAAACTCTGTGAAATATTGATGGAATATCATGCAAATGAAGATAGGCGCTTCAGAATCTAGTTTATTGGGTCAAGTTGAAATTTTTAGCGGTTTATGAGTGGATTTTAAAAGTATATTTTTTAATTGAATCTGAACTTATATAAGAATAAAAAATTCGTTTGAAACCGAAATCGATGATTTTTTATAAATAATTAAATCACTTTCTTTAAAAAGAACTCATATTTTTTATGTCGTATAGAATCGTTCAAAATACACGAAAATAAATCAAGCAAGAATACTTTTTTCATTTGAGATTTAAAATATTTCTTTTTTGTTATTTGCTTTTAACATAGACTTTTCTTTAAGCAGCCATTTTTATAAAGTCACGAACTTGAGACATTCTAAATGAGAAAATCTAATTTTGAATTCATATTTTTCTCAAAATCTCATAATGAAGTCTATAAAAGGAAAAATATATTTTGAACTCCACAAATACATATGTTGCGCGTCGTTTGCAAAATTGATTATTTCGCGTACGAGGGAAAAAAAGTACGAGAAAAATATGATGGAAAGGCGTTTTTGATTTTACCAAAATTTGGATTTCTTATTTTTAATTATCTTCGTTTCTACACCATTTCCTTTTTATGATCTTGGAAGTGTCAATGGTTAGTTTAGATCAGTTTTTTGATGTTATTAGCTCTGATTGTTATCAATAAAGTATAAGTTTTGTTATATGGAAAGAAAGACGATGAAAAATAAGTTCGAATTTCGAATAATGAAAGAATTTAGTTTTTAAAAACATCTTAATACCATCCCATAATATTATTCGCATAAGACACAAAACAATTTTGCATCGCACGTGAACTAAGCAATTAAAAAAACATACACATACATACATACATAACAAATCATCATTTCGGACTCCGAGGTCTATATTTCCCGCACAGCGACGGTTCCATTACGAAAACGTCTTTTTTTCAGCTGAAAAAATAATTTTATGACCCTTTACTACCCCGGGATCTATTTGACCCTTATCCGACGTTAACAATTATGCGGCAAACAACATACGGCTCTCATTTGAATAACATGTAAATTTATATGCCGACCGGAACGTTCCGTCGAGGAATTTATTGCCCCGAAATAACTATTTAAAACTTTTCCTTTCGGCGCTGGGCCTGAAATTAAGCTTCGGCACAAGGAGGCTTTTTTCAGCAATATTATATTCGCAACTTTTGGGAAAGGCTTTATTAAATCCCTGGACGTCGAAGGAGCGCTTTCCGTATTTTCATACGTGTCTGAAAAAATTGTGAAAAATGAATCGTTTTATTTAGATAGAATTTTTAATGCGGCATGATATTATACTATCTCAATATATGAAAAGTTAGTTTTTCGCATTTTTTTTTTTAAATTAGTGTCTAAATTGTTTTTTTATGGTTTCTGTTCATTAATTTCAATTGTTTCTTTTCAGACTATTAAAACGTGTCTGAAAAATGATTAAAGCTTATATAAGTGACAATTAAAAAAATATACAAATTATATATTATAGTTTAAAAATTTTATATAAAATATTTATCTTTGAACAAATATCGGTTTTTTACCGATTTATTTAGCTTAAAAGAGTTTCTTATAATCTATTTTGAAATCATATTTATTTCGAAGACAACCAAATAACATTCTGCGCATTTTTCTTTCTGCGAAAAGCAATTATTTATTTTTCGATTACTAAATGAAATAATCTACTTTGATAAATTTCATTCTGTAAAAAAGATTTTTTTTGTGTTACATCAACATATTTGTTAAGTCAATAACTTAGAAACAAATCAAATTCTAATTAACATCACAAAATTAAAACTATTGATCTGTAACTAGATACGCTTCTTTGTTAGTCGCTTCCGATTTTCTTCTGCAAAGGGACCAGTAGGACAAAATTATGCTAGGGATATAGAATCAAAACATGTTAATAATATTTTTACTGTGAAAATTATTTAACAAAAGATTATTAGTCTGATGTTCCATGGTGAGGACTAAAAAGGGCTCTTTCAATTTTTTGCTATGAAATTGGGGGGGGGGGGGTGGGGCGGTGGTGCAAATATAATTCTTGTGAAACCAAATATTTTAAATAAATACATTCTTTCTTTAAAATTTCTATAACATCACAAATGTTTTTAAAAACGTACACTTACAATAACCGACTTTCAAAAAAAAAACTATAACATATTCAAAACACAAAAATTTTCAAAACCGGTTACGGGCCCCCAAAATAGCCCTTGCCCTAGGAATTTACCCCTCAATGCCCCTGCATACAGGAAACAACCAGTTTTAATCATAACATTAAAGAAAATAATAAAAAAAGTCGGAGTCGGTTATTTTTTTAAAACTCCAACTCCGTTTCTATCTACAATTAGTACAGCCCTGATAACCAAAAATTTCCTATTAAATTATTCATAAAAAATAACGAAAACACAAACTAATCCTAAATCAATCGAACCACCCACAAGTTGATCAAAACCAATCGATTTTTCATCCACCCATCGCCCAGATTACGCATTTTGATCCTAATCCCCCCAAACACACAAACCCCAACACAAATAAGCATCAAAGCGACTCCACACAGCATCCAGGTGTAATCCAATTAATGTTTTGTCGATGTTGAATCCGCGCTCGTTACCGACTAATTCAAAGAGCTCTCGAACAATATTCGAATCGTCGAATATGATTGGGCCGACACCGGCAGTTTCGCGCTGAAAATTGAAAAGCGGCATTCTGGTCGGTCGCCTTTCAGCAGGTTCACGTGTCGGACGTTCTAGAGGCTTTTCATGGTCCGGCCGGGTGAATTTGGGTGTGAAAATTTGATTAGTCTCGTTTTGTGCTTGTGCGTGGTTGTCGTGTGAGGAGTTGTCGGGGTTTTTGTGAGGGAGGGGTTCGATGAGTTTTGAGGGTTCTTTTTGTGTTTTTTTGTTCTTGGAATGGAAAGTTTTTGTCGTTTATTTCATCGGGATTCGATGGAAATTTTATGATGAAATTAATTTGTATTATGATGGAAAGTTTAAATGAAATTTCTATATTTAAATCAGAGAATTTTGTATAAACACGTTTTCGTTGGAAAAATATTGTGTGGGACATGTTACAGAAATAAATTATTTGATGATGAATTCGTGTTTCAAAAATGAATGATAAATTGTTATATTTGTATGTTACGGTATGTTTGTGTAATTGCTTCGTATATGAATGAAGCAAAAAATCTTGTTTTTTCTATGAAATTTAACAAAATATGGTGGAGTATAGGCGCTATCCAACCAAGTTAATAAAAATAAGAAGTTTCACTTAAAATAATCTTGATTTAACCTTGAATAAGCATGGGAAATCTTTTATTTAAATAAATGAAATATAATATATATAAAATGCTTTAATAGTTACGAACCCATTAGTGCAATAATTATTATCTTGTAAATCCTTTTCAATCACTCAGTAATGGGATATTTATATTGTAATGGGTAACATGAGATTTTGCACAAGGAAAACACAGATTTGTGCGGTCATAACCAGAAGGATTCATTATTATAATATTTTAGAGATATAGCAATCGATATTTTGCAAAACATCCTAATAGATCCTAAAAATTAAACATCTCACATTCGTGCCCTCTCTTCAAAATAAATATTTTCAATTCATCGATACAACATCTAAAAATAACACGAAAGGATCATTGTATGAGAACATTTTTTTATTTCATTTATATGGGCAAGGTCCAATCGCATATAAAAAAAACTTACTTCGGTAACAAGAACACCCGTACAACCTTAAAAAAAGAAAAGAAATAGGTCACGAGTATTTGTATATGTGTGTTTCTCAGATATCGAAGATTTCAATATACTTGAGTGCTTCCTTGACAACATCCGATGATATTAGCTGCGAAATTAGCTTTGATCTTTAATGTTGGCTTCTGAAACGCGAGCTTTTATATACCGCGCGATGTATGTGTGTCCTCTGGTACACATTATTCAATAATGTGATATATTTTATATGTGTACGAAGGTTCGAAGTGCGTCTAATATACGGTGTCTGAATAATAATGTGACCGTTCGAACGGATCTTCGGCAATATTGAAGGTTTTCCAAGTTTATTCGCTTTTGCTAACGTCGTATTTTATAACGTTTTTTCCTCCTATCTGGATCTGTCATAAATGTGATATTTACGCGCCACGTTTCGCATTTTAATATTTACAGTTTTTCATTTGTAATTGAGTGCCTGTTTAATACTTTTTTAGGGTATACTACTGCGACAATTTTTGTCGCGGAATTTATCTGTTAAAACTAAATATTTAGAATTATATTTTATTTTTTTATTTTCATTTAAGAAAAACTGTCCTTTTAAATTTAAATACTGATTATTATGGGGTTTTAATTCATAAGAAATGTTCTGGAGCGGAACACCTTAAGTTGAATATCAATAAAATCGAAAATATCTTTATATTTATAACGAAAAATTTAATTTTTTAAACAGTTAAAAACTATAAAAAATAAATTTTATGAATTGATATTATGATAATCTTACTTGATAATATTTTGACCATAAACTCTATCGCAATGAGTACATTTCATTTTACTAATTTGATAATATATTGAGAATTGTTGTTTTGATTTAATCCCGGAATCTTTTTGAAAACTTCAATATAAATACTGTTACTTAATCAATTTTTCATATCTAGTAAATTTAATGTTCTTTATTCATAATAATTTTAGTTCATTGTTGCCTACTTTTGGATTCACGGTTCACATCTTCTAATCCATTTTAAACCTCTTACTCTAATTTAATTTTTTTTTATAGATAAAAAAACCATTAAGAAAACGTTTTGATTTTATAGATTTCGAAGCATATCATTTTTGTGAATTTTAATACAGAATTTAATATTTGACGTTCTTTTAAATTTCGGTCGATTGACTTTGTGACAAACCTCGAAAAGTATCTGTATCATTTTTTTCAATAAATTAATAATTCTATCAGTTTAATTTTCACTATATTTATTTGAAATATGTATAAAATATATTTTTTTGTTGATTTTAATCTATCACACGTAAGAAAATATGTGACCATTCCGCGATCGAAATTGTTACACCACGTATAATATTTCACGACGAATTCGGACAACTTATTTCTTATATAATATTTATATCGAACGTTATTTCCGGAAACTAAACAAGCACTCACATATATATTTCATCAACGAAACACCCACAAAAGTATAACATAATACAACACAACATTCCATCATTCCATCGCAACAATACAATTCAATTAGAGCAAGAGCGCGCATCCACCACACCGAAACACACGCACACGCCCGATTCCCGAGTCTGAAAACTTTTCAGCCATAGCAGCAGACGAAGCCTTCCCGTTTTCAGCAATTCATCAGGCGTTCGCGATCCCAGAGTTCCGGGTATTCCCCCGAAGGCGACAACTATTCGCGCGACGCCCGAATACTTAGAGTTCCGCAATGCATATTATTACTCGAATATTATACGCGATAGTACACCGAGAGGTAGTGCGCCTTTTTGAACGTGATGGAAATCTTGGATGGTTTTGATTGTGGTTTGGTGTTTTGTGGAGTTGGGGGTTGTGTTGAATGATTCAATAATTGTGGTTTGTGTTGGTTTTAATTGTGTTAATGAAGTTTTTTTTATATAATACTTAATCTTGTATCCGGTGGTGTTCTGTGAAAATAAATTGTGTGTCGATTGTGATTATTGTCACGATCAATCGTGACGTGGTATATTTTATATTATAATTTGTATGGCGATCGTTAGAAAAAACTGAAATGCGAAATGATATTAAAAAACTGAATGTTTACTTAGTTTCTTCGGGTTTCAAAGCACATTTTTGCCAAATTTTGTGAAGATTCATATATTGGTTTAGGAGTTTATTGACGCCATTTATGCTCAAGTTGATTAAGTTTATCTTCATCTTCAGTTAGAGATTATATACATAGGTTAAATAGAATGATAATAATTTGGCTTATTTAATATCTATGCAAGATTTTTCTGATATTGTTAAAAATTCGTTCATTTTTGAAAGCATCGAAAAACAGTTTTAAGAACTGTTTTTCGATACTTTAAGAAGAATTTTCCGTTAATTTAATGAGAATATTATACTGTGTAGATTTTGTTTATTATAAACATATAAAGATGACATTCATGTTAACTTAATTCAAGATCATTCAAGTTCATTGATTCTTTTTTAAAATTATTTTTATATATTCGTAACGGCTCATAGTGTTTTTAAAGATTTTTTATAAATGCGTAATCAATTTGCAGTTCCAAAAACATTTTTTTTGTTAGATTTAATCCAAAATTTTTATTACTACTTTTAAATTTGATATGTCTGATACTTCGGAAAATAAAAAAAAAATTATTGCAGTGAAATAGTTTTTTTTAATATTGAAAAACGCAAAACCTTCAATATTTCCAAACAAAGAAAAATAAAGTTACGCCACTTTCGAATATAACGGCTCATATTCCAATAAACTTAACTTCAAAGGACTTCAAAGGAATTCAATACAGAAATTGATTCTATCTACTGATTTATACAATTTTCCACATGAGCGAGAAATCATATGATATGTTATTTCAATATTTCAAAAAAACTCGAATTGCAGATATCAGTGTATGTACATATGCATAACATATTGAAAATATTATGTATATTATATATTTGCACAAAAAAATTATATAAATTTTCACATATGATTGAAGTTTTTAATCTGATACCATTTATATTAAAAATTACCCCAAAATATAAGAAAAAAAATGTTGAAATTTCAATTGTCAATCAAAAAAGTATTGTCCTACTTAGGACCTAGGAGTATGGTCCTATTGTATGACAATACTTTGCCTATAAAATCCTATTATGAAATTCACATCCCATACCAATAAACCCACAATTTCACGTACATAAAAAAATCATCACTTTGCAATTAAATTCAAGTATTTATAAATATGATATTTAACCGCAGCACTCGCATGTAATCGGTACGCTCGGGTAGACCGCATAATACATCAGTGCCGTTTAAATTTGCGGTATTACACAAGTGTACCGTTCAAATTATACATTTTCAGCGGGTCCATGTGAAATCTGAAGAATACGAGACCCGCTTTAAAAACATTGTCCGCTTTCGCTCGAATTCGCGTTTTCGCAAAAACGACAAAGCCGAGGCTTAAATTCGAACTCGCCAAATATTGTTTTCGGAAAACCTGAAGCTTTTTGTTTGAAATGTGAAATTGATTTTTGTGATGTTTTGAATTGAGTCTCGGTACGCCGAAATGAAATGTATGGAAAAATTTCGGTTGCGGTGTTAAAATAATTATATGGAAATTGATCGGTTCCGTTTTTCGGATGTCAATATTCGTTATCGGGGATTATCGAGTTGTAATGCCGGTTGAATTTAATTTGAAAAATTATATTTTGATTATGGATAATATCGAAACGGATTGACTGTCAAATTCAATTTGATCAGAAAGCCCCAATGAGAATTTGTTTTGATTTTTTTTTCCGGAAAATTGAAAAGAAAAATTTGTTTTTTTGCACTCTGAAAGTTTTCCTCTGTACAGCTAAATAAAATTTGCATCGAAATTGTTTCTATGGATTCGATTTTTTTTACTATTTTTATTTGTGGAAACCTATTCGAACTTCAATTGTTTGTAAACATATCATTTTTGTATTAAAAATTGAAGATGTAAAAGAAAAACATATCCATTTTACAATTTTTATTCAAAAAGAAAACAAACAGTTATAATGAAGGATAAAATACATAATATTTTTAACGTCTATTTTTTATGTGTGCACGCACGTCGTCCGTGCTATGTCCAACAGTTATTTTTTTATTTTTTTTTGAACAACCATTCGTCATTTTACATACATTTTATAATATATTTGTAATTTTATTTATATTAAATATTTTATATATAATGCAAAATTTTTATGTACAACTTAATATATAAAAAAATTGTGTTTTATTTATATATTTTTCGAGACATTTATATATTATTCACAGTACTAGCACGTCAATATCACCTCGATAATGCTCATTATCATCAAATATAGAGGGTGTATCGACATCAACGAAACTCCCTGTTGAATTGCGGCCGGTTGTTCACCTGTAAAACATAATAAAAAAAATATTAAAAAATTTCCTATGACTATCACGTTTCACAGAGTACAGTTTTCACACTTAAAATTTAATTTTTTAAACTTTAAAATCAACGTTTTTTACCACAAATTCAACCTTAAATTTATTTTCATCCTTTTTCAATATCTTTATGATTTTATAAAAAAATTAAATGAGGGGTAATTTAAGGGTGGTTTGGGGTGGTTTTTGCTTTGATGGCATTTTTAGGTGTGGAGATAAATTTTAAAATAAATTATTTTGTGGATGAGGGTGAGTTTAAAAGTAGTCTAGGAGTGGTGAGAGGTAGTTTTAGAATGAGGTATTAAATTAAATACTTAAACAAAAATAACGTACACTTTTATTTTTAATTTAAAAAAAAATAAAAATTTACTCACATTTACAAAACCATTATCAAAATTCAACCCTATACCCAAAAATATTCCCACCTTAAAATTAACCCAAACTACCCCCGAACTATCTCAAAACTATCTCTCAATGTATTTTTATTCATAAAACGTACATCACATTCACTTCCACATTCAAAAGTCTTCAACCTAAAATTACTTCAAACCACCTCTAAACTATCCCAAAATTTATTTTCACCCATAATATTATCTTCAAATTCATCCTCACTCCCAAAAATACTTTCAACTTTAAAACGACCTCAAACCATCACTAAAATACTCCATAATTTGTTTTCCCATATATGTATATTTTCCATGAAATCATTAAAAAAATGAAAAATGAAGAAAATAAATTTGCGACTTTGAATTTAAAATTCGAAAATTTGAATTTGAAGTGTAAAAACTTAATACGGAAAGTGTTGGGTCCAAAATTGTTTAGTTTCAATACAAATTTAAATAACAAATATCATAAAATAAAGTGCGCACATGCGTAAACGCCAGCAAGGGATTTTAGAGGTAAACACGATTATCGCAAATGTGGCTTTGAAGGGCTCCAAAATGCCGAAACATTGCAGTAAGCCAAAATGTAGAATCGTGTTTATACAATGGCTCAAAATGGAAATTCCCAAAGCAAGATACGAACATTGTAAACGATAATATCTAATCAAATTACAAACGGGCGTGCATTTAGTCGAACGCTTTGATACGAATTGATTCGATTCGAAGTTAGAACTGTCCCAGATATTCGGAGCCTTAATGGAATATGATATTTGCATTTCTATTGTGCTCGTACTAATTGTTCTAGCACAATCTTATTCATGTTGCTGCACTTTGAATAGTGTGCGTGTAGTTTGAAGTGTTAACTTCACATAGCGGGCTAACAATATGAAAAGTTTTGCGCTTATAATCAGGCTATGCCTTGATGAAGAAGTTCATAAGAGTAATTATGTGTCTGCTTTGTGTAAGTTTAAATTGTGTCGGAGCACAATTTTCGTTTTGAAAATAGTTTTCGGTGGAACTTTGGTGTTTTATAGAGACTTTTGCCCTTGACAATTCAATGTCGTTATGTGTGTATGCGGGTGGTGTGAAAATTGGGCGGGGCAACCTTCGCAACTTTTATCATGATTGGTCGTTTAGGTGAAATAAAATTAGTATTGACTATCTCACCAGTTACCGATTTTAGACACCATTTATACGAATTGTATGAAAGTCAATCCATGCGATGTCTAATCGGATTTTCGCAGAAGTCGTAAGCAGCGCAGATATTACATATATTAATACCAGAAATCATTTATAGACATCGTATAAATGTATTTGTATTTAATATGCGTGTTGCGCAACGTTTTCTATGAAAAACTCAAAAAATATTATGTTTTTTTCGGAAATTTTATGTCATATGTTGGTGTGTTGTCTTCCTTTGTTGTTAATAAAAATTCAATGTTAAACATTATTTGTCAAATATGATGGTTGTTTTATTTTATAATATGTTTATGAAATGCTGGGAAAGACTCATATCGCTGACAACAGAGTATTGCAATGGGATTAAAAAGGGCGTTGAGGACCATAGACAGAAAGCTCGGTTTTGTAAATTATAAAAGAGCTCTTTCTAGAAGATGAGAGTCAATTAAAAAAAACATTTTGATACGAATATCAAACGTTGTTTAAATTTCACAAAAAATTCAAAACTTTTTGAGTTTTCATAAAAACGCAATTACACAAATGTGACGTAACATAATCACCGTTGAAAACTACATCAAAGTAAAACTTCACATTACAAACACAAAATTCTTCACAATCTTCATCACTCATCAAAACCACCCACCCACACTACAGACGTGAAACTCGACTTTGCAAATCACAAAGAGCTATACTAAAAGAGGAAGGTCGCCAGTTTAAATAACCATTTTAAAACCCTTTGCGGCCGAATTTATTTTCAAGTTTGTGTCGCTTCTAGCCGTCGTTGATTTTAGGCGTTGTTCAGAATTCATACTTGCGAGCTTAAAATGAAAAAAAAAACGTATTTTGACCTTTTCATAAAATTTGTTAGCGAATATAAGATATTAGCTCTTTATTTAAAAAAAAAAATAATCATTTAAATTGTAAAAGTTGTGATAATCTTTAATTTTGATTTGAGTATATTCATTAAAAACTTACTATTTTAAAATCATCTACAAAAGCTACTAGGGAATTTTTTCGAAGTTTTATTTATAAAAATATAATTATCAGGATTCAAATAAAATTTTAGTGGTGGCTATTTCGAAACGATGATTGTGAAAGAGTCTCTATGAAAATTAACACTTGATCAAAAATCAGAAACGATTTTTTTTTTAAATACAAATTAATTAATTACTATAACAATCAAATAGATTTAATGAGTTATGTGCTATGAAATGTAATTTATAGGATTTATATTATGTTATTAATGAAAAAAAATAATAAATTGAACGTAATTCAAGGTCAATATAAGAAATTGAAATGTTGTCGCATATAGTGCGACATACGACCGGTACGCCAAACAAGCAATGTCGCACCAGCGGCGACGTTCGGTCGCAAAGGGTTTTAATACGAATATCAAATATTGCATTGCGTTATATGAGTTTTCACAAAAAACGCAAAATTCTTTACGTTTTTTATAAAAAACGCAATTACACATACCACTGAAAACTTCATCGAAACGCCCGCATCACAAACACAAATTTCCCCAAATCTTCACCACTCATTCAAATTACCACCAAACCCGAGCATCCTCCAAAGCCTTTGCAACCTCACCACCAACCTACAGACCAAATCCATTAAACCCCCCAGCAACCAGCGCGAATACGAAAGCAGGCCACTCACCGTTTAACACGTGCACGACCACGGTGCGGGGGTTGGCGTTGGAGGGACTGCACGTGTACTTGCCCGAGTCGGGAGCACGTGCCCTCTGGATGAGCAGGTAAGACGTCGTCACGTCCCCTTTCTCTGTTATGACGCTGACGCCGCCCCTGGGCGAGTCGTAGTTTATCTCCTGTCAACAACAAATAACTTTAGAGCCGCACTCTGAAGCCTTGGGAGTGCTGTATAGAGAGGTGAAGGGGAGGGGATGTGGGTGGTGGGAGGTGGGAGGTTCTTTTGTGCGAGACAGGGGTTTTTAAAGTTGTGTGGGGTCGGTTTTTGTTTGGATGTTGAATGTGGGTTGGATAACTAATCCAACTAGTTAATGAGGGGGGTTGTTAAGGTTCTTGAAATAATGGGAGAATGATACGTATGATAAAATCTACTGATATGGCGGTGGAATTTGTACTGAAATTTTTAATGCTGAATTATTTTATGTTAGTGTAGATTGATAATGCTGTTCGTGTTCAAATTTTATATATGTATGTTTTTTCACATTTAAGTATGAGATACATGGAACAAGAGAGCCAAAGGGGAAAAATAATGAGATTTATGTCACTCGATTGTGATACATCTATATCAATTCTTTAAATGCCTAAATTCTTTGCACACATTATATTTTGATTAAAAAAATAGCATATTTTTTATTAGAATGGCTTACATATACAAAGTTGTGTATTGAACCCCGCTTAAAAAAGTCTTGGCTACGGCCATACTAAAGTGAGTATGCAAAAATGTGTAAAAATTATAGATTGTTTATGCATATGTTTAATTTGAGACCTATTTATTTAATACAATAAGGAAAAATCTTCAAATATTCAACTAACTCATAATGAATTTGATTAATTACTAAGAAAATCTTTATCAAATGATCGCAGTTCAATAATACGTGTATCGATATATAGACTGTACTATTTGTTTTTAACCTTCGGTGATTAATAGGAATTGTTATAAGCTAAATTATGTACTATAAGTATCAGGTTTATGATAAAATAAATTAAATTCTAAGAATATTTATTTATTGAAATGAGAAAACTGATGGGCGAATGATATTGAAAAGATTCTTAGAAATATAATTGAATGAGATTTTCTGAAAATCTAATGGAAAGATTTCCATTCAGTAGCGATGATCGCAATATATACAATTTTGATATAACGTATAAATCTAATGAATTTCAATTGATTATTGTTGATCTTGATAATTCATTATTGTCGGAACAAACAAACAAAATTAATCGAATTTAGTTAAAGTCTTGATTTGTGGCATTTCAATGATTTTGTTTACTTCTCTGAAATTCAATCTAACTAGCGCATTCAACCATCAGTGATTTATCAAACATTCAGTATTCAAAATAAAAGTTTTTATTATATTATAGTACAATAATATTTAGTTTATGTAATTACGTGTTACGTCGTTTACAAATACATTACATTTATAAATATTTGATTAAATTCGATTCTGTCAATACTATTGACGTTTAGTCTAGGTACTCATGTAACAATTTCATTCAAACGTTTCTATGTTACTTTTTTCAATTTATTATTATGGAAATCCTCAATTAATGAAAATATGCGAATATATTATATGAATATGTATGAAAAAAATAAAGTATTATAAATATATATTTTTTAACTGAAAAAGACTCACAGTTGAGAAAACGTACCGCACATACAAAATATACGATGTGAAACTTTATCTGAGCTTTGTAAGGACGAACTCGTACATCTGCTCCGCTAAGAGCACGATACATTTTATATCGAAAGAAATCCCACCGCAGCTCAATACTCGTCCGAATATTATTTTTTAACGATGAGTAATGGTCGCGAAAGCTCTCGGACATACATTTAATGAATATTCTCGAAATTTTCGCTCACAGCTTGTGTATGAAATCAAACACGCATTATACGAGTATATTTGATTGTGATGGATGAGTGAGCCGCGTGACGCTGACTGATTAATAACATCACTGTGACGTTCAATTTGAATAAATCCTTCCACGATACACATTATTTCGGATGAGATTATGTGATTTTTTCAGGATGGATATCGATCCGATGTACATAATGGAAATTGCGACGTCTCCGCGGCTTTTGTCTGGGAAGTCGGCTTTTATTGTCCCGAGCACCTAAACCGTCTAAACGGATATGATATATAATAGCTGAAACGTCCTAGTGACAATAATGTGCTGAAATACATGGCACACATAGTCCAGTCAATATTTGCGTATAATAAACAATAACCGGGTTGAGTTATAGTTAGGCTATACGCACAAAAGCGCTACGCTTATCCGCGTTTTATTACATTTTCCCCTCTCTTTGTTACTACACAAATATTACTGAATGTATCCTTTGAGCTTTATATTTCGGAAAAGAAAAGAATCTTTTGTCTGCGAGCGAAAATGTATTTCGTACTCGAACGCCGACGTCCATGCGCGGGTCATTCAAATTTGATCCGTAAACAATTGGAAAGTGTTTGAGAAAGTACTTCTATTTTTATATACCATGTTTATGAACTATGAAAATTTATTATCGACTTAATTTGTTTACAAAGTATTCAGTTTTGAATAAGGTTTTTTTTTCTATATTTTAGAATTTTCTTTTAACAAAATGTGCATGTAATGAGGTGAAGGTTAATTTTAACTGTTATACTGAAAATAGTTTTTCATTTTATGTTCTTAGGTCGATGATATTTAGTTAGATCTAATTATTACATTAAAGCAGATTCTAAAGAAACTGACTAGGTAGAAAAAAAAAGGAAAAATAATTTCACAGGATTTGAATACAACCTTTCAATATCAAGAAGTGTACAATCATACATATAGTGTACAATCAACTATCATAACTGTTTAATTTTTTTTTAACTCATGCACGATATTTAGAAGATTAGAATTTATTTTTAACAAAATGTAATGATAAGGTGAAAGTAAATCATAAGAATATTAAAAACTATTCTTCACTAAAGGTTCTTACAATTATATCTAATAACTGACCACTTTATATGTAGCTTAACTTTGATAATTAGTTGAAATCAATATATTTAATAAAAGTATTAATTACATAGAACAAAGAGAAGGTAATTTCATAGAATTTTAATACAAACTTTCATTTTCAAGTAGTCGCACAAAACTTGTATAATACAAACATGTACTAACTGTTTAATTTATTGTTTAACTCATATAATATATGATATTTTGAATTTTATTTTAACATAATGAAATGTACAAGATAAAAGTAAATCTTAGCTACTAAAAACTCTTCTTCAACAAATGTTTTCAAATCTAATTATTGACTCCATTATACTTATATAACAAAGCCTTTATAATTAGTTAAAATCAATATATTCAAGAAAGATATTGATTCCGTAGAACAATGGGAAGGTATTATAATTTCACAGAACTTGAGTACTGAAAACCTATTATTATCAAATAGTCACACAGACGTTGTACAATCACAACCATCTATTTTATTTATTACATAATTTATGTATGACATTTTGAAAATATAACCATCAGAAATACTTCAGGTGGGTATACCTTCTACTACATTTTTTCACTAGAAAATGAAAAGATAACTGTCGAAGAGTTCCAAGTACTAAAAAACATCTCATCTTATTAACGTCCATTTTTTGACTGCATCACTTTTAAAATTTCCAAAAAATTCCCACATCCAACAAGATTACACCATTAAACGAAAATTCCCCCCAAAAAAAAAACCAAAACCGCATAAACTTAACCGAACTTCGAATTTAATCTCCACAGGTCGACTTTCAGCAAAAGTGTGACAGCTCCGAAAACGCTTCCCGCGAATATCCATTAAGCCTCCTCGGGTGTGCGAAAAACGAATCTTGTACGCAAAGAGAGTTTTCCGCTTTTCCGGGCGTACACAAGGCGAGCTTTATCGCCGTGCACTTACCGGGCGGCGATATACCGCATTTTTCGCAAAATTGAATTTTAAGTTTTAGTATGCGCGTTTCGCCGAAACGCTGTTTCACTTTTGCAATACAATTTTATGCACGATATTTTTTTTCAGTTATTCATGAGTTTGTTATCGTTTGTGGGTTGATGATTTTGTGTGTTGTGGTAAGTTTTAGGATGATCAATGTTTGGAATGTGGAATTATTGATCCTTGATAGTGTTTTTTAATGTGGGACCTATACCTTACAGGTCTAATTTCAATGTTTTTTGGGAAAAATGTTCAAATGATTAATATGAATTATATATTTTTTATTTTGCAATTTGATTTTTCAAAAATAAAATCGCAACACTGTTATATTTGTATAAAAAATTTTTCAAATAAAAAATTTGAGCAAGTCTATTAATTAAATAAGTGTGAGATTACTAATGCAATTGTAAATGTTATTGTGAATCATTTGAGTAAAATGGTTGGTTGATTTTTTTACCAGAATTTTCTAAGAAACTATAAAATTTTAATAAAAAAAAATTTTGAGATTTTTAAAGCATTGAAGTGTGAGATTAAAAAGGTTGAGATAATTATGTAAAAAAATATGAGATAAAAAAAGGTTGAGAAAGCAGGTGAGATTTTACTTCTATAGTCTAGAAGTAGAATAAAAGATGGGATAAATTTTCGATATTATCATCCTTTTATTTGGTTTCAAGAGATTATCTAGTCTCACATAATGACGTAGAATAGTTAATGAAAAAAGTATGCTTAGTCGAAATTCCAAATAAAAAACATCGAGAAGATAAACGAAAAATTTTGCTTTATAATAGGTATATCGAAAACATGAACGATTTTGCATTTCATTAAGATTAAGCTCAATCGTGTTTTTTTTCTCTTGAAAAGGGTTTGAAAGCTCTTTCTTTTTTTTAAACGACATAATTAATAGACCGTTTGTTTACGTCGATCGACAAAAGACCCTTAGACGGCTTTTTTCTCCAGAAAAATATACATATAAAAAAGAGTACACAGAAAAGGGACAACGAGCTACGAAATTCATTAGTCTAATTAACAGAGCGTTTCTGTTGGACCGGAAAAAGCCGTTTTTTCTCTTGACCGTTTAACCGGAAGAGTCGGGTGCGAACGCGATTTTAAACGATAATGGATGTTTATTGCGCGCCGAAATTATCAGGGTTTTCCCCGACGAGGATAAGGGTTCCCGAAGGGACGAAAGGATGGGCTAGTTGGATTTATGTCCGGGAAGAGTGGGCACTACAATAGTGCCCCGCATTAATCATTTCAGTATGGGAAAATGCTGGGAAATTCGTGATTTTTCCGTAAGAAATTATTTCATATTTTTCATATGGGAACTGTTATAATTTTTTTGATAATCAAAAAGATTTAATGATGTTTTAATTTTTTTTAAATACTTTTTAGTTGAATAATGCTTGGTATTCTTAGTATGGTTGTGAACCGTTAATCTGAAATCATTTAAAACCCTTTCCACTCGTTTGGCGTACTAGGTGAACCAGGGTTCCATTTTTTATAACTCAGAATTTGAGCTGAGTACACCATTTACAAAATATGAAATATAATGCCGATTCTATAAGTTTACCTGCAAATATTTTACATTGAATTGAATGAATATTATAGATAAAACCTTGGAAAATGATCATCGGCATACCTACTGCTGAAAAGTCTCGCTAGTGGAAAGGGCTGATAATAAATGGTTTCTTTCTTAACAAATATATCTAATTTTAAGGATTCAGTTTTTATAAATAAATTCCGCGATCAAAGTTGTCACACTATGTATAATAAAATATATTCTTATTTAAACTTTTATTGGTTATCAAAGTTAAGCGACATACTATTATATATAATTAGAATATCATTATAATCGTATATTTTAAATCTGAGAATATTTGAAAAGACTGATTTTAATATTAAAACTCTTTGAAACTGTTCCTCTCTTTATTAATACGTAATAAGCACATAAAGAAAAAAATCGATATTCAAATGACGCATAAATCGGTAAGCCTCATAACATTCATCACATATAAGCTTTATATAAAGAAAAATTATCAAAACGAGAAAATATCGTGCTGAAATTTTCCTTATATAAAGGACACATCGTAGGCGCGAAATTAGATTTCAACTATTCATCAGCTTTGACCTTTTCGGTTGAAACGCTCGATCCGTTTTCATTAGGCAAAAATGAAAATGGAACGATGTCTTTTATGCGTGTCGAATGGTGATCGAATGAATAGTGAAGGGAAACGTTCGATATTTCATTAATAATACATTTAGAAAAGCTGTTATGGTATAAATTGTGTAATTAATTGAATTTTACGCTTCGCTGCTTGAAAATATGCTTATGATAGTTTAATTTATGATGTGACTAGATTATCTTTGAAGGATCGCGTCGATTTCAATATCTTCATCGTAATAGTACTTTATTTACTGCTTGATTATGTGTTTTTAATATTTTCGATAAAATTTAAAACGTTTTCATTAAAAAAGGTCTTTTTTATATTTTTGTTAAATTATCTCAAACGCGTAATTACACTTTCATCAAAAGAGAAAGATTATACTCTTATACCGAAGGGTTTTTCTTTTCTTTTTGTTATTTTTAATTTATCCGTTTTTTTTAGAAACTTGAATTTGGGCACTTCATAATTTGACTTTCTTGACCGTAAAAAGGTTTATTATTGAACCTATTTGAAATGTTTGAAAATCCTTTTTTTCAAGGATTCTCAATAATGAAATTCAGATTAATGAACATAAAACATTTTCAACATTACTAGTTAAGTGATCCGATCGATCAAAAATAATTTAAGTAATTGAATGAAATGTTGAATCAAATAATGAAAATTTTGATTGATTAAAGTTTATAATTTAGATTTTTGATTTAGTAGACCTATTTTTTTAATTAATGAAATTAAGTGAAAAATTATGTGGTCTGTAAATGGAGTGAATTGTGTGACAATGTTCTGAGATCAATAGACTTCAATTCTTCAAAAATAACTTATATCAAAGTAGAGTTTATAAAATAAACTTATACTCAACTGTGATTGCAGAAAAACTAGTCAGACTCTTAGTGTGCAATTAAAGTCAAATATAAAATCTATGAGCTTTACTATTTACTTTTTAAAAATACTTTATAAAATCTAGTTTTAAAAATCTAAATGCGTCGCTTTGATATAAAAATCTTAACGATTCGAGCATCAAATTGGGGATAATACTGAAATAACTCAAGTCGCTCGAGTCGCTCAAATCATTTATATCAAAACCACACACTGAATGAATAAAAATTTCAAATAAACAAATAATAAATTTACCTGATTGTCATGCGTCCAAAATATATGTGGTGGCGGTTCTGGCGAATGCCTAACCACACACGTCAAATTCAAAGTGCTTCCAGTATTGATGTAAAGATCTGGACCACCAACTATCGTCGTTATTGGTTCTGAAATCAAAAACAAAACGAAATAATTACCCCTTGAATTCACAACAAACAATCAATGAGATCGTTCCAAATTTAAATATTATAAATCAAATCCGAAACAAGCCGAGTCTCCCCTTATACACGAAGCACCCTCTAATAATGTAATTTATGGCCACACAGGGCATAATCGGATCACAAAACAAGCCCTCTCCCGCACTTTAAGGACCACTTGATGTGGCTTCGATTCAGTACAAAATTGTTCATAATAAATCATTGTTATCGTGCAGTGCGTGGAATTGAAACGTTCGGATCGCTTTGTGCACGTGTGTCGGTTTTGTTTGCACACGTGTTATTATTTATCGATGGTTTTCAAGCGGATTGGTAATTGATTGGATGTTCTTGGTATGTGAAGATTGTGTTTGGTTATTTGAGTTAGGTGTGGGTTTTGATCGTTGAAGATTGAGTGGGTTTTGATTTAAGTATAATTTGAGTGTTTTGGTTATTAAAAATTTATGTCTAGTGGTTTTTTTGATATTGAACATGGTTCATTGTGTGCGAAGTCGAATTTATTAATTGGCATTCAATACAATTTATGATATGAGTTTTCAGTAAGAGAAAATCTTATACGTATACATATATGTAATATGTATCTTTGTCAAAATTACGTAGTTTCTTGAAAGTTTCGTGTTGTATTCGAACAATATAATAGGATGGCACTTTTTTGATATTTTCACCGAAATTTTAACTTTTTCCTTTTCACTATGTTTATTTCTATACCGTTTCCTTTTTGTTGTCTTGGGAATGTCAATTAGGTTCATTTTTTTTTGTTTAAAGCTTTGATTCTACAAGACGAATCTACAAGACTAATTTTCTTTGAGTGGAAAAAAAATCAACAAAAAAAATCATTCAAATGCTTATGAATATCCTCCATATAATAATAGCGCTATTCTGTCTGTCTGTCTGTCTGTCTGTCTGTCTGTCTGTCTGTGTGTGTGGGGTCACGCTAGAAATTATGCACTGAATTACATCCTTTGCCTATGTGCAATAAGGACCCTTTTGGTTCACAATGTTACACTAGAAATTATTCACTGAATTAGATCCTTTGCCAATGTGCGTTAAGGACTATTTCAGCGTTCACATTTTCACGCTAGAAATTATGCACTGTTCGAAATTGGAAATTTTTGTTTTTTATTTGAATTTGAATTATAAATATTTTTTTTAAATTATGCACTGTTCGAAATTGGAAATTTTTGTTTTTTATTTGAATTTGAATTATAAATATTTTTTTTACATTTGAATTTAAGTAATTTTTATTTTGATTATTATATTAGGGGTACCGGAAAAAAATCCATTTTTTTCAAACATAATAACATTTATTCATATATATTTACGGGCATATAGTAATTATAAAATATAATCGCCATCATTATTTGCCATCTATTTTTTTTTTCGATCCCTTTTTGTAAAATATGGAAGGCTTTGATGCAAAATATGAATTTAAATGGTTTTCTAAATTTTTCACCCTGTTGACTTTTTTTCCCTTAGTGAATGCTCCAAGAACATAAACAAATAAAAATCTGATAGCGCGAGATCTGGTGAACAAGGAAGATGATTTTGAACTTCGAAATTTAATTCGGCAATTTTCTCACATTAAAAAAAAAAAAAAGTAAAGCATCTAGCATAGTACCTCCTGGGTGATGTGGAAATCTATGCTTTATTAGATAAATTAATATTAAATTAAAATAAATATTGTAAAAAATCTACAAAATATTCTATAATATTTCATATAATAAATTAAATAAACATTTCACATTTTCAACTATATTCAACGGGTAAATATACATACTGTCATTATATTGTATTTTCAAAATTTTTCCTCAAATCACGCGTGCGATGTTATAACATCGGGCCTACCGCTCGTTAATAATAACAACAACGAAAATTTATTAAAATGGTAGAAAAATGATTATGAAACTTTGCAAATATCTTACAAAAAATTGTAAAAGATCTGAAATTTTTCTTAAGACAAAAAAACTCGAAAGATTGTTTATAGAAATGAAAATATTTTCGCAAACAATCTACAGTATAATAATGATAATATTATATTATATATACTTAACATATAATACAATAGTACCCACAAATAATTTCGATGATAAATGTTTTTATAAATGAAAATATCACATTCATGTATTATTTTGGGTATACGAATTTCAATTCTTTCGATTGTTTTTGCGAATCAAAAAACCATTCGAAAAAATGTGAAAGCATTTGAATATTATCCGACAAAAACGGCATATTTTAACATCCAATTGATGTCATTCAAAAAAAAAAAATTAAAATAATATCAAACACAAAACGAGCAAAATTTATCTAAAACATCATTTACATAAAAAAATCCGAACCAAAGACAAACAGCATTGAAAAAAAAAACCATTTTTTATAATTCACCGTAGCGTGATGCGTATCAATTTTCCACAAAATCGAGCGGAAAAATCGAGGACGTACACAGGCGACCCCTCAATTTTGCACCCCTGAGCGTACATACACACACAGAAATTTTCCGATTATGATTTTTCCGAGAGTTTCGGCATTTTCCGCTAGAGATAGCCGGCATTCAGGTGAACGCGAACGTTTTTCTTGCCATGTTCCCGAGCGCATCATTACATCACGTACTCGCTGTTAGCGCACAATGTACATTACGTATTCCAGCGGTTCCCCAACGGTTGGGTCGTTTTTGAGGGGGTTTGTGTGTTGTTGGGTTTTTGTGTGTGGAAAATGTGTGTTTGTGGGCCGGAGATGGGATTTTGAATTGTTTTGTGTGAGGTATTGGTGGTTGTTTGAGGATTGAGGTTCTTGAGCTGTATCGAGGTTCTATCAGAGTAGAATAAAGAAAAAGCTAAATAGAGAATTCTCAAATGAAGAATATTTGAAGGAATGCTGCAGTGCAGTGAAAAATAAAAATAAACTTATTATTACATTTTTTTTTCTGAAGCATTTTAAAAAGTTCTTCTTAAAAGTTATCTTTTTATAATATATACAGGTTTATACTCCAAATTCAACCTTTTAAAATTCATTTTTTGAATTTGTTTATAACCTGTTATATAAGAAAAATTCAATTGAAAGGAAAATATTATAGATACATATTAAAAGAAATCCATTTATTATGAAAATAACTTGAAAAGCTGTTGAAAGATATTATGAAAATTTAAATAAAAAATATTCTACAATTTTCCAAATTAAAATTACCATCGGCTTAACTCAAGTACCGTATAATTTATTTTTAAAAACGTTCGAAGTTATAATGAAAATGTATTATTTATATTTTTTATTTTACAAATGGAAACATCTTTTTCAATGGCTAGAAAAATTAAAATTAACCCTAGGGAGAATTTTTAACGACCTACAACTTAAAACTCTCAATATTTTTTATTCATTTCATCAAAAATGTACAGATTTTATTTGAACTGTGATCTTAAGATTAGATTGAAATTTTTAAAATTCACAGAAATTTAAGACAAAAACGTAATTCCTAAGTAGTCATTGTAGTGCTATTAAAACATAAATTTCAGAATAGATCTTTCATTCGTCATTTAAAGATTTTATGATTACACCTTTGAACTAAAAAAAACAATTATACTGAAAATATTTTGAAAATATCACAATTTTAACACCAACCATCCGATTTCCACATCTGACTTCTCCCCTCGCCCCACACTTTGACATTCGCTACAAACGAGCTTACACTCGTCCAAAAGCCACGGTTAGTTCGGTCCGTTCGCCAGACGACAATGTACGAAAATGCGATGTCAAATTGCGTGCTGTTTAGGCTGCAATTTGGTGCATTGCGGTATCTGGTCGAAATGTGACCCGTTTATGTGTGTGTGTGTGTTTTTTTATTCGACTTCATCGTCGGTGCGCTTTTAATGCTCGTTTTTATCCGATTTTGAATTCAATAAAGCGTGCATTTCCGATAATTATGCGCGCCAATGTCAAATGCACTTTGATCGTTGCCGATACCGTTAGAAATTTTGTGCAGTTAATGAATTTCATAATTAATTATCGGAAATTGCGTAACTGTTAATTGCATTTTGGATGGAGGGCTTAAATTGAATATGTTTCGTTAATGGAAACTGATTTAGTTGTGTTATTATTTTTGGAGCGGAATTTTCGAATTTTGAAGTGGGACTCGATTGTTATTGAAAATGTGATTTTTTTTTTCATGTGAAGGAAATTGTTATAGTTTTTATACATCAAACTGTATAATACTATGGGAAATTATCGTTAAGACTGAAATTATCGTTATTATTACTATTTCTTATTGGTGAGTTTGAAGTGTAAAAACTTCATTGAAAAATAATTATAATTATATTTTGGATTCATACAAAGAAAATTTCATACTTATAGTACAGCACTTAAACTCCAAATTCAGTCTTTTACAAATCAAATTCAACCTTTTTCATATCAAATTCAATCTTTTCCAAATAAAATTCACAGATGAAAACAAATACATAAGGTTCAAGGACATAAAATCAAAGTCAATAAATTCAATAAAGATATGAAAGTGCAACGTAATCTTTTTTCGAATATATAAGATTTCATGCTCAGCGGTCAAATAGATTGAATTACAATAATTAGTAAAGTTTATATACTTTTCGAATCATCAATTTGAGATTTTTTGATGCGAAATCGTTTCAGCATTCAGCTCCTTACGAATTCTTAAATACTTTGTACTTTTCCTTAAAAAAACACCCGATAATATCAAAAAATCCTTCCCCTACAATAAACGCAATGATTCGACACTAAACCGCCATTTACATTCCACCCCAAAAGTGACACCAACTAAAATATTCATGTTTTAATACCCTAACTACATTATAGTCCCAAATTATGATATAACCACCAACTTTTTCACTTCAGTAAACGAACCTACATCACACAACCCAAACAAAAGGGGACTAACACCCCCCAAATTAGTCATAATTACTCGATAATATTAAATGACCGAAAACTATACACAGGCGATGTTTTCGCCCACACGACCTGTTTACCTTTCAGCGCTTGAAATCATCAGTAAACATTTATGAAAACATAATAATAATCGCATGTAAATTCAGCACAGCTGCGGACTAATCAAAATTTCATACCTCCGATGCAAATCGGAATTGGATTCAATACGCGATTTGTGTATTAAATGACAGGTCGGGTAATAAACGCTGTATGCAAATCGCACACGACTTCTCTTTTGTGACTGTACCACAATAACGGCCGTAATTAAAATGGACGATTAACGTGTCGTTTGATTTTAAATTGAACCGGATCCGAATTAACTGGCGCGTATGGTAATGAGGTTCGATTGGGCATGATTAAGCAGTTTCTTGTATTATGGGAGAGTGGGTTGAAATTAATGAATACATATACACTATTGTTTGAAAATATTTGTTCGTATATACTTTTTCGATATGGATAGTATTAAAAGTATCGTAATTTTTATTTATTATATGTTACGCTACGTTTGTGTAATTGTTTCATTCATGAATCTTGATTTGTCTGTGAAATTTAATAACATTTGTTTGTATAGGTGCCATTTATTGTGAGCGCATATATGTAGGTGCAACAATTAACGTTTTTTGTCAAATGTGAGAATTGACATTCTTTAATTAAGTGGACAAATTAACTTCATGATCAATATTTTGGCCATATTTTTTTTTCAATAAGTACACTTTAGTTTGTAGGGTAATTTTTTCGAGCTTGCTGATGTGATGTATGTATAACCAAATGCGCCAAGCTTAAAGTGTTCTACAAAAAACGTTCCAAGATTTTTCTCAGAAATGGTAATATGATCAAAACTATTGGATAGATTTATAAGGATAGCTTTTTTAAAATGATAGGATTCTCTTACTATTAAAATATTTATTGTTAAAATAAAATTCGGTTTTTATACATAAATTCCGCAAAGTTGTCACAATATTATGATATTATTCAAACGAATTAATTGTGAAATTAAATTTATGTCTCTATATGTCAAAAGTATTAATTTTATTGATTGCGCACAAACTTTCAAACGTACATAATTCAATAGTTCCGTCTATAGATTTAAACGTCGAAAAGAGGATCAACTTCAAACGCAAAATTTGCAGACAAAGTTTCAAAACATTATCTTGACGGGCAAGATGAATAATTCAACTTCTGCACCATGAAATTCGCCACACAACCAAATTGAATAAATGCATTTGATCAACACTTTTCATGATAATTCTATACACAATTCCCATCCAAAAGTCCGACACTTCACATAACCATCTTTCCAAGTCGACAACGCATAAAAACGCGAATTCCTTACGCAACCAACGAACACAAAGACACGCATCACATACATATAATATAATATCGATTTTGCAAGTTTCGCAAAAGTAAACAAGCACCCTGTATAAGCGAAGTCGGGCATTAATCATTCAGACGCGCGACTAGAAATAGCAGCTGCGACTCGTTGCGCAACCAACTTCTCCAAACATCCGAATAAATGTTTGTTTGTTTGTTTGTTTGTTACGAACAAAAAGCAAATGTGATGCTTCAGTCGAACGTGCGTGTTTCGCTTTTTTTTTGTGCATAAGCTTTTTTGTTCTTAATATTTCATCGTTCGCAGATGAATGAATTTGGCGTTGGGAGAGTGTAATTTGTCAATTTTATTGAAGGAAAGGTTTGAATGGAAATTTTTGTTGATACGAATGGTTTGGTATATACTTTTGTTGTTCTTAAAATTTGTGGTTTCGTTTTGAGAACGATGTTTGTATGTTGTAATCTTGAGTTTTTTTATGGAATTTAAACAACATTGAAGCAACATTCGACCGTCGTATTTTAATGATTTTATCAACCAGCGACTTCCTGACTCACCTGAAAAAAATGAGCTCTTTTATGATTTACAAAGCTGAGCCTTGTTTATTTGATCCTTAACTTCTTTTTTAACCATATTATGATATTTGGTGTCAACGATTTAAGTTTTTCCCAATATTTCATAGGTATATTATAAGACACGTTAACTGTCACATCTAATAAATGACGTTAATTTTTTTTTTTTTGACAATACCAATAAATGGGACAACACACTAACAGATGACGTTTTTCACAAAAAAACACAAAATTTTTAATGTTTTTCATATAAAATGCGATTCGCGATTACACAAACTCGTACATATGCATATTACTGGAAAAAGGTAACTTTTGAAACAATACAGTCTGGAAAAATAAAATTAAGCTCCTATAAAAGTTTTATATCAAACAAGCTATGTGTAAATTTACACTATCGTACTATAAAAGTTTTCAATTTGAAAATATACGAAGTTTTTCTATATACTTCTTATAATAAGATATAGAAGATTTTCTTATCCGCAGTGATGTTCAAATGGAACTAAAAAAAATTCGAATGAATATTATTAATTTTTTGGTTGTAATTTTTCAAATATTATACTTAAGAATGATTTAGATTTTTTTCAGAGATCCAAGAACGTTCTGAAGTACTAAAAATTATTAAGTATAATTGGATATGTGAAAAAAATGTCGATTTTCAAAGCTATCGAAGCGAAGCTATCAATATCTTGAAATCGTATGTATTTACATCAAATTTATATTATCAATTTCCAAACCTATTTAAAGAATAATAAATATTTTCAAACACTAACAAAGCATAGGAAAAATTTCGCATAATACATTCGCGAACGTTTCTGCATATAAAATTTCGTATAAATCGCAGTCGGCGTGTATTACGATAAAACCTCGGCGCCGAAAAATATAAAAATAAATTTATTAGTTTTCGCGGATAAAAACGCGCATTTGAATGCGAAATCTAGAATAAAAAAGACGGTTTTTTATCCTGGGGGCGAACAGGATGAAAAAACGAGGGAAAATATTAAAATGCGAACGCTCCTATTGTGCCACGCGTGTGTGTTTCTCAAATTGTACGAAATTCTGTTGTATGTTGACAAAAAACCGTAATAAAAACGTTATGAAATCGCAATGAAACTATACTTTGTATGTAAAAGGAATGTATTTTTTGAACAAACGAGATGAACTTTATAATTTATGTGGTTTATTATATTCATATTTTAACGGTTGAAAGTAAGAACTTTGATCTTTAAATCTCGAATCCTGAATTCTTAACATAAATATAGAACGATGCTTGAAATTCTTTCATTATCGGATTTTTTTTAATATTGCATCTTTTACACTTCAAATTCATCATTTTATCATCACTATTGTCATATTAATTAACGAAATATAATCAGTTTGATTTTGATAATCTCAGCTGGTAATTTTTACATACAAAACAGTAAAAAAAAGAACTTTTTTTTCTTATAAATGATCATGTTACCCTAATTCTTATTTCTACATACATATGTATGTAAATTCCATAATCTATACAAATATTTATACAAAAAATACATCTCTGATGGTTGAATTTGGAGTCTAAAAGCTTTAATTTTTAAATATAATATAATATAATATAAAATAAATGTTTTTTACCGACGACTAGAAGGTGCATCGAAATTCCTATGGGTGGTGTAGTGCTGACTTGACACTCATATATTCCAGAGTCACGATGTTGAGGGAAACGAATCTGCAAAAAATTGAATATCTCAAATTAGTATCAGCAAAAATAATAAATCACAATATTATCATCGATATTTATCTTTTTATTATCACGAAGGACGGTAAACAGAGTGTCGCTTTCGTTTGACAGACGTTTTCATTGATGGCGTGAAAAGATAAACAAAGAACCATAGACCCATACAAATATCCCCCAGGATATATGAGGACGAAGAAATCCATATTTTTGCCACCGAGGACGTTTATATATGTATATATTTTTTTTTATGAAAAAATCTCAAGAGCTGAATTTGCATCTCATGAAATTTTCAAAGCACTCTGAAAATACGAAATCGTTGATTATATTGGTTCGAATGTGAGAAGAGTTTCGTTAAAATTTTTATTCATTTAAAACCAGAATCTGCTCGAAAGAATTGAAAATATTTATTCAGATATTCATAATAATATTTTTCATATTTTTAATGGAAATATAGGCTTTCACTTCAGCAGGGAGTACCTATGAAAATAAATATATATTTTTGTGTGGTGGGTCTGTGGGGAGGTCACGCACGTGCGCCGCACGCGAACGTCCCATTCGCTTTGTGTTGCATATTATATTTATATTTTTATATATATTTTGTATTATTCACGCCTTCGGGACGAAATCGAAACGAAAACAAAAGGTTGAGCACTAACGACACGTGTCAAAAGTGTCGTTAGCCCTTTGTCGGTTCCCGTAGGTGTAAAACCATAATACATACAGGTACACCCAATACTCTCTTTACACGGTTTCAAAATATATTGTTAATAAAAGAAACAGATTATTTTTTTCTATATTGTTTTTTTCATTTTAACACATTAATGATTAAAAAAATGTGTTATTATGCAACAGTGGTTAGATCCGGAGCAGACCAGTATATAATTATATGTAATTATTAAGTGAAAATTTATGTTGTTTTTTTTATCTCACATGGTGAAATTTTGAAACATTATACTTTTTTTTTAAATTATTTTTGGATACGGTTACATCCAAATACACTGATTGAACCATTTTCCAAATTTTATATGGTTACTATACATTTTTTTATACATTGGTCTCTAGAACGTATTCCCTGTGTAAAAAGAGATTTGGGTGAATATAAAAAAATATTGAAATAATATTTTTAAATCGGTACTTAAGATACACGATAAAAAATATTTTATTAGTTATTAGGATCGTTAAGAGAATTCGATGTACTTACATTTGAAGAGTTTTCGTTTATGAAATATTAGTTTAATAAAAAAAAAATTATTTTTTAATCTTAATACAAAAATTAAATGATAACCACCTTCTTATATTTTAAGGTCATAACAAGCAGACACATTAATTAGTCTGAAGCGAAAATCACACTCAATATATCTTCGAACAAATCATAAATAATATTTTCAATAAAGCCCACAGCGCAAATTCGGCACTAACGAAACGTACACATGTTCCAGGGACTAAAACTTTGTTTTATAACAGCGCAGGACAGAAATCGCCCTTGAGCTCCGATTTAAGGACTTTTATTGGTTCGAGCGTGCGTAGGCGACAAAACACGTACTACAACGCGGAGTGTCTCCGTTCGCGGGACAAAGTAACTTCTGTTTAACTTGCGGCTCCGTGGGACTTCTGAGTTACGTGCTACCCGGCTTTTATGCCAGGCTATACTCTTATCTTGAAGGTACAGGGTATTCCGGGAGGGAGGGTGCTCTGGGGAAGGTTAAAGTGGAATGTGGTAGTGGAACGAGTCGTGATTGAAATTATTAGTGGATGTTGGAAGGTCATGTGTTAGTTGTTTGATACCTGGGTGTTTATTTGATTGTTTTTGTTTTGTTGAAATATTTCGTTTTGGTTATTAATGATTAAAATATGTTAGATTCTATTATGCTTACTTTATTTCAGTGCCTGTTTTTATTTTTTTCATGAAGGTACTGGGTATTTTGAGAGAGAGAGAGAGAGAGAGAGAGATTGAGAGAGAGTGCTCTGGGGAAGGTTAAAGTGGAATGAGTCGTGATTGAAATTATTAGCAGGTAGATGTTAGAAGGTCGTGTGTTGTTTTTTTGGTACCCGGGTATTTGATTACATATTCAAATTGTATGATTTTTCAAAACTGAATTGAAATATTTTGTTTTGTTTCTTAATAGTTGGAATATGTACTTCAGATTCTATTGTATTTATTGTACTTTATACGATGGGGCCAGTTTTTACTCTTTTTCAACCTTATTATTTTTTTGAAGATGCAGGGTACAGGATATGCCCTATACAAGTTACATGGTACAGGAAAGGAACAGAACACCAAAAGTGTTCTGGGAAAAGTTAAAGGAGCCATGTGGCAGTGGAACGAACTGGTATCGAAATTTTAGGTGCTTAAGTGTTTATTCAAAAATTTTAATTATCATCATTCAATATTTCAGCTATCTGGGTACTCAAATATTCAAATATAATTTTCTAAAGAAAATTCATTCGAAAAGGCCTTAATACTAAACAAATATTAATTCAAAAACAAACATGTTTACACATAACGTAAGTTAATAACAAATTTATAGCATAATCGAAGAGCATAAACACCATTAATAATAATCAGGACGATCGTAATACGAAGGATATCAACAGCAAGGATATTATATGTATAATAGAAAATCGATAAACTTACCCGTAAAACCCAATCTTCCGAATGTGGACTATGCACACTCTGGAACCTCTGGTCAGATGTGTACGTTGACCTATCAACGGTCAGCAAGTGCAGGTCCCTGTGGCGTATCCACGACACCTGTGAACACGGCGTTAAACGGGTTTAATTGTCTGGAGATGTGTGTGGAACTTGCTCAAGACGGGCATGTTGGTAATAAACGTGCGCGTTGTTAAGTTGATAATTGGCTGGATAAATCTCGGTTTGTAGAAATGGGTAAGTTGGCGGTTTTGGTTTGATGATTGGAAAATTTTGTTTTGTTGTTTTTAGTATTGAATGTTTAGTGATGTGGTTTGAAAGTGGTGGAGATTTTGATTTTGAATTTTTGGTAAAGAATGGTTTTAGTGTTTAGTTTTTTTGGAATGAAAGTAAGTTTAAACTGAGCATACAAAAATGCAATTTCGTGTGCTCATTTTTAAGCTCGTTATGTGGTTTTATATAATTTTTTTGAAAATATTCTTATTTCAAACATCGGAAAATCTTTTTAACTTTTTTAGGATCGATGTATCAAAATATTTAAGTTTTTGGTACCAGAAAATTATTTTTGTACGATAAATATAATAATAATAATTATTATATACTATAGGATGTACACTTGGGTATGTCTATGGGGATCGTTTTTATGCGATTTGAAGTTATGCGATTTTCAAAATAATGGAACCTATCACTCATTTTTCTACAGAGGACAAAGCTTTTTTTATGCGAATGCGCAATTGAAATAAGTCCAGTTGTATTATATAAAAAAATCATCGTTTCGATAAAATTTTAGATTAATGAATAAAAAAATTAATTAATTTGAAAATTTTCGGTATTACCAAATATTTCGAAAGCATCCAAATTCGCAAACAAGATAAAAATTATCAAACAAGACATTCGCATAAAACGCCCAAAGACGTGCCAAATTTTCCCCGGAAATCCTTCGGACATTATTTGTAAGCAATTTTCCACAAAGAAAATGCGTCTACAGTTTCACTTGGCAAACTTTAAATATAGGTCGGCCGGCCACACATCTTACTTTTATTATTCCAGATATTCTTTTTTTTTCATATTAAATTGGCCTTGGAGTGTTCCGGATAAAATAAAGCCCCACAATAAAGCTTTACAGCGGGGGAAAACTCATTGTGCGCAAGTTCCCCCGGAAAGTTTCAGTTTTAAAATTAATTTCGACTTGTATATTATGTATGCATGCGGAATTTGCATGATGATAATAACTGTTGGGTCTTTCGAAAACTTTGAACGTTAACCGCGTCTGATAGTTAACGCGATAGTTTATTTTAATCGTTCGTGTCTCGAGTTCAAAATTATTTAGGAATATTTTAACCGGCGATTACATTGTATAATGGGTCCAATTTGGTATTTGAAAGGGTGTGTTAATCATTGAAATATTCCAAACTGTGACTAACTTAATTCTTATATCGTAAAAATCTACCGTTTCGTATTGTTTGTTAACTCCACGTTAATCTGGTCAGATAATATTAATTTAAGCACACGCAAACAATGCGAACGTTTTGTTTTATTATCGCAATTAAATTAAACCACAATACAAAAAAGAATTTATAATAAAAAACTTTGTTTTTAAATTTTTTTTGCATATCCATAAAAAAACTGCAATAAAATACAGAAATCGAATCGTAAAAGTGTCTAATTTTTACTGGATCGTCAAAGTTTTGGCGATTCTAAGAATTAGCCGTTTTGTTTAGCATTTTGTTACATCCTATGGCGGTTTTCGTCCGTTCTGATTTACGACGGCAATTTTATGGCACACCCGGTACTCGGATTAAGACGCCAAAGCGCGAAATTTCCGCGCTTTATGCGAAAAGTTCAGCAATAAAAACGTACAAACAGACATAAGTACGTACTGCTCACATACAAACTTGTGGATAAGGCAACTTCGATGGTTTTCGTGTTAATTTCGAAGAACGATGAGCTTATGGCGTATAGCGGGTTATCGATGGTTCAACTGCGAATGGGAAATGTTTCTGGCGAGAAAAACCGTGGAAAAAATCGATACTTTCGTAAATTGAAGTCTTTTGTTGTTTTGTGTGTGTGAAGTAAAGGTTTAGAAGGGGTTTTGTTTGTGAATCTTTGAATTTGGTATAGTGAGATGGTTAAAGTTTTAAATATTTCTGTTTTGGGTGGAGATCATTTGGATTTGTTTATAAATAAATAATTTTGATTATAGATATAAGCATAATGGATATATGAACCATTATATTGGAAAGTGGTGTATCTCTATTTTTCTTTGTTTCGAGATATTTTATGGTTTTTATTTTTTAAATATTTAAAAATACTGGTAATATGTAATAAATTTATTTTTCTTTTCTGAGGTTCTAGACATTAAATTTAAATGAAGTAATTGAAATTTCGGATTATGTTTAACTGAAAAAGTGTTTTTGGAATTGAATATTGATTAAGCGACATTTATTTATAACGAAACATGAAAAAAGTTATGAGCCGTTATAGTATGTCAACTCCAATTTTGAAAAAATTTAGTTAAACTAAAATTTAATTTAACATGGTTATTCTCTATGTACGTTTATAATAAACAAAGTCAACACAGTATAATATCTCCATAAAATAAACGAAAAATATATAATGGCTCATAAAAAAATAATTATACAAAATTAATCCAAATAAATATATTTTTTATCAAAAATTTAAAATTATCGGTTAAACATAAGATTGAACATTTACAAACATAACGTAGTAAATTTAAATTATGTTACCGTTTTATTTCCAAGGTTCTTGACTTTGCAGTTCAAGTAAGCTGTCTTGGCAATGAGGGCTGTCACATTTTTTGACACAGACGGTTCAAAATAAGGACCATGGCTCATCTGGACGAAATTTTCTTCGATTTCGTCCAAATGATCGGATTGATGATGTTGATCTTGGTATACTGGAGGATCTTCAGTATACACATAGTTGCCCCACGATTCTGAAATCAAACAAAAAACATAACAATTATTTTCTAAGAAATACAAAATTTTTCAGCAATAGAATATCTTTCACGAGAGTTATCTGATATTGCTCTATACTTATGATATGTAGGATAAATATTTTCACATTTACGGATACACAACACACGAAATAAACTGGATAGATCGAACGGGAATACGTACTATAGGGTTTATAATACGTACATACGTGTTGGGCACAATGCAATAAATATAAAGCCAGACGTTCACCGCTCGGAGAGAAGAGACGCAAACACAGACGGAGCTGCATTCAATTTAAAAATTCCTCACAAGTGGAAAACTCGTATTGAGCTACGTACTCGCTAGCTGATATATAATGCGTACTTTTGTATAGGTAGATCTCGATTTATGTCGTGTTCGGTTCGGGTTATTTCATTTTCGACGGAGTTATTGCTTTGTTTGTTAGAAAATAATTAAAAATATAATGTTTTGTGTGGTATTATTATGTATTAGGAGTGAAATTTTTATTTCATATATTTTTTAAGGTGGTTTTTCCTGATTAAAATAATGGTATGTTTAATATTTTTTCATATGATGATAACAATAATTTTTCCGTTAGTTAATATTTTATAATATAATACAAAAAATAAACAATAGATTACTACTAATTACCATACTACTTAATTATTAATTAAATAATTATTTTATAATAAATATGTATAGCTTCTCTCATAGGACTATTTAATTTAAATGAAAAATTTCTAAAATTTAATTATCAAAGTTAAAGTGCTATCAATCGTAATAGTTTCAATCTAGTAATTAATTTTAATAACATATAATTAAGTCAATACATGAATTTGATAATGTTCTATAAAATTTATTTAAAATTAATTAGTAAAAGATTAGTTAACTTTTGATTTTTATGTAAGGTATCTTTTTAAATCGTTGATATCTCTCGCAATATAAAAACAATGTCTATAACTTTCAATATTATGAAATTTTAAGTTTCAGAACTAACTGAGAACTTTGTTTTAGTTACAATCAATAAATTAAGTTATGTTATGTTGCATTCAGTACATGTAAATGATAAAGTATTATTGATCAAAATTGAAAAATTACTCAATAAGAGATAGTTTTATTATTATATTAACTTTTATGCAAGGGATCTTTTCAAATCGTTTCTACTTTTCAAAATGTAAAAAAACTATAATTTTCTTTTATAATTAATATAATATTATATATGAAAAATATTTTTGGATAAGCTTTTTGGATTTGGCTCTTTTTATAGAATGTAAATAATAGTGAAAAAAGTATTAACATATTCAAATATACAATGTAATATTCATTTCATTGAATAATTTAAAAAAATGAATAAAAATACCAAAATCTTTCAGAAAGAGATTTAAGAAAGTTTTATTCATACAAAATATACATTATACCACGTGCAGTTTATCTTTAACAAAACCAACACATTCGACAAAACCAAACAGTCAACACGAATCAAATTTTTCACGAAGCTCCAGGATTTGCAAGATTTCCCACACACGACTTTCAGCAAATCTAGCGTTATAATCGAGGCTTCAGTGCATGTTGAAGTTACACGATATACGCCTCAACAAATATCCCAGGTCCTTTAGCCGAGGAATTCGATTACAATACGTGTAGTTGTGTGAGAGAGCAAAAAGTCGCACCACAATACGTATTTTTATGCGAAAGGACTTTTCGTGGAATTTTCCGAGCGGGAATTTTCCGGGGGCCTGTGTTTTATTGTGTTCGAGTTGGCGTTTTTCCGGGTTCGGATTTTCCCGCGTGTCCATAAACTGCAGGCGTTTTCGTATTATGTATTGTATATGTGACAAGTGACATGTGCGTTTATGTTATTTACGCTAATATTGTTCGTATAAGCGGAGCTTTTTTTTCCTGGTGTATATTGATCGAGCAATAAAGTTAATAGACATTCGTTGCATGTCCAAAAGTACTGATTGATCAAATCCAGGTCGTGAAAATTGTATTTTTATTTCAGTATGATTTTTTTATTGAAAAATTGTATGAATAATTCAAAAAAATTATATTGGATAAACAAATTTGACAATTTATCATTTTCATATCGACCTACATATTATACAAATAGGACGCGTGACGTTCCCGTACATTTCTCGAAATGAGATTTTCCACTTCATTCGACTTTTCCTCGGCGAAAAACTTTCGCTAATAAATCAAACGAATTTTCTTCGAAAGGAAAAAAATCGGCAAACGTGTTTATCTAATTTCGCTTCATACAAGCAAATTCTCATACACGTTTCTCCAATACGAACGCGATATACCGAAAACGCACGAATTTATCATAATTCCAGTATTAAAATTCGACTGTCGTACGAGCGTGATTTATAACCGGGGGAAATAATATGTTTTCAGCGTATTTTTCGTCTATATAATATTATTATTATAATATAATGCTCTTTTTGTGCGATTTTTTTGCTCTATCGAGCAGCGTTTGCGAAACGATGATGACACGTTTATTGCCCGACGGGAATTTGTCATTCAGACGAATATGAATTAAATAGGGCGTAAACATATCGTTTTTCCAATTAGGTTTGCTCCGTCGATTTCGGAAAAACAAACAGGCGAAACAATGTGTGGGAAAAACTGCGATGCCAATCAGAAAAATGTCACACATGTAATTGACGCCGAATACGATAGCTTTTATTGCTCGGAATTTTTTGGTATAGGTTTTTTTAATTTTTGATTGTGTTTTTGTAGTTTAATTGTAAATTTTTACTATATATGTTATGCGATGTTTGTGAAATTACTTAGTTCACGTACGATGCAAAAAAGTTTGGTGTTTTATGTGAATACAATATGTAATAGAAAATTTTGGAATTTTTTCTTTTAGAATTATTTTCATTTCCACGCCTTTTATTTTTCATGGTCTTGGATGTCAATGATTAAGTAAGATTGGGTTTGGTTTTGTTTTTGTTTTTAAGTTAAAAGCTCTGATTGTTAATTGAAAGGGTAAAATTTCGTTAGGTGGAAAGGAAATCAATGAAAAAGAAGTTCAAATTTTGAATAATAAAGACGTTTAGTTTTAAAAAAAATCAACAACACGTTATTTCATTCTATTGTATGAATATGACGCAAAGATTTTGTATTGTATGCGAATTAAGCAATTTTCAAGCAACTCATAACAAATATAAAAAGTTGATCTTGTATAGATATAAAAATTTTGATTGTATCAATTTTTTTTTTAATTCGAGTATCAAATCATTTTAAATGTTAGTAATAAATAAATGTTAAAGGATATTTTGAAATAAGACACATTTCTTATTATAGAAGTTGATAAATTTTATATGTTTTACTAGTTCATAATTATACTGGTATATTTTAACAATTACAGTATTAAGATGGTGAAAATCTAAAATTAAAGTATTCAGAATTTTTTTTCGGACGGAATTTGCCAATTTTTCAGCTTTTAGAGAAAAATGTAAATAAATTTATCGATTTATTTACTTTACATTGAATACAATAGATAACTTCGGTTCACGAAAGATTTATAAGATCAATTTATTATTATTTTTTAAACAAAATCAAGCAATCTCAAAAGTTGTATAACTCCGAAAAGCTTTTCCGACCCGTCTTTTTTCCGATCCGCGGAGTCGAAACGATAATAGAATTATATTTTCCCGGGATTTTTCCCGCCGACATAAGACGGATTATTAATATTTCAAATGGCCGCAAGCCTTTTAATTAAGTTTCCAATAAAGTTCCGCTAATTGGAGAAATGTAGCGTGAACTTCTCAATAACGCGCCACTCCTCTCCCGGTTTTCCCGAAATCCACCTTTTCCCGTTTCCACTGCGACCGTCTTCAGCTCGTTTTATCCAATTTGAATTTTCCGTATCTTTTCTTCTTGGGAACACGGTTAGAGACTTAATTTTGACGGTTCGCTCGAGCGAAAGTTTAATTCGGAGAGTGTTCGATCGCTTTCCACGGGAGTATCGCGATTCCGAAACTGGAGGGAAAATTCGATTTTGCGCGTTTCGCCCGATTGCATTTGAATTTATAACTAACAGTATAATTTTATGGTATCGTAAAATAGTTCGATTTCCATAAAACGTTTGATGGTTTATTATGGAATTCCCATGTGAAATTAAAAACGGAGTTCGCTTGGAAAAAATATCGACGTGGTCATAAATTTATTTTTCATGAATAATTAATACTATTTTTTTTAAATTTTATTCATAATAATATTAAAATTATTTACATATACGTATATTCGTATGTATATGCGTATATATTGGGACAATAGATTGTATTTTTTTTTAAATAATTTCCAATACAAAATATCAAGTCACAATAAGACAAAGAAAATTCGATACATCTAGCTTTTATATTCCAAATTCAACTTTTTATAAATCAAGTTTAATCCTTTTCAAATCAAATTTAGTCTTCACTTAATCAAATTCAATCCTTTTAAAATCAAATTCGATTTTTATAAATCATATTCAATCAATAGAAATGTATTTTTATTAAATATATAATATTTATTTATAGATAAACGTTTAAAATATATACAAATAAGTATTAGTTTGGACAATATGATAATTTATAAAAAAAAAAATTTTCTTGTTGTTTGTGTATAAAAAATTGTAAAAATCACCAAATGAGATTATTAAAGTTAGATTTATGAATATATTGTGTTTCATTGAATATATGTAATATGAAAACGGTCTTAATAATATATTATTGATAATTGAATTTCATTTGTAAAAGGTTTAATTTCATCTAGAAATGGCTTAATTCGATATCTAAAAGGCTGAATATTATTTAAAAAAAGGTTTAATTTAATCTATAAAAGTATGAATCAGGAGTGTAAAGAACATTGTAATCATACTAAAGATTTCTCTTATACTTTTGTTTTTCTTTCACATTAGAAACATTACAAAAGTAAATAAACAATTATTTTTATTTAAAAAAGTACCAGTATATTGAATTTCAGTATATAAATGGGAATATATCAAATTTTAATGATACCGGCTTTCAGAGCGGTTTAACATAATGACGTGCTCGAATCGAAATTTGCTGAAAATTTACGGGCGCGCTTCTCGTATACTATACCGTTTAAATGTTGACCAATAATTTATCGGAATTTTCGTCGCTTTGTTTGTTCAAAATTGTGAAATTTCACGTTCGATTACGAAATTTTATCGAAAACGGGTCAAAATTGTGCGGTTAGTGGATTGAGCCGTGAAACTGTTTAATGTACCGTTTCTGAAAACTGTTTGCGGTTCTCGTTGCTGTTATTTTGATTGAAAATGCCATGTATGTGATTAAAATGTATAATATATATTATTAATTTGTGATTGTATATACAATCACAAACAAAACAAGATGAGAAATTGTTCAATGTTGACATAAAATGGTTAATTTATGTCATATTATCATAATAAGTTCTTAAGAGTTATATTCTAATATGAAAATATGTAAATGATTTCGAAAGGCTTTGTCGTGAATTGCAAATCATTGAAAATTATGAATCAAAAAGGTTATTCAGATCATTATCGATACATGCAATTGAAATAATGTTTATTGGAAGAAAATTCTATTTCAAATACAATCTGATTTTTTGGTATTTTTTGAGCAAGATTCGGAACGTTTGAATATTAAAAATTGTCTTCAATTTTGTTTATATATTGACGATACAACTTTATTGTTTAACTTCAATGTATCAAAGCATTGAAAATGATAATTTTTATTTTTATAAAGCTGTTGCTTTAGTACAAGATTTTATAAAACTTAAAATATGTTCAGATCAATACAATTTTTAATGTTTTTGATATTATTTAAGATTCTATTGAAGATAATAATATTAATTTTAAAGATTTTGATAAAAATTTTATCATAAAGGGTTTTTTTACTTATTTTTTAGTAGTTACTTATTATTTAGACTTAACTTTCACATTTTACTTCAATCACTAACTACGAGCCTGACTCGTTACTCCATTGCACTTCTTTGAACACAAACGTACATAAATTTTTCACTCAAAACGTATTCCGGTCGATTAAAGAACACAAAACAAACACCAAAACACGCAAAATTTCCCGAAAAACCCCCCCGAATCCGAACAAGCACACAAAGCAAACAGCGAGAGTCCGGCAACTTTATTATCAGCGAGTTTGTTTTTCGGCCCGCGTTTGTTTATATTAAAGTGGTCCGCGTTAACGGCGGAATAAAAACAATTTAATCCTTTAAGGCGATTTCCGAAATAAGGGTAAGGCGCTTAATAACGGCCCTTTTCGAAATCGAAATCGAAATATTCCGAAGCGCGGCCGCACAATCGAATCGAGATTAAGTCCCGGGCGTGTTTTGTGTTTTTGCGATTTGTTGTATTTTCGGCGGTCGTTAGATTTTATTGTTTCGAAAAATGGATTGTTTAAACTGAAGAGTTTGCGCGAAGAAGTAATAAGGATTTCGAAATGTATAAATTTTTTATTTTAAGTGTGTGTTTTATGTTGAAATGCGAGGAACGAAAGAAATATTATTCACAAACGTTTCATATGCACAAAAGCTTTAAACGTCGAAAAACCTTTTAAATTTATATATAGAAATGAAATTTAAAACCATACACATTTTGTGATCTTCTATATTGTATTTTGTTAGGCTGCGTTTGTGTAAACGCTTCGTCTATTAACGAGGCAAAGAATCTTGCTTTGTTTTTGAAATTTAACAACATCTCGCAATGTATAGGCGCATTATTTAATATCTTCTGTCAAATATGATAGTCGACGTGTCTTACGACATACTTATGGATTGTATTAAAATTTCATTGGATCGCCTGATACTTTTGAAATCAATATAATTTTTAAAGAGGAGTTCTGTGATTTTAATTTTAAAAGGAGGATTTCTTTTAATTTGTGGATATGTTACGCTATGTTTGTGTAATCGCTTCGTCTATATGTTAAATGGAGTAAAGAATCTTGCTTTGTCTGTGAAATTTAACATCGTCTGGTTGTGTATAGGTGCATCATTTAACGTCACCTGTCAAATATGACAGTCAACATATCTTATAACATATTATACTTATGGAAGGCAATAAAATTTTCTTAGTACACCTGATAGTATGAAGGATTTGGAAATTTTGACAACGAAATTTATTTTGACAATTTTGACAACTTTATTGAAAATTTTATAATTGACAATTTTGATTGAACGAAAAAAGGTTCGCCATCACTGTCTAAACTTTAGACGTGCTTTAGACTCTAAAGCACGTCATCTGTCATATTTGACGAAGTCGTTAAATGATGCACTTATAATGTGTCTACACTCATCGAGGCTTATGTTAAATTTCATAGACAAAGCAAGATTCCTTGTTTCGTCTATAAACGAAAGGATTACACAAATGTAGCTCAACATATGCAAATGTGCCTAAAAAAAACCATCAAAAAACAAAACGATAAGAATCTATTTTGGCGAAAGTTCTATTTTACATATCGAAAATATTCACATTAGCTAAATTGACAAATGCACATTGCAATAGAATAAACTTAATGCAACCGGCTCAAAGGCATTAAACGAAAGCCTTCGCGACGTAATGTATGACGCACGATAATATAATGTGACGCATTTATGACAACTATTCTCCTTTGTCTCTTTCGCGATCTGGTAGTTTTGGTATTCGCGTCTCGCTCTCGGCTCGGAAAAGTGTCTCTTTCTGTTTGGGGGAGGGTTTTTCTTTATGGGGCGCTCGTGGAAAATGAAAACGACGCACTTTTCCAACGCTGGAGAGAAGTAAAGTAATGACCGCGTAGTTTATTATCCTTGGAAGGATTTTATTTTTTTTGAGTATTGATAATCTTGGGAAAGGTTCGAATTCATTGTTTTTTTTCGAAAAAAATGAATTACCTAATCGTGAGAACGACAATATTAGGAAATTTAGTTCTTAATCATATCGTAATACTGGAATTTTCAAATTAAGTCATTACATTATCATCAGTCGACTTTTCGATAAATTGAAGGTTTTTGGAATAAAATTTTTATCCAAAATCTTGAATTTCCAATCTCTTTATTATTATTATTATTATTATTTTTATTATTATTAATATTTTATAATATTATTAATAGTTTGAAATTTTTTGTATAATATTTTGATTTGAATATAACAAAAAAAAATAGTACAGACATGTCAAGGTTTTACACTCCAAATTCAGTCTTTTTAAAATCAAATTCAACCTATTTCAACACATTTAATGAACTAAAAAGTTGGTTCATGCTTTGTAAATGGTTGAATTTAGAATGTGAAATCTGTATACATGTCAAAACTAGAATTTGTATCATGAAAAGAAAATAAAAATTTTTTCGTACTTAAAAATGAAGCTAAATGATCATTAAGGATTTTAATTATAATATATTTCAAATGATAATAAAAAAAGATCTGATACGTAATTTTGTAGTAAATTATATGTCATGTGATATTATAAATATTATAAAAAATTAAATATTTTGAAATTTTCAGTATATCGATCGAAATTTAAAACAAGGAAAACACATTATAAACGTATAATAGAGGTTGTATACGTGAAAAAAGAAAAAAAGGCGTACGTGTACTAAATACGAAATTTAAATTTAACTCGAAAATTCGTTACAAAGGGGTGAAAAATTTGCGATCGGAAAAAGCGGAAGGCGCGCTTTTCCACCTGTCGTTTTTATCTTGGCCGTCTGTCCCGCGGGAAATTCGGAAAAACACCACCCCGAATCGCTCACACCTAGCTTTTCCGGACGAACGCACCTAAATGCGCACGAATTAAAAGCGTTTTATTTATTTTTCGTCCTTTTTCAAAGTCACAAGTCTGTTAAATCGTCGCTTTATTGCGTGCTTGGACAAAGAAAAATGTATTTACATCCGAAATTAGAATAAAATTCAATTGCCAAATTGTATTGTTTGCTATGTGTTTATTTGTTATTTTCGAATATCATTCAAATTATATAATTTAATATAAATAATAGATTTAAAAAATATATAATTATTTGAAATACATCAATCATTTTTCGACGTTAAATTATCGTTTGAATAATTTTTATGTACTCTATACTTAAATCTATAATTTCAGAAAAAAGCCATACAATTACATTTTTTCATCGGCTAGACATTTCAATTACCTTAAGTAAACGATTAAGTTTTCAATTATGAGGAAAACAAAAGCGAAAATACGTGTATTGATAAAATCTGATTTAGCACTCAACAAGATCGAAATTTAATCGAATTTATGTAAAAGGTAAACATTATTTCTAAATTTGAACGTTTTAATTATATAAAACAAGTACTCGACTTGTAACTAGATCAATTAAAATCTCCTGTGAACGAAACTCGCAATTAACTAAATAAAATATAGGTATATGTTACATTTAACAAATTCACTCTTCGTACATACATGTATAAATTAAGAATTAATTAGATTGCTTCTTAGAAGAGACTAAGTAATTCATTCATAGAATGTTTTAAATAGATATAAAGAAAACGAATAAAAACCCGGTAATGAGTTATATATTTTACAGTTTGAAATGGATCAAATAAATACGTAAAAAATAATACTATGATATCTAAAACCAACAAGTTTATATACATATGTACATTCGAATCGAACAAAAATTCGAATTTGAAATTCGAAAAGTAAGAATGTCTTAAATTTTAAAAAAGGGGCTTATAATTCAATGCGAAAGGGCCTGAAAAATGAGCGGGTCTGAAAAAATCCCGCGGCCGAAGGCTTCCAATTGCGAAATTGACTTCGTCGTCTTGACGTAACAATACGCCGTTTTCAATTCTGTAAAAGCGAACAGAGAGATAATTGTTTCTGGGAAAAGTACTCTTCCTTAAAATCGCGAACGTCTGAAAGAAACGCGGCTCTGAAAGTCGAGGGCCCGACAACTACTGGCCATTAATTATTATTTTTTGAAATCGGAGAGGCTCTATGTTGTGTGTGTGGGTGGGACTTCAGGATTTTATATAAATTTTGATAGAGCGATGGTTAAGGAAGGTCAAAGTTTATGTTGAGTTTGGTTCGTTTAAGAAATTGAAGTTTGCGTTTGATGAAGGAAATTCGATGTGAATAAGATATTAATTTCATTGCTGAAATTTAATAAAGGGAGTTCTCTCTTTGATTTTGTTTTTGTTGGCGAAATTATAATAATTTTCGTATAAAAGAAACTATTTTCTGAAACGGTTACACGTGTTGAAGTTTTCCTGGCGTTTATGTACTACGCAAGAATAACCTCTATGCGGAAAATTTCAAAATTCTAATAAAAGAGTTTCATCTCGATCAAATTCCATTAGAAAACATATATAGCTCAACAATCAAGTCTATATTAATTCAATACATAGGTTTAAATTCGAAAATTTCTATATATTCAAATTATATAATTCCATTTATATGATAATAAATTTTGGTCGCGGAATTCATCTATAAAAACTGAACAATTAAATTTATACTTAAGAAAATACTGTTATATTAAAAAAGGTATTTTTGTCAATTTACGCACTAATTTTGATTATGTTACAGTTATTTAAAAAAAATCGTAGAGCAATTTGCTAAAATACGTTTAAGTTCTTGGTTGAATATTAAGAAAATTTCATGTTTTGCGATACGGGCAAGTTAAAATGAACTTATTTATGATAAAATATTGATTTTTGAATAAGATTATTTTTTCAATTCATCTGATACAGTATTTTGTAGTATTTATCTGTATTAAAAATAGGAAGATTTTTAAAGCTTGTTAATTTTTAATCTAATGCGTCAAAAACTCAAAAGTGTTTTAGGATTTTTTTTATAATTGATAACAAGTTGAAAATAAATACACAAATTAACAAAGATATTTTTTATAAAAAAACAGTATTTTCACATGTATAATTTTTATATAAAAATCCCAAAATCCGCGATCAAAACCGCCACACCGAAAAAACCAAAAAAAACTCACGGCTCTTGATGATGATCATCAAAATCGCTAAGATCTTCTGCATCTTCCCCGCCAGATTCACATGACCATCGTCAGACAAACAACACCGCACATCCCCAACACAAAATTTATCCAACAACAACAATACAGCAGTCAAACACAGCCATCATCCATAGCAACACTTCTCCCCTTCAGCACAGCACCGCGCGGGACAGGTCGCCATGCCGGCGGCCCAATTGCCCAATCCACCCCTTGACCCTCACAATACTTCTGCCAATTTATATAACTGTGCAGGTCCGAACGAGCGCCACGTGCGGCCCTCTCGGCGCCGGTTCGCCGACTGGCCCACTGAGCAGTCGCAATGCGAGCCGCCCCTGGGCCCCCTAGGCCCACCCCGCGGCCCACCCCTGGTGCCGGGCCTGGTGGCGTTATCTCGTCTCTATTTCAAATTTATACGTGTCGTCTGAGTTATCAGCGCTAAAATAGAGCGCTTATCGCGGCCGATTGTCTCTCGCTCGTTCCGCGGGCGGTGTTAATTGAAAATTTCGTAATTTACCGCCGTTTAGGGGTAGGGGTTAATTGGGGGTTTTTATTAATTGAGGGAGGTGTGGAAAAATTGATGTTTTTTTGTGTCGGGTTTGGATAAATGAGTTTGATTGTGTTTATTTTGGTAGTGTGACGATTTTTGTTGCGTGATTTGTCTGTGAAAACTAAATTTTTAGAATTATGTATTATTTTTTACATTAAAAAAAAAATACAATTTTTTTGAATTTATACACTAATTTTCATGATATTACCGTTTCTAGGAAGAATCCTGAAGTGGTTTTTGCAGAACAACTTGAGCTTGTTTGCTATGTCAGGTTGAATATTATCAAAATCAAAAAACATATTTCTATCGCAAAACATTATTTGAAAACTACAAAAGACTGAATTTGATTAATTAAAAGCTTATTCTTCCTAGATAATTAATATTTTAACTATAAACTCTATTACAAAGAGAAAATTTTAACTCGCTTATTTCATAATAAAGTGATCCCTTTAATGAGGCACAATTCTGGATTGTTGCTTTGTTTTAATTATGGAATAATTTCAAAAACTTTTATAGATGTTTTTTATATTATTTTAACAATTTTTCTTATTCAATAAATAATTTTTTTTTTATTCATAATATTTTTTGTTCATAGCAGCCTACTTTTCAATTCACAGTTCATCCCTTCAGAAACATTTTAAACCTATCATTTTAATTATTTTTTTTGTTGATATGAAATATCAAAAAAACGTATTGATTTTAAAGTTTCAAAAGTAATTGTGTCGATTTTAATATAAAATTTGATAAAAACATGTTACTTTTAATTTCGGTCGATTGATATTATACCTAAATCGAAAAGTACCTTTGTTATTTTTCATTAACTTATTAATTAATAATTATATCGGATTGAAATTTTTACTTCTAGATTTAGATCAGGCTTGTCCAAAATTTCAGTATGCGGGGGCCACTTACAAATCTCAAATCTCAAAATTTCAATTGTTGTACATTCAAAACGTAATAAGTATTAAAATATTGGTAAGGTAATTTATTTCCATTATAAAACTATTTCGATGAGTTCATTTCGGAATAAATGCTGTTTGTTATGTTTGTTTTTGTGTGAAAAATGGGGGCCACTTTGGCACCGCAGTGGTTCTTTGGACAAGCCTGATTTAGATGAAACACGCATATTATTTATTTGATTTTAATTTTTCTATCATGTGTGTGAAAATATGCAACCATTTCACGATCAAAGTTGTCGCATCACATGTACTGAATAACAAAATTATTTTTAATTACATACTTCGATATACATATTAATATATTCATTAATTGATTTTTAAAAACGAGGCGACATTATAACAAAACGGATAGATTCGCGATAAATATTTTTCGCATTATACCGATCGTATCACAATGGAGTCCATTTATGAAATGGACGATGATAAATCATTTGATTCGAATAAAATACATTATTCACATTTCAAAGAACATCACGAATTTTACGATTGCGCACTATAAATGTAATTTAAAAAAAAAATGAAAAATCACTATTGGCACGCGAACCTTAGCGAGTTTTCCAAGATAAGCGAAAACTTTCGTAAGAAACGAGCATTGCAATTTAGTTAGAATGGGTAGAAAATACGAGTTTGTTTTCGATTTGAAAAATTGAATTTTAATCTATCTGTACATTAATATCTGATTCTGAAATAATACTAATGATATGATATTATATTATTATTGAATATTTATTTCACAGTTAACGTAGTTGGTTAAAGTTTTATTGATGATTTAGGAAATACAATTTTTAATTTACATTTCTGTAATTTTTAGTCAAATAAAGCTTTACTGTGATAATGGAAATCGATTAATCATTTGTTTCTTTATATTAAGTATATACATATGTTACATGTCGTTTGCAAAATTGCTTAGTTTGCGTAAGATGCAAAATTTTTGCTTTGCATGCGAGTGATATAGCGGAATGGTGCTTTATTGATATTTTTTTAAACTAAACATCTATATTATTCAAAATTTTAACTACGTTTTCATTATTTTATTTTCTATCTAACGAAACTTAATCCTATAGATAATAATTAGAATTTAAAACTAATAAAAAACTAAATCTAACCTAACCTAAATATTGACATTTCCAAGATCATGAAAAGGAATGGATGTAGAAACGAAGATAATGAAAATGAAGAAGTCCAAATTTTGATTAAAAAAAAAATTTATTGTATTTCTACTATACTTTTGACATACAATGATTTTTTGCGTTATACGCAAACTAAGAAATTTCACAAACGATGCGTAACATACGTAATAGCTTATATCTGTTTGTCTGTGGAAACGTTTAAAATAAACTATAATATGAATACCGAAAATAAAAAAAGGACTTAAGTGCCATTTTCCAGATTTTGAAACCACAGTGGATTTTGTTAAAAAATTCCCATACAACCGGTACAAGTTAACTGTTTTTTGAAACTTCGACCATATTTCAAAACATGAACGTTGGTATATATAGGTATAATAGAATGTATTTCTGGCATAAAAACGATTTTGGATTTTTTGGCAGTCTTTTCTTTATTTCTGGTATTTATATTATTGAGCGCAATTATCATACGTTTTTCGATACTGAATGCTTTAACAAAAATTTCAATAATTCAACCAAATAACACAACACACAAACAACCCTGTACAATCAACCTGTACCATAATAAATATCAATTAACCCACAACGCGCCGCCGAAGCGCAGCGCGATCCCGCTAATACATAACCGAAATGATAAATACGATAATTCGCGTTCGGTATTTTTGCACTTCGCCCATTAATTAATTAATTACCAGCCGAAATGAAAATTAACGCACAAATGTTTAATTGCGGGCGAAATCAACGCTGCCCGACCGTTATTATTGTGCTCGGCGGCCGTTAATATAAATGGGGTTTAATTAAAACGCCGCGTACATCGGCATGTACCTGTACTCGATCGTAATTATAATCGCGATTATGTGAGTTATGTTCGAGGAGATCGATAACTGCCGTTCGGCGGTGGGAATGTCGCGGTTGTGATGTTTGGGGTCTAGACTGCAAACTTTGACTAGTCGAAGTGTCGAGGTGTGGCTTTTATATGATGTGATGGTATTGATCATGGGATTTTTTTGTTAAGAATTCGAATCGGTAGTTTTTCGTTAGACTGGCACAAGTGGTTGGTTAAGATAGTGTTTGATATGCTATTTATGTGTGTGTGAGTGTGCCGGTCATTTGCGCCAGTTTAATGGGAAAGTACCGCTGTGCCTTTAAAATTATAGATTAAAAATATTGCATTTAAAAAAAATTGTCTTTGCCAACTTATGTTCTGATTTTAACAGTTTTTTCATTTATAGGGAAAATTCTAGAACGATTTTTACCAAACACTTTTGAGTTTTTTGTGTATTAGGTTGTTAGAGTTTGCTGATGTTCATTAGCAAACTCTAAAATTATTTATATTATATTTTTATCGTAAAACAGTCAAATGCCACAAAATTCTACATATATCAAACGAAATAAGAAAATAATCTTATTTAATAATAAATGTTTTCACCGTGAAATTTTTCGCAATCAATACATTTTAGTTTGCCTGTACCGTAAAATGGGAAAAAATTCTGATTTAGTTGATATTCAAACTAATGTGCCGAAAAACTTGAACATTTTTTTACTAAAATCGCTTCAGAAATTTTCCCAAAAATGGTAACGTAGTCAAAATAAGTGCATAAGTTTGAAAAGATAGTCCTTATAAAATGGATGTATCTTCTTATTTGTAATTCCGTGATTGAAGTTGTTACAGTAGTATATAGGTGTTAGTTTGAATTAGAAATATATTATTTGAATTTTTTTATTGGTATTATGGTGGATTTTGATAGTAAAATAGTATATGTTAAGAATTTAATTTAACCATGATAGTCTAATGTGGAATTGTTTAGGAAATATTTCCACTTTATCATCATAAATAAATCAGTAGCCAAGCCTTTTTCAGAAACACCTTTAAATTATTGACTTAGAAAATTCAAGATAATTTTTATTAAAACATTATTTTTTAACTGGTCTTTTAAATAAAGCTATTGACCCGATTAGATGCTTATCGTTGCATGAAAATGATGTATTACTTAAAAATTTCAAAAGATTTAACTATTTAAATTTAATTAAAAGCGTTTTTGTATTCGAAATTTTTACTCAAAGCTTTACACGATCAAATCCGCTAGCAATTAATTTAATTTTTACATACAAAACAAAATATTACTTCATTTAGTCAACGTACTAGCAGATTAAATATAATTGCTTTAATTTCACCGGATTTGCATTTATATTTTCATATATAAATCCGCTTTTGTACTCAACTCAAATAATTTATTTCAATTACCGTGATTAATAATTAGTTTTATTATGCTATTTGTTTTACATAAAGCTTATTCGAAATACTAAAATAGGACCGTTTCATAAATATAATATTACACATGAAGATTAAACGAAACGAATTCAGATCGTGCTCCACCTTAGATGCGTGATTAAGGAAAGACGCTTTCTGCAATTACTTCATGCCAATGTACTCACATGCGAGGAGTATCTTACCAAAATTCGCAATTAGATATATTAAATTGTAAATTAATTATGAAATCACTATTTTGTTGTATTATTATGTATGTCGATTCAATAGTATGGTATTTTTGATGAATTTTTAATTTTCTGAAGTTAAGTAATGTTTAGTGCGGTTAATAAATAGATGTGTTTGTGTATTGGTTATGATTTTATATATGGTTTAGTATTAAATTATTTATTATTGTATTTTTTTGTCATATATTTGACTTTATTGAATCAAAATTAAGTGACTAGAAGTTAAGTTGGTTTATACTTATTTTAGAAGAAATGAGTTTTTGGGATCACTTACCTCTTTCAAGAATGACTAATATGCGGTTTTTATACTTTACATTCAATAATATATAAATCAAATTCAACCTTTTAAACTTCAAATTAAACCCTTTTCAAATTAACTTCATCCAGTGAAAAGTATTATTAATACCTTTGTAATAGTAATCAACGAAATACAATCTATTTTTCAATTTAATTTCGATAATCTCAGTTGGCAATTTTCACAAATTTTTACATACATAATTAATTATATTTTTTAATAAATTAATCTAAAAATAGGTATACATATCTAATATTTAATTTTTATTTTCCATGAAATCAATAAAAAATTGAAAAATTATGGTAATAAATTTGTGACAATTGAATTTGATTTATAAAAAGTTAAATTTGAAGTTTAAAAGATTGAATTTGATTTGTATAAGATTGAATTTGGAATGTAAAAGCTGCATGAGAAAAATATTTGAACTTCTGATGATATATTGAATTTTTTGGAATGTAAAGCTACATGTGAAAAAGATTTTAAATTCTGACGTTATATTGAATTCTTTTCATATGTTTTCACAAAAAACTTATCCTGTATATAAGTTTAATACATATGATATCGAATATGAACCAATTCTACACAACTGCTTAATAAACGAATATAAACGACGATCACATTCGAATGAACCAAAAAACGACACATCAAATTTTAAACCACACACATAACGAGTTTTGTCTCCGCGCCCCTTTCACACATACACACAGGTGCGATGCTCAGCAATATTCAAACACGCAATATTCACAGGCCACTATTTCGAGATTGAAAACGAAATTTCGCATGTGAAGTGAAGTTGGCAAACGGAGGTATCAATCAATCAAATTGTACGTTCTGCGCCTGACGCGACTTCGCCCCGAGTACATAATTAGTTACCGCAAAGTTCGACTACAAACTTCAACTATATAATATCTGTGTTTGCCCCGTGTAACGCCGTTAATGTGTATGTTTAACGGATCGCTGCTATGTTCGGGGATAACTTGTTGATGATCCCGATCGGTGTCTAATCGTGGAAATGGGTTTTATTTGCGTTGGGGTCTTTTCGGGTGTGACATTATGGGTGGTCTTATCGGATATTTAATTTTAAACGTTGAGTTATCGTTGAAGAGGAACGTTTCGTTTTGAAGTAAAATGAAAGTATAAAATGTATAGGAAGATTTTAGTATTGCTTTTTTTACTCTAAATTCATCATTTTACAAATCAAATTCAATCATCGGAAAGTATTATTAAGATCGTTGCCATGGTAATTAAAGAAATGTAATACAATCTATTTTTCAATCAGACTTTGATCATCTCAGTTGGTAGTTTTTACATACTGGTTCAAATTTTAAATTCAATCTTTCATAAAATATATCAAATTCAACCATTGGAAAGTATTATTAAGATCATTGTTATAGTAACCAATTACATATGTACAATCTATTCTTCTATATAATTTTCGACTTTCATAATCTCAGTTGGTAATTTTTACATAGAGGTTCAAACTCATCTTCAAATTCCAAATTCAACCATTTATAAATCAAATTAAACCTTTTTGAATTGATGTGTTAGATTGACAAGTTAAATTTGATTTGTAAATAGCTGAAATTTATTTTTAAAAGGTTGAATTTGGATTCGGTTGAAGTGTATACATAATATGTATGGATGCTTGAATTTAAGTTTAGTTTAGTTTTTAAAATTAAAGTGACTTGGCTTTTAGAATAGTTTGGAGGTGATATTGGATAATTTAAAGATAATGTTGATTTTGAGTGTGACTTAAAAATGTTAAAATAAACTGGATTTTTTGGTAGTTTGGAGATATTATAATAGAAGTAGTTTTGTGATACATCTGCTTTCGAGATGGGATGAAAATATGACTTTCACATTTGACAAATACACACCCAATTTTTGAATTTTTTCAATAAAAAGCTGTAGTTAAAATAGAAAAATATTAATTTATAAGTAAATAAAATAAAATATTCCACAGCTCGAAACACCACTTGGACAAAATTCATCGAATATCTCGTTATTTGCGATCGTTCTTGACCCAGTATACATAATTGCGTTACGTAACGCTCCATATATCGAAAACGAAAACGAGCCGCGTTTATTTCTTATACTCTTTTTTGGCGAAATTTGGCCAAAATTCAGTTACACGGTTGTAACTCGGGACCATATCCGAAATTGACTTATGTCGAGTCACCCCATTCGCGCTGTATGAGGACCAGTCGAGGCGTACCTAACATAATTATTTTCGGGAAAACTACCCTTCAGGTTTTTCTGGATATATTCGCCTATCCGATTTTCCTCCCTTCAGCGTCCTTATCGATTATCTGACCTCGCATAAGTCGTCTTAGGGTAACGCGAATCCACCCCTCGGGGTAAATACGACAAATAAAATTTGATTTATATATTGTGGTCTTTCGATCGAATGGACACCCTCATCTTGGATCTATTTTTTATATCAATTATTCAAATTTTTTTTATATGAATTGATAGATAAAAATTATTTTTTTAATTCTATAATGGTGGTTTGGGGGTTGGGAAAAGTATCAACTTTGTTGCTGGTGGAAAAAAATATTTTTACATGCCCGAGGGTCTTTGAGGTTGTTTTTGTTTACTAACTTTTTTATACTGGCGTTTTATCGAGGGTTTTTTCTTCGCAGACGTTTATTTTTTACGCAAAGCTTAAATTTATCTCTCGATGTAATGATTTATTAATTTATTACTGCATCGCTTTTTCGTGCGAAAATTGCGAGGAAAAAAAATTAATTTGTGTACTCAAAAAATTGTATCTATCTGTTACGCTACATTTGTGTATTCGCTTTGTGTATGAATGAAGCAAAAAAAAAAATTTATCTATAAAATTCAACATTTGGATACGGTCCATATATTGTAGTGCATAAGTGCATCATTTAGCATCGTCTGTCAAATATGACAGTTGACATGTTTTAGGACAGTGGTGTAGAATCTTCTTTCGTTCACATGTCAAAATTTCCAAATTCTTTATACTATCAGGTATACCAAGAAAATTTTATTGCCTTCCATAAGTATAATATGTTATAAGACACGTTAACTGTCATATTTGACTCACCGATACACCACCAAACGTTGTTAAATTTCATGGACAAAGCAAGATTCTTTGCTTCATTCATAGACGAACCGATCACACAAACATAGCGTAACATATCCACAAATAAAAAATTCCCCTCTTAAAATGAAAATCACGAAACTCTCCCATAAAAATTATCCCGATTTCAAAACCAGCCATTATCAAATCGAATTCGAATCGCAAGGAAAGAGAAACGATCGCGTCTGTTTTCCAGGAATTGTGTGCACCCCACTTTCCGCTGATCCTTTATTTTCTTAGCTTGTTAGGCGAGACGTCCCGGGAAGTGTATTTGTATTGCTATTCAGGAGGCATTCCCGTTTTATTCCTCGGGGTGGATGCCGGGACGAATTCGGGTCCCGGTTCCTTTCGTTTCGAGTGCGGGTTGACTAAACGGGTCGACCTACTTGCTGGCTTAATCTGGAAAAAATGCGTGTCTAGTTCGGTGTAATTTGTATGGGAAATGTTGGATTTATTCGTGGAAATTAGTGGGGAAAAGTTCTAGTGAAAATGTACGTGTGGACGAACAAAGAAATATTCAAAACAACGGGGTATTAAGTTTTGATTAAATTCAACGCTAACTTATTAATTATTTAAATACGAGTTTATGGTATGCAAATTTTAGTAGTTTCGTGAAAAACGTGCAATGTTTGCATTTGACGCGAACATGAAAGTAGCGAAAGTATTAAATAACAAATTTTAAATTTTGTACTTCGCGCTTTATCTAAATATTAAATTGTATTTCTAATTAATGTTTTTTGTAAAGAAAATTTAATTCTAAAAGGATTTGAATATTCAAAACATTGCTTTGTAATTTCAAAGTAATGTTTCGAGATCGCATCTATCAATTGATTGTGATACTTATCGTTTAACTTCCGTGATCAATTAGAATTGTTGAAATAATAAAAAATGATCCTATTATTCTGTCGTAAGTTAAATCAAAATTGCATACAAATCGATTTCAACTTGTCAATTCAAAAAATAAATTTAAAAAGGTTTAATTTGGAGTACAAAACCTGTGATTATTTCAATCCCGAAATATCAAGACTCCAATCCAACATAATCCTAACTTCGAATCGAACTCTCATCCGGAACTTCGAAGGATTCAAGTTTAAGCATCTTAGTATTAGTATATATTATATAATACAATATACATATTATATAATATGTTGCATAAAGTTTCTGTAATTGCATTTTACATGAAAATATGACGTTTTTCTTGAAATTTAACGTCATATGTTGATGTGACGTCCCTTTTGTTGTTAAAAAAAAAATTATTTAACGTTATCTATCAAATGTGACAGTTGACGTATCTTAAAATATATGGAAGATTGGGAAAATATTGCTGATATTATTGATTATTGCTATATATTAAAAAAAAATGCAAAATAAAATAATACATTTTTTATATACAATACGAAAAATTGAACAACGTGCAATATTTTATCTGTTTAGAAAAGGTGGTTATCCGGTCCCAAAGACCTGTGGCGGATATCTTCCGCAAATATTTACTGAAATTATAACCGAGGACCATTTCTATGATATTATATTATACAGAAAATGCAAACACACAAAAGGGGGCGAGGGCATAGCGCCGAGCAAACAGGACACGCCCCGAAAATGAAAAGTTAACAAACAACAACCAATAATCGTAATTAAACGTACGGCGAGCGTGAAAGAATGCGCGGTCGTATCATTTTCATTTGTTAAAATCCGCCCACGCGGCTGAGTAATAGGCGGCGATTTTTCGCAGCACGGACGCCCATGGCCGCGTAACGGATGACTTCGGCCCGAAAACGGCGGGAAAAGTGCGCGGAGACTGTTTAATTTGATCGCTTCGCGTCTGACCGATTGATGGGCGGCGTCGATTCGTTGTTCGGGTGGAGGGTTTTTGAGTCTGTGTTGTTTTTTTGAAGGAATTGTAACTAGTTAGATCTTTTGTTGCTGGGAATTAACTAGGCTGGCCTAGTTGTGTGATAGTGGTTATGTCATTAAAAAAAATCACAGCAGCAGCATTTGTGACAGCAGTTATGGCATTGATTTTTTTTTATAAAAGGTTGTTTTTTTAAGAAAGTGAATCTATTTATTGGGCAAAGATAGATTTTTTGTTGCTGGGAATTAACTAGGCTGGCCTAGTTGTGTGATAGTGGTTATGTCATAATTTTTTTTTGTAGAAGGTTGTTTTTTTAAAGAAATTGAAATTAGTTAGTGAGCATAGTGAGGCCTTTTGTTGCTGGGAATTAACTAGCCTGGCCTTGTGTGATAGCAGTATTTTTTTTTGTAAAAGATGTTTTTTAAGTGAAATTGGCTAGTGTGCCTATTTAGATATTTTCATTCTGGGAATCGACTAGGCCGGCATAGTGGTGATAGTGTCGATATGTGATAATAGTTATATCAATGATAACATTTCTTGTAGAAGATTTTTTTTTAGAAATTGAAGATGTTTCTGCTATTTCTATTTATAATTTTATATTATATCAATGTTAGTTAGTAGATTTAGCTAGATTTTTTTTGTTGGGAATTAATTAGGCTGGCACAAAGACACATATGTTATGATAACGGATATATTCCTAAATATATTTCTTTGTAGAAGGTTGTTTTTTTTTTTTAGAAAGTAAAGCTGATTCTGCTGATTCAGCATGTTTCAAAAATAATAATATATTGTTTACCTTTATGAATGAAATCAATGCAGTATAACAGAAAAATTAAATTCAGATGAAACTTCCACATTTTCAGAATAGAAGAGTAAGTGATCCGTCAACTTCTCGACCAACACTGTTTTGCACAAGCGAATGTATTTCGGAGTAACACTAATTATAAAATTTATGTTAAATTAAATTGACCTTTCCTATCAATTTTCTTATATAATTAATGTCATAGATCATATAAAAGTATACGGTCATATCTATTTAAAAAAATATTATTCGATTTATACATTTTAAAAAACATTCAAATCAGAACCAAATTTAGAATTATCACAATTTATCTTCACATTAAAAAAACATCGATAAAAAGCCGATCATACAATTTTCAAAAAAATAAATGGATACAATATTTCAAAAATACGCGAAAATTCGTTTTTATTAACACAGCGCCGCTTAGCATATAAATCGTTCGCACTCGGCTGCCGTCATTATTGCGATTTATTTACCCGAAACGAAATTATGCGCTCTCTCCTCCCCCGATTCGTTTATTTATTTTATTATTTTTTGAAAATCAACATGTCGATTCGACCGTCGGCCATAAACATAATTCAAGCCGACTTTCACGAGTGCTATATAAAAAAAACACCGCTCGTTCTCAAACCCCGGCGATTCGGCTTTACGACTTCTGGTTATCATATTTCGGCTATGGCAATGCGCCGTTCGCATAATACATTTTACGATCTAATAAGTCGTGCTGGTGCTGTGTGTAGCACGCCGAACTCGAAGAAAGGGGAAATGTGTAAATAAATAAATGGACGTGGAAGAAAAAACGTGTGTTTTCGCGCGGTGGTCAATCGGTGGAAACTTGGGGGGGAACAGGTGAGAATTATGATGTTTTTGTTGAATATGGTCTTGATAATGTTTTTTGTGTTTATGTCGATGTGAGTCTATATTTTTGGTGGAAGTATATTTTATAGTTTTTACACTCCGAATTCAATCTTTTTACAAATCCAACTCAGCACTTTTAAAATCAAATTCAGACTTTTCCGAATTGAATTCAACCTTTTTAAAATCATATTGGAACTTTTAAAAATTTAAATCATTCTTTTTTTCAATAAAATTCTACAAATCAAAATCAACCCTTTTCAAATCAAATTTAGGCTTTTTCAGATTAAAATCAACCTTTTATAAATCATATTTGAACTTTTAAAAATCAAAATCATTCCTTTTTCAATCATATTCAAACTTTTAAAAATTATATTCAACCTTTTTCAAATCAAATTCAAACTTTTACAAATGAAATTTAACCTTTTTCAAATAAAATCTAATCATCAGAAATGTATTAGTTATAGCAACATGATCATCTGTAAAATGAAAAAGTTCATATTCTTGTTTAGATGTAGACATTTTGTAAAAATTCCCAACTGATTGTGAGATTATCAAAGTCAAATTGAAGAAATGGTTGTATTTCGTTGATTATTATGATATGATCTTAAAAATACTTTCCGATAGTTGGAATGCAAAAGTTGCATATGATGAAAATATACTTTTATCAACTCAGCTAATGAACATGTATTCACAATAGGCTTTACATAATCGAATTTGTATTATATTTATTTTTTTCCAAATTAAATTTCTATATATATTTATGTATAAAAATATTGTGGTAGCAATATATAATATATTATAATACAACTACTATAACGTATATAGTCTATAAACAGTGTATTAAAGAATGGATTTAATGGAAATAATTAGGTCAAGGCGCCATAGTGAATGTGAGCGATAAAATCACAGTGTGAATAATGAAGGTAAAACAAAATATAAAAAAAATTGTCAAATTAATTGAAAAAAGTTTGAGCAACGCTGATATTAGATTATCGCGAGTCCGAAGAGAGCGAGTTAGCGTTTTCTTATACATCGTACATATATTACGGGCGCTTGTTTCCATTTTCCCGAAAGTGAAAAACCATATATAAAAGTGAAAATGCCAAAAAGGAAAAAAATAGTAAAAGTAAAAAGAGGAAACAGGAAGTCGTATATCAATCAGGAAGTGTACTTAAAAAACAAAGCAGTACACACAATATTTACGTTCGTCCGATAATTTTTTTTAGTGCGCAGATTAGTAATTAACGATCAAGAATAAATCATCCGTTATCGTCGTCACATATAAATATAATATTTTTTATGGTTCCAAGTTAAGCGTATCGAATTAACGACTTGAAAGGTTTAGTGTAATATAATGCTTTTTTATAGCTTAATTTATATTATTTTAATTTTTCCAAAGCACGAATCGTCCTCGCATTGTAACTTTATCATATGAAATTATTTGCACTTATATAAGTTTATTTTATATAATAAAAATATATTTTTATTAGTACGTATGCGTATTTAAAATTAAAAGCGTTTTTAACGATAGTTAATATGATTTAAATAATATTTTAAATTATATTTGAAGGCTCGTGAAGCATTCGTATCAACAAACTACGTTATAGATAAATAATAAGGCCCATTCGAGTTAACGTTACGAATTCCCCAGGAGCAAAGTAGCCCAGAAATTACTAAATGCAAATCGACTAGTAACTTTTAACCACACCTAAGGACTCCTATCAATATTTGATCAGGTGGAAACTTTCGAAAACTACCCCTTGGTAAGTGTATTTCGAAACCTGCAAATAAATAATTGAGTTGCAACTACACCATGTAAAGGACGATGTATAAAGAGTTTTACACTCCAAATTCAACCTTTTAAAAATCAAATTCATCCATTTAAAAATCAGATTTAAAAGTTTTTCAAGTAATTTGTTGAATTTGGTTTAAAAATTATTGAATTTAATTTATAAACGGGTTGAGTTTGATTTGTAAAAGGTTGAATTTGGAGTATAAATCTTATACAATTTTTATACTTCAAACTCAACTTTTTGAACATTAATTTCAACTTTTCAAGCTTCAAATTCTATCTATGAGAATTTTTTTAAATTTCGAAAAAACTTAATTTATTCTACAATTTGACTTTTAAAACTCAATTGGTGATTTTTACATACATAATTAATTACAGTTTTAAAGAAAATAAACACCGTAGATTTTTAAGTAACGGTTATTTTTCATTTTTCATAAAATGATAAAAAAAATTGAAAAATAAACAAAATAAATTTGCAATAGTTGAATTTGAAGTTTAAAAACTATACTAGTTTGAATCGAATTGTTGTAAAATACATATTTAAGAATACCATATTTTGTATATCAATCGGAACCGGAAATTTACCTTCATCATATCCATCATGACAGATCGTTCAACTTTATCTTATACTGAACTTTATCTTATATTCAACTTTATCTTATACAAATAATATATTATCAAAAATGCACCAAACATCAAAAACAGCCATTCCGAAAATTTAAAACCCGAAACCGCTGCATGGAGGCTTTATTGTATCCACTTCTTGCGCGAAAGGCGTAATGTGTTTTTGCAGCTTAATGTCCGGCATTAAATTGTCGTTTACAATTTACGTAATGTGCGAGT